>CM043018.1:103845690-104051879 GCA_023690525.1 Holotrichia oblita | reverse complement strand
TTTTTCCCGTAGAAATATTTGTACCTACTACAATTGTTCTGCTGTTTTATATTCAGGGCTTAGGCGGTAGGATATGTCCAAGAATCACCGAACACCGAACTACCTACGCCGGCAAATGGAAGATAATATTGATATACGCGTATTGAAAGGAGAGGCATTCATTTTTTGGGGCCACTGCACAAGGTGAAGAGATAAGAAATGCAAAGTGTTGTATCTCCGAAACTATTCGTCGTAGAGGCTTGCGGTAAAAAAAGTTTTAAGATTAAAGTGGTCAAAAAGAAGACCGTGGGAAAAAATTTTCAGATCTCTAAGATGATCGCCGGGAGGCGTAACCTCTTTAAGATGCCGGTTGCGCCCTGGCGGCCATCTTGGAAATCTGAAAATATTTTCCGCGGTTTTCTTTTGCCCACTTTCATAATAAAATTTTTTACCGCAAGTCTCTACGACCAATAGTTTCGAGATACAACACTTGCATTCTTATCTGACCACCCTGTACTTACTTAAGGAAAGAAACCCATGCCCACTAATTTTTCTGTAAATTTCAGAATTTCTATTATATTATAGACGCTACGTAGAACATGTACATAACATATATGTAACACAAAATTTTCTTATTTGTGCCATAAAAATAATCATAATTCTGCGCTTTTTAATAGCTGTTAGAACATTAAATAAAGATGAGCAGGTGTTCTGTACGTAATCAATATCCGTCATGTTAAGAGGCTTTGCAATCAAAGCTTATCTGTACAGATTTTCGTGTGTCGATTGGATGATTCCTATATTATTATACAGCGGCAGTAAAAAGTCCCGAACGTCGAATATCTTTGTTATTTGAAAATTATGATTTCTGAAATTTAGTATGGGGGTATAGTTAATATAAATGCATTTTATGCAATACAGTTTATATTTTTTTCACTTCCGGTTTAATCGGCAATACGTCCAACTTTTTTTTTAAACGGAACGCCCAGATTTTTTTAACACTTTTGAATGCAAAGGAAGTATTAAGATGTTTATTTTTATTCACAAGAAAACAGTTAAAAAATTAAAAAAGTGTCCTAATACAGAAAAAATCAAGATACCTGTCTATTCAGGTTGCGATTACAATAATTGTTCAAAATGCTCTCCATTTACAATTTGACAAAAATGTAAACGGTCAGTAAAATTTCTTATTGAATTTTGTATTTGTTCTGGAGTGATGCGATTGGCTTCTTGAACAATTCTCTCTTGCAATTGTTCAAGATTATGGGGACGATTTTTATACACTTGACATTTCAAGTGACCCCAAAAGAAAAATCTAATGGCGAGAGATCTGGCGAACGTGCTGGCCATTCGATTGCTCTTCGTCCGATCCAACGTTCCGAAAAATTTCATTCAATAATCGCGGACATTATGGGCAAAATGCGGAGAGCTCCATCTTGTTGAAACCAAAAATGTGCATTAGGGTGATCACCTATGTTTGCAATTGGAAAGAGGGCCACAAGTGCTGGAACAACCTCATTTCGCAATAAATTTAAGTAGACGTTGCCAGTTAAATTTCCTCTTATAAAAAATGGTCCTATGATGTTGTTTCCAACAAGGCCAGCCCAGACATTCACCTTTGAGGACGCTGTTTATGGACTTCTTCAATCCAATGCGGATTTTCAATTGACCAGTAGCGACAATTATGTCTGTTCACAGTGCCGTTGAGACAAAACGTTGCCTCATCTGAAAAAATGATGTGATCTAAAACATTAGGCTGCTGCTCGATCAATTCCGTCATTGTTTCGCAAAAAAGTAGTCTACGATCTGGATCATCTTCAGTTAACTGATGGACGGGATACATTTTATAGGCTTTCATTCTTGCTGATTTAAGAATCTTATGAGCAGATTTTTGAGAGATCTCATGAATTTGACCTAATTCTGTTGTGGACACGTGATGATTTTCTTCCACTGTAAGTAACACATTCAAACGAGTCTCTTCATCTGTTGCTATTAATGGACGTCCCCTTCTAGGTAAATCCTTCACCTGACGAAAGACTTCAAACTTTTGAATTGTTCGGCATACCGTACTTTTACTAATGTGACGATCCGGATAAACAGTATTAAACAAAATACGAACTTCTTCAAAAGAACGTTGACGATCACCGTACCCACGCATCATTAATATCTCAATTCGTTCTGATTCAGTAAGTTTTACTGGCATTTTCAAATGTGTCAATGTTAACTGTTAACTGTTAACTGTTTTCTTGTGAATAAAAATAAACATTTTAATACGTCCTGAACGTAGTTTTTTATTTTGCATTCAAAAGTGTTAAAAAATCTGGGCGTTTCGTTTAAAAAAAAAGTTGGACGTATTGCCGATTAAACCAGAACTGAAAAAAATATAAACTGTATTGCATAAAATGCATTTATATTAACTATACCCCCATACCAAATTTCAGAAATCATAATTTTCAAATAACAAAGTTATTCGACGGTTCCGGGACTTTTTACTAACGCTGTATGTATATAAGTAGCTCCAGTATTTGGAAGGTACACATCTTTAAAATGCTGAGAAGGTAATTTTGCGAATGTTGAAAAGGATGTGCATACATTCATAGGACTCAAAAGTATTTCTTTGCATTGCGACCAAAACTGACCCGCTTTTTCTTTTAACACAAGAAATATAGGGTATAGGAGCCGTTCAATTGCTGAAATTATAGACATGATTATGTAACTGTTCTTAATAGGGCTGGCTTCCACCGTTTTCGTTCAGATTTACCTGCAGCGCATCATCACTTATTTTCATCAAATCGTAACTGATTCTATCAATCGAATATTGCAGTTGGGCTATCGGAAAGCTGTAGCACATTTGAGTATCATTGGCATACATTTGGATAGATGAGTAAAATACACGGTCAGAGAGTCAAGTTTTGAACGTCGTACGCCAAAAAAAAAGGAGGCCAGCTCTAGCATAGCCGTCGTTGATACATATATGAGTAAATTGATTTCTTGGTAGTAGTATTTAGCAGTTGCTGTGTTAACTGTACGTGATTGCAGGAATAGGAGAATTTACTGTGTGGTACAAATATCAGCAAGCGACAAGAAAGTCCTGGCAAATTCAGAAACACAGATATTTTGGCCACAGGTTATATAACGTGAAACAAGAACAATCGAGAAAATAATAGAAACAGTACACATACATTGAGTTCGCCTACGTCTCATTCTTTTTAGTTTTATTAAATATGCTCGGAGGTACAAATAGTAATAAAGAAAAGTTTATATCTTGAAAGGAAAGTGGACCAAAGCATTTTCGTTTATTTTACGTAACAGTAACCCAATTTAAACTATAGCACTACGGCATACTTGCAAACCTTTTCAAAAATAGAAAACAGAAAGCTTTATTTCAGTAAAGGTTGCATGATCAAGTAAGCTGTAATTTGGTTTAGATTGTATTCAAAGATTTTTTCTGTTTATAACATACTTTATTATTATTATATCAAATGTTTACATTAAAAACGTGACAAAATATTGCACTCCAAAGGACATATTATAGCCAGCATCGTGACATATAACATAATTCAAACGCTTATGGCCCTTATGTAAATAATTTTTGAGGAATACGTAGACAAAAGTACTTTAATTTGAATAGAAGTTATGTAGTACCTTTCTGTATTTTACACATATGTACATAGTTAGTATAGTAGAGATGAACTGTTTATCACCAAATCCGAACTCAAACGTTATAATCACTAAAGCATGTCATGCTTTCTCAAATGCCTTCAGTGCTTTTCAAACATATTCCAGTAACTTTCGATCCTCCACAGATATTAATGCATATTCCAACACATATCCAACTTCGATCGTATCCATTGTATAAATATAACAAACTATTAAAATGCACACACCATTCTGATATTTTGAAACAGATACTTATCAAAGTGACAACGTGAATGTTCGTCTTTAGAAATGTCCTCATCAAGCCGCAAAGAAAATATTTACACTGCGCGGGATCTTCCCATTCACTATAATATGGCTTAGTGTTCCATGAACTTAGATAACCCGCGTATTTTCGAGTTTTTATTTGTTTACAAATACATATTTTGTTTGGGATATTAAACGTAATTTACAATAAAATCCACAACTGCTTTAATTATTATAACAATTAACAAGTATAAATACGTAGATAATTCTGCATCGAACTCCTGAACTTGAAGAACAATAATAAAAGCAAAATAGCACGTTGAATTATTCAAAAATATTTTTGACATTCTATAAGTGCGCCGTATAGAAGTCCGAAATTCCAAAACCATAGTCAAAATATTAATACGTCCATGAATTGCGATCGAAATTCTAATGTAGTGGTTTTTGAGGTCACTGATTATTCTGCATTATTCAAAAATTATGCAAACAAACTCTACAAATTAGTTAGAAAAAATACAGGAAAAAAGCGTTTTTAGTTCAGCCTCATCTTCAAAGCTGAATCACTGATTTTTCAAGTAAGGTAACTAGCACCCACCACAGATTATGAAAAAATGTTGTAACTGTGTGTTTTCATTATTTCTTGATTCAAATTCCTCAGTTATCTCGTTTGTCTTGTTAGAAAACAGAAGCGTTGGGCCAATTTTTTTCCGTATTTTAATCATAACCCAAGTAGCACAGAATATTTATTTAATATTTATATAATGCAGAAACAAGAGAAGAGTCAGTATCCCATGTTGTATCTGTCAAATAAATGACATATTTAGTGTCACTCGTTTTAATGTGATAACTTGATTCTTCTTCATCAATGATTGTAGTCAGAAGCTGCTTCCTAGATCGTCCCTTAAACATCTGAATTGCTGCTTCATTCACGCATTGTATCAACGATGTAATATTATATTGATCGGTAGAAACAGCCTGTCACATCATCTCGTGGAAAAAAGGTGCATTGTCAACTACAACAATGGCGTTTAATGACAAACCTTTCTTTATCAAAAACAAAAAAACATGTTTTAAATTGTATGTACGATTGTGATTTCTCGTCGCAATTTAACTTATAATAACTTATTTAAATAGATCAAAAAATTTATTTTATTTGATTTACCAAACCTCTGTGAGTGAAATTTATCCCTGTTAATTTGTTTACCCTGTTCAAGGCCAAGTCCTTCTACTAATTTCTATGTTATTCTTTGATGTGCTCATAAGCTTTCATCGATAAACTATTACTATTCCGTCATTGAAATCCAGTGCTAAGAATACGCCAAAACTTTCTAGAAAGTTAGAAGAATTTCATGCCAATTTAAAAGAAACTATACTATATGTGCTGATATTTTTCTTCAAACTAAACTAAACTAAACTAAACTTCGTGTAGCTTCTAAGATTATTCTGGAATTTTTAATAAAAATTAGCATAATTGTAGTGTAAGTGTTAATATCAAAATGTTATATGAAATGTCAAATGAGACAGTCTTATGAAATAATGTATTTAATAATTTAAAATAAAACAATATGTCTGACAAATTATTTTAGAAAAACTGGAGGGCTGCCGGAGGAAGAATCTCCAAAAGGTTTAAAACTGCACTTCTTTACAGAATCGAGTTGATTTCTCCATAATTTGTATATTAAAAATTTAACTGGTTATAACCATAATTACGGTAAAGTGTGTAGGAACTTTTGCAGAAATTATTCGAACCACGAACCTTTCGTTCACCGGACGGATGTGCTAACCAATTGCACCACCGGAGACATAGTTAGAATACCTGTAATACCATGACAAATACAGGGTCATTCATGTAACTGGTTCGTTAGAACTTTTTGATTTTCTTGAAATTCAATATTTCTGAAAACTTGTAATTATAACTGATATCATCTGGACTCATCAGCAAAATTATTTGCGCCATTGTACCACATCCGTTTGCTTAAAAAAACTCCAACAAGAAAATTAAACAAAATAGCGTTGCAAAATACAAAATTCAATATGATCAGATCACGATGACATATAAAACACACTTAACCCATACCTTTCCAAAGCTTTTTTATTTAAGATTCTTTTTTAGCTTCTTATATTGATATTCTTTAGGTCATTTTGCATAAATGTGGATATCTGTCGTCATATATTCGACATATGCTACTCACAATTCTACTACAGTCTTCATGAATGGAAAATAAGTTTAAAATATCGTTTCTCTTCCGTGATGTATTTCATTTGCCATTTTGATTGACAAATATCAACTATGTGTATTTATAATACAACTACAATATCAATTATTTAGACATTCAAGGATTACTGAGATTTTAAATGCAGTAAAAGGAGTATTTTTCGGACTTTCAGCAGGAAATCTCTAATAACTCGAAAACCGCAAAAGATAGAAGCTTATATGTCTAACAATCAATTATAGAGCATTATTAAGTGTATTCGAAAATGCAATAATATATAGGGTGTTCCACTTACAAAAAGTGACTTTTATCGACGTAAAGTTGGTTGAAATGAACGTTAATTTTGGACGGCCCTGTATAAATTATGATAAATTTTAGGGCGTAAATTTGATATTTGCGATTTTGGCTAATAACATGCTAAATATAAGGTCTTCAGCTGCAATGTTTTCAGAAATACAGAATTTTGAACATAACATTGCAATTGGTCCTATATTTGAAAAAAAAATGAATAACTCAAAAACGACTGATTTTTTACATAGAGTATCTTAGTAAGTTTTGATGCAGAATTGTATGCCCGATACAAAAAACTCATAAAATAGATACCGTGCTATTTAAATTAAGAAAGTTGACGTCAACTTCCGGTAAACCGGAAGCGGTACAATGGCGCAAGTAATTTTGCTGATGAGTCCGGATGATATCAGTTATAATTACAAGTTTTCGGAAATATTGAATTTCAAGAACGTCAAACAGTTCTAACGAACCAGTTCCGTGAGTGACCCTGTATATGTGAGATTAGCACATCCGTCCGGTGCACGGAAGGTTCATGGTTCGAATCCTTGCCGAGACGTTTATATTTTTTAAATAAAATATTTGCTTGCATTGACGGTTGTAGAAAAATACAAATTTAGCCAATATCAGTTACAAATCTTCGTGGAAGCAACATGTACGTAATATATAAAATTAAATAACAATAGCTGAGTAAGATATAATTTAACAAAAGCAATTTTGTCATAGCGGTCCACATAATATAAATAGTACAAAATACAACTACGTACTGTGTATATATTAGGTTTAATCCTGCTGAGGTGCAGCCGTAGTTTTTGATTAGTAAATTATCGTAAAGAAACAGGAATTTATAAAGCAAGAAGATTATTCAAATATCTTAGTCATATTATTAAGGTATTCTGCAAATGTGCATTATTTGAATGGATCATTTAAAACTTAAGGATCTCTTAAACTTAAAAAATTGGCCCATTATTTTGCACATCCCTTCGGGAAGGCTTTATGCGGAATTTGGGAATCGCATTAGGCATTGCGAGCAGGTGGAAACCAGCAACCATAAATCACGATCTAGCGAATTTAACAGCAGCTATTACTGTCTCCTACTTCGAAGTTCGAAATTATCTAAGGTGATATACTTTAGTACCCATGTTTCAGGTGATTACAACTATATGTAAATATTAAATAAAGTTAAATTTAGTGATAATTAGGTAAAAATCACTAACATAAGGCAAAGTAATGCTGTCAGTATCCGTGGCTGCGGTTCTGCTTAGGATTAAAATAAAAATTCTGAAAATATAGTTGATGAATTCAACGATAAATCTCAGGATTACTTTAAATGGTAATCGTTAACTCAAAGAGGACAACTTGCAATTGAGTACTAATGAAGTACAAAGAATTTAGAAAGAATGAAGACGAATTGTAGTATCAATTTTTTAATCTTAGAAGTCTGCTAAAAAAGCTAAAAGAATAGCAAAAGCAACATGCGTAATGAGTTAATGAAAAAATAACCTCTTAACATTTTAATATATGAGTATTAAACAGTACTTACTATATTCTCAAATAATATAAAATACTGTAATAGTTGCTACAATGATGCCTAAGGAATGATAAAAATACACGTGACTCTAGATCACTATAAATAAACAAATTATCCCAATTTTCCAATTTCTAACAATAGCTCGGCAAATAGTACTCATTTACATAATGTTTCTCACTTTATACTTGTTTGTAGACTCGATTCCGATTTCCGGAAGGCGCCTTATTCAATCGCTGCACTAGGAAAAATTCTTTTCTTGTTGACTTCGATTTCGATTTCGAGTACATCGTCAATTAATACTAATTAATAGACCAGATAAAATTGATTTTGATTTATGTGACTTGTGTTTTGTACATGCATTTTTCTTCCTCGTGTAGCTGTTGTTGCTGATATCAATAATTTACACTGTAATTAAACAATCACTTACACATGACACATACTACATATGTACCAATTCAATTAATTCTGTATTAATAATTTATTTTATGTTCCTAAAATTTATAATGTGAAATCATGTTCTATACATATTTCTACCGTACGTTATTTAATAAAAATGCAAAATAAATTAAAAAAAATATAAGGTTCCACCGAGATTTGAACTCGGATCGCTGGATTCAAAGTCCAGAGTGCTAACCATTACACCATGGAACCGATGCTAATGTTTTCGAGGAAAGTAGTTAAATTAAAAAAAGCAGGAAATAGAAATATTTATTTTATAAATTTAAATTACTATAAATTTACAAAACTAGTTATGAGAAAACTAAATTTTCTATTGAGAAATCTACATAAAAATATTACTTACCAAACTATATAAAGAATTAACGTCTTACTTATGTCTAGAACTTTGAGTATACAGGGTGTAAAATAATGAGACCGATAAACTTTGAATAAAAATAGATTACATTAAGAGAGGCAGTTTTTATTAACATTATTTTTTTTTCTACGACATATGTTTTAATACTATATGGCAAAAGAGGAGATTGATGACTTCAAAACGGAAAACAAAGAATGTAAGTGGAAAAATGAAATTATTAGTGCAATCTTAAACACAAAATACGGAATAGTTACATGACAATAATGCACTGTTGTATACAATAAATGTTCAAATCGCCTTCCATTAACTTCGACACATAGACGACATCGCCGAAGCATTGATTGTCTCACTTGTTCGAATACCTCAGGAATATTTTGAATGTGATCAGCCGCAGCAATTATCCGAGCTACTACATAATTCTTCGTCCGTGTCAATGGGAGTCTCATAAATAAGAGTTTTCATATGCCCCCACAAGAAAGTATCTAACGATAGGAGTACTTCGGCCTATCCAGCGTTCATTAAACGTTTGGTTCAAGTAATAACGCACGGTGGCTGTGAAATGAGGAGTTGCCCCATCGTGTTGGAACCACATTTGTCTTCTTGTGATCAGTGGCACATTTTCTAGAAGTTCTGGTAAAACTTCTTCAAGGAAAATACGATAAACATTGCTATTTAATTGTAAAGGTAAAATGTAAGGCTCTATTGATGATACCTGCCCATACATTAACAGTGATTTTTTCCGTATTTTTGCGTATTAAAACAAAACGTCGTAGAGAACGTCATCCATTTTGCTTCAAAGTTTGCCGGTCTAATTTTTTAACACCCTGTATATGTACTATATATCTGGAGTAAAAAAGTGTAATTTCCCACCATAGCAAAAATTATATTCGCGTCACCATATCTTTGAAGCTCTTTACATAAGGGTTTATACAGACCATTATACAGGGTGGGGCACATAAAGTGTTACAGAGCAATAGCACTCAAACTATTAATCATATTGAAAAATGTTTCAGACAAAAAGTTTCAGTGTTCGGGAAGGCGGTCATACTGGGCCACCCAGTTTTTTTATCGGTGTAGGCGTAGAAGCTACGTCAATGTCAACTCCAATTTTTTAAATGGAACCATGGATTTTCTTTTCAATAATATTATTACTGATTTTAAGACGAATTCAGCGACCTACAACACAAGGTCATTCTAGTCACGCAAAGTATGAAAATAGTCGAAAAATCGAAAAATATCGTAATAATCAGCATCAAAGGATCCACTAACTTAGGTTTGGGTCTACCTACAGAAGATACTCGAAGTGACCACCCTCCGCTTGTAAACAGTGGTTAATTCTCTGAGGAAACGACCGTCTAACGTTAGCCAACATTTGTGGTGTAATTTCGGTACATGCTCAGCATATTCTTTCTCTCATGTCGCGGTGCTTCCGCCATTACGTGTCCTTTGACAAAACCCCAGAAAAGTAATCCATTAGTGCTAGATCTGGCGAACGAGGTGGCCAAGCAACAGTAGCACCTCGACCTATCCATTTTTCACCAAAAATCTCATTCATCACTTGTCTTGCACATAGAGCATAATGGGATGGTGCACCGTAGTGTTGCATCCACATGTTTCTGCGAACTAGCAAGGGCACGTTTTCCAGTAATTCGGGCAGTACATTTTGCAAAAAGTTTGCGTAAACTTGCCCACTTAAGTGACCTTCAAAAAAATGTGGACCAATAACGTGATCGCCGACAATGCCGGCCCAACAATTAATGGATCACGGATGTTGATATCGTACAGTTCTCGTCCATCCATTTGCCCAGTAATGCATGTTATGTCTATTCACATTTCCCGTATTTGTGAAGTTAGCTTCGTCAGAAAAAAGCACATGATTCAAAAATGAAACATCCGTGTACATTTTTCGACGAATGCAGTTACAGAAATTGACGCGATTTTGGAAATCATCGCTGTACAAATCCTGATGCAGTGAGGGATGTAATTTGTGTTGATGTAATATTCTTAATACAGATCGCCGACTAATTCCACTCTCTCTTTCCATTTGCCTGGTGCCCGCATGGGGATTTTGTGCAGTAAAAGCTAAGATAGCAGCTGCATTTTCATCAACAATCGGTAGACGTTTAGTTCGTGTTTGTTTCATTGTACCGAAGCGACAGAAACGGTCGGCTAATCGCTTAAATGCCATGTGCGATTTTTGTTGTCTGTCGGGATAACGAGCCGCGTACAACTGCTCAGCGTTTCTGTAATGTTTGCATTCCCCCAGCACCATTAACATATCAAAATATTCTTGATAATCATTCATTTTCGCGATCCAATGTACTCACAATAGAAGGTAATGCGTGACACTGACAGTCGTATGCGTTGACAGTTGATGCTGATTATTCTGATATTGTTCGATTTTTCGACTATTTTCATACTTTGCGTGACTAGAATGACCTTGTGTTGTAGGTCGCTGAATTCGTCTTAAAATCAGTAATAATATTATTGAAAAGAAAATACATGGTTCCATTTAAAAAATTGGAGTTGACATTGACGTAGCTTCTACTCCTACACCGATCAAAAAACTGGGTAACCCTGTATGACTGTCTTCCCGAACACTAAAACTTTTGTCTGAAACATTTTTCGATATGATTAATCGTTTGAGAGCTATTGCTCTGTAACACTTTATGTGCCCCACCCTGTATAGTATATAAAAGTTGGTCGCTACGCCATCTAGCAGGAAACACTATAAACTCTAAGTTAACTGCCTATTACAAAAAAATCAACGATTATAAAAATCATATAAATTAACGGACACTATGAAAATTATGATCTCAATACACGAAATATTTTACTGAATCTACATATGTACATACATACATATGACATAGCTTTATATGCAATCAGAGCGAGCATATTTACACACAGACACAATTGCGTTTATGCTTACATACTTTATCGAAAATATGTTATGAACGGTCTAAACAATATGCCTGACGAAGGAACACCTACTGAAAGTTTTGTTTTATCTGCAAAAATAAAATATTTCAAATAACAAAACATTCTTGGTCATTAATGCAATTGCAGTATCTTTGCCTTTAGTAGACCAACATTATCACTGCTAAAATTGTCGATCTTGTCGACCTCGAGACAGGTCAATACCGGTATTGTTGAGTGGTTAGATAGTTTTCTGTCGAGTGAAATGGCACAAAATGTTCGAGTCAAGTTTTCGTTACAACAGCGCGTATGTTTTTGTTGACACAGTTTTATTGTCTTCATCGCAATTATGGAACAATTGAAGAGCGTTTTAGAGAAAGGTGGTCTAATACAGAATTCTCAAACTGCGATTACATGGTTGAATTAGCCAAAAAGTTTGAAGAGACCGGTAGTGTTCAAGATGCAATGAAGATTTCGAACATTGGATAACAATCGAGTTCGATATCATCAATGAAGACCTCACGTTGTTTGAAGTGTATCGAGATGAACACCTATTGTAAATATTTTTGCGGTAGAATGTAAGAAAACCAACGTTTTTGTAATCTCGTGTTATGGTTTTTCTAAATTACTTAAATTTGTGCATATTTGCCAGGTGACTTATGCCCACCCCTGTATAACATGTACTTACATACATAAATATGTATGCACACCGTAAAAGCCTCTCCTTTCTCCCGCAGTTAAAAATCCTCATTGAAATCACGTTCCCTATAACTCAACACGATATTTTTGGTTGCCAAATGCTCATAACTGCGTCCTAAAAGATATGTTGACTAATCTTGAAGCATCAGTTTTGCACTAGCTATTATAACGTGTTTTCCGACGCTGGGGAGACATTACTTTAGAAACAATCTATACGTAGGTATGTATGTATCGGGTGGCCAACTAAGAATGTCGTTTGGCCATATTTTCGGAACGGTTTACAGTACAGCTTTGAGAAAAAATACTAATAACTAAAGTGACCCCAAGAATCATCTGGAAATTATTTAGAAAAGCGTAGGATGACCGCTGGAGGGCGTAACTGATCACAAAAAATTTTAATTTTTATTTTACACAAAATTTACCAACTTAAAGTCCATCATAAGCATGAAAATCAGATTCTACTGAAAATTTTGCATATTTTACATAGGACAGCTTTTTTTATTTTGCTAAATAAGGGGTGGGCAGGAGGGGAAACTTTGTATTGAAGGGACGCTTATAACTTGGATTCTGTTGAACTGAATTTTGCAAACTTAGTCTCATTGGAAACAGCATTACTCCTCCAATCTAATGCTTACAAATTGGAACCGTGCTAATAAGTGACGTGCACGCTAGAGGCTCTGTTTACTTTTTTTCGGAAATTTTGTTTTTTCTCGAAAATATTAAATGGAAACATACATTTTTGACAACAAATTAAAAAGTAAGCTAAATTACCAACAAATCACCGAAAACAGGGTATCGCTATCTTTTACCAATCTGAAGATATCTTCAGAAACGTGTGGACGGTAAAAATTTCTTCTATAAATTTAAATTATTCTCCTTCCCGTGAACGGGCAAATTTTGTCTGATTAGAAAGGATTTTCATTGTCCTATGTGTAGTGATTGAAGCTGTTTAATTTTATCTTGTCTGCCCATCCCTAAAGTAGAGGTATAGAGTCGGTTCCAAAAAGTCCGGAACAGAGGCTTGCAAATTTTGTGTTACAGTCTTACTAAAGAAGAGTTACACGCATTTACACGATCTACTTTATGGACTGGCTAGTTTTCAAAAATTTTTATGCAGTGATAATTTTTTTTTGTTATTTCTTTTGACTTCTTATGACAGCCATCGTTAATTCGTTTCCAATCGAAAAATCTCATAGCACAAAGTTTCAAGGAATTACAAAATTACGCAAAATTTCAACTCGATAATCAGTATTTGCATTTCCTATGTCTGGTCTATCGCGAGATATAGGATTAATCATACATCAGCTTTTTCTCTCTCCCACAGATTTCATATGAAACCCTCGAAAAAATATGTCACCCTGCACATATCTTCACTAGTAAGGTGGTGTCTGCTTGCTCTTGATGTGTGTAATTATCCACTTTGTATTTAATAAGTGACACTGTCAAATTTTAATTATCGCATCCCTTTTCCTTCAACACATTAGTACATTAAGCTTTCGGTTGTTAATGCTGAATGTTTTAATACAAACGAGAAGATATCGGACACGGGTTGCTGATCTCGATCTTCATGAAATGACCCAAGAGGAACATCGTCTAAGCGCTTGTCGGTCTGCTTTTGGGACATCCTGTATACATACATCAAAATGGTTTGGTCCAAACTTTCTGTTACACTTGTATAACATGTAACTAATAATTGTAATAAAATGAAGTGGTTTTACATAAATCTCACAACCTGTATTTACCTAAATTGTACCTAAATTTTAATTGCTCTTAAATATATTAATAATATATTTAAGGAATTACATTAATCTCTTTAGTAGTCTTTTATGAACTTGCGTCCTTGCATGGCCAGTTATATTATATTTATACATAACGATTACAAATGACACTATAGTTAGTACCTAAGTTTAGTAAAATAAGAGACACTATATTTCAAAAAACACTGAATTTATGTATTCGGGACACTTACATTACACTTGAAAAAATTAGAAATGACATTTCAACTACGGAAATTCACATCCGTAGTAAAATGTCATCTCATGATTACGGTGAGTTTTTTTGAAAAAGTAAATTTAGATTTTCAAAGAAATTTTAATAAAATAGAAAATAGTAATATTAAAAAGATAGAAAATCTTTTAAAAGAAAATAACAAGAATTATTATCCAATTTTACAAGAAGATTGGATAATAAAACCAAAAATAACCAATTAATCACTAGTTGGTTAAATAGCAATTATATAGACGAATCCGTAGCTAAACATTTAAAAATATATAATTCGATAACTCCGCGAATTTATGGCGTCCCTAAAATTCATAAAACTGATATTCCTTTAAGGCCGATTGTAAATTGTATACAATCACCAACATACAATTTATCAAAATTTTTATCCAAAATTCTCAGTAATGTTGTAGGAAATATAGAGTATCATGTAAAAAATTCGTGGGAATTTGTTAATTTCATTAACAAAAAATCCGTACCGTGTGATCATGAAATTATCAGTTTAGACGTTGTATCTTTATTCACAAATGTTCCTACAGATTTGGCATTAAACATTATAAACAAAAAATGGAATTTAATTCAAAATTATACAAATTTACCAAAAAATGAATTCATGTTGGCTGCAAAACTTTGCTTAAATTCAACATATTTTCAGTACAATGACACAATATATAAACAAATATTCGGTACAGCAATGGGTTCTCCATTATCTGCTGTTATAGCAAATTTAGTAATGGAGGACTTAGAGCAAATCTCACTTAACAAAAGAAACTGTCATGTGCAATTTTATAAGCGGTATGTAGATGATTGTATATGCTGCATTCCAAATGATAAAATTGAACATGTTCTGCACACATTTAACACATATCATGATAGGTTAAAATTTACTTTTGAAAGAGAAAATCAAAATTCTATAAACTTTTTAAATGTAAAGATAATACATGATAACACACAAATAAAAACAAACTGGTACATTAAAGACACTAGTAGTAGTAGGCATTTAAACTATTTTTCAAACACTTCGGTAAATTTTAAAAAAAGCGTAATTAACAGTTTAGTAGATCAGGCTATTAAATTAGCTCACCCTGATTTTAGAAAAGAAAATTTAAGCAAAGTAAAAACAATACTAGAAAAAAATAGTTATCCTAAAGAGTTTTACAATAAATTAATCACAAAAAGAATAAATAAAATATATAACACAGGTACAAAATCAAATAATAACATATACCACACTATACCATATATAAACAATTTAAGCGACACAATAAAACACGAATTAAAAAAATCAGACATACACATAACTTTCATACCTACCAACAATAGACATTTATTCACAAATTTAAAAACACCCATTAAACATGATAATCAAAGTAATGTCGTTTATAAATTAGATTGCAAAGATTGTAATAAATGTTATATCGGACAAACCAAACAATATTTAAAGAAACGAATTTATAACCATCAATACACTGTTACACATAACGTCACCGCTGAAACTGCTTTATCTAAGCACTCTAAAGATAGACGACATAATTTTGATTTTCAAAACACTAAAATTTTAAAAAAGGAAAATAATTATAAAAAAAGATTAATTTACGAAATGATATACATTAAGAAAGATGAAAACGCGGTAAATTTTAGAACGGATATTGATAATTTAAGCGTTATTTATAATAATTTAATTCACGCATGAATTTTATTAATTTTAGGCTCTTGACTAGGTTTTTTTGCCATGTTTTTCCCTAGTCCTTGAACAGAATTGTTAGAGCTTGACAAAAAATTGATTGATATACGAATAATTCAAATCATTTCAATTTCTAATGTTGTATTAAATCATTATTCTTTCATTATTACTTGTGAATATAATTAAAATTCGATATATCAATGAATTCTTTGTTTTTTAGATAATTTTGTTGATAGGCATGGCAATTTATATTTATATTATTAGTAATTTGACACATATTAAATGTCAATTTCTTCCACTGAAGAAGTTATTTAACGAAAACGTATTATTATATGTTATGGAATAAATTGGTATTTAATTATTTATTGTTTTATTGACCTCTAAGTGGAAATAAATCAGGAATTAAAAGATAAGTACATAAAGGTCAAAAAATACATATATTAATTGTTTATACATACATATATTTTTTTAATAATATATTTTCATTGCATTCAATATATTGTTTTTAAAATGTCGAAATTTAAAATCTAACATGTATGTTTTTGTTTTACAAAATTGCTTATCAAATATTTTGCATGTTTTCAAATTTCAAAATTGACAAAATTGTTTCAAAATATTGTTAGAGCCTTGTACTTAGAAAAACGATTAACCTTGTGTAGGTTATTATGTCTTGATTTAGGTCAGATTTATTATATATTTATATATAGGTTTGAAGAAGGATTAAACTACATCCAAAACGTCACGTAGCAAACTATTGTTTTTCTTGTAATTTAAAAGAAGAAACCCATATTCTGCATTAGTTGCAGTAATTGCACGTATTGATAATGATATAGATTTTTTCTCCCTTTAACAAATTCACTAGGTAATCATATATTAAAGAAAAGGGGTTGGGAAAAAGCAAGTGACTTAAAATCTAGACTTAACTTGCCTTTCGGCGAAAATTGCGTGTGACTCGCCTTACAGAGGGTTCGCACGCAATTTTCGCCTCTATTTCGTAGAGTAAAATATTCATAACTTCGAAACCATTGCAGATAATCAATTGAAATTTTGGATGATCAAATCATAATCTTTCTCTTAGTGATATAAATTTAATTCAACTTTCATCACAAAAGAGAAGTAAATTTTTCCACGCGTACTTCAGTGCTTGTAACTTTGTTCATGATTAACTTATTAGAGAAATACTCGACATTTAAGCTGGTCTTGTCGTTAATGATCAATTTGTGGCGAAATAAATCGTTTTCCATCTTCTACATAATAATTTAATATAATAAAGCAAGCGATTTTTTTATCTGGATGAATACTTTCGCGGGTAACTGTATATTTCAATACATATTGATTCTGCTGCATTTTTACAGATGCAATAATTAGTTCTTTTACGAAATGTTATTGAACGAATAAATGTACTTTTTTTAAATTTTAATCTCTATGCCTATTTCTGCATCTAAGATAGATACATATTTAGAATCAAATAACTTTTTCTTAACGCATTTTTCCGTATTTGGATAAATTCGATGTTCTCATAATACCATGCTATTAAAATTCCCTTTAAATTCGCTGTAGGTCGTTGCTTTTTTTGGATGTCGAATCTGTACATGACATACTGTATCCTAATGGTATACACAATAAAATAAATCTATTTATCTATCTATCTATGTAACTCCATAGAATCGCTAAAATACATTACCGTTGATTTTTGTATCTGTTTCATTCACTCATGATTCACTTGTGTCAGATATCAGTACACAAGCGCAAAATGTTATGTTTATGGTGATTATATTGTGTATAATGTTCAAATTAGTAATATTATTTCGCACTCTTTAAGGTAAGTAATTTACATAATTGTATTTTATTCCTAATTGCATTTCATTGTTGTCTGTTCATTCACAACTGATATTTATTTTTAGAAATTTCCTAATACTCAAAAGATAAATAATGTATAAAAAGTTGAAGTTGTAGGATATCAACAAAATGCTGACCTTTGACACACCAATTTATTTTAACGAAATTCTCTGGGTATTGCTCCTGTGTTTGTATTTTACATTTAAAAATAAAACATCTAATTTCATACTAAATGCCTGTTTATATTTTTTGAGATCCTAAACGTACATAAAAGAAAATGAAACTAAATTATGAAAAGTGATGAATGGAGACAATAAAAATATCAGTATAATGCAAATTAGCAGCTCGACACATCATTGTCAGTAGTGATAATTGTAGCATATTCGTTCTTGAAACGTGAACGAATAACAGGAACATAATCTAGGAACCGTAGGGAAGATAGAACAACTCAACCAGCGATACACATTGCAAGTTAAGAATCTCTCTCTTTCGGAATGATACCTATACATACATATACATATACACTTTTCATAGCAACTATCTGAGAGAGCCCAAGTCCTATTGAAATAACAATTATTACCACAGAAGTTGGATAATTATCTTTTTCGCGATGCAGGACATGAATATTATTACTTCTGAGTACGATACACAATATTTGATTTTAACTCCATTAATTTTAACATCACCAACAGATGCACACGATGGAACGCCGAAAGAGTGTTTAATTAAGTAGTTCCAGATTTTTATGTGTGTATTGAGTAGACCTTCTTGACAGCAACAGGTTTTCGCTGTATCTATCACAACCTATTGCCTCTTTTATAGTCATTGTTTTAAAAGGCTCGGTGGTCACGGTGGTAGAGCGGCCGTTCTCTGGTAGTAACAGATCAGACTTGCTGGGATCGGATCTACGTCGCGGCGTTGTGGCGCGTCTCGCTAGGATTGACTCTCCGTCCGAATAACTGATCGCTGTTAAAAAACTAATAAGAAATCAATATTACTTACGGCCAGAAAATGTTATTATAATAAAAAGCAACAGTACTATTATTCACAACATAAACACTTATTTTAAAAAGATCACATATATCACATGGCGTATTATATATTTATAAAAAGATCGGACCTTAATTTAAAAATCATTGCGCACAATACGAACATACCTATTTTTGTTGGTAATTTAAAATAATGTTTCTTTTATTCATCGCAATTACTACGTACAGTTGTGATAATAGAAACATGACATTAATTCTACACAAATAAGCATTGCGATATTTATTACATCCAACGGTCACAACATATTATCAAAATCCAGATAATCGAAAAGAACATATGCTACAGATTTTGAAGTCCAATTTTCTATGCGACCGGCCGCATTTACATCTTTCATTAACAATTTGCTCGTTGAATCGGAAAGATGGACATATAAACGATGTATTCGCAGAGAATATCGAAATCGGTTTGTTGACGATGTTATAATAGAATGTAATGTTTGTTGTAAACAAGAGTTCATCAAGTCCATTTTATAAGTAGAAGTGAACTGGTATATAACGAACACAAATCTCCAGCAACTGAGGTAGATAATGATAGTTCATCGAAACAGGCGTTAGCGAACATAAATTTTAAGGTGAGCGTAATAAAAATAATCTACTCAAATTTAATTTCGAAAACATTAAAAGATTCTGTGCGTCTCATTATAGTGAAATAGAATATCGGTTAAGACAAACATGTTTATAATTGTAAACTATCTATCTTTAATTATATATTTACTTACATTTTGCTTCTGTAAACATATTTATTTTAATAATCTTACTATTAATTTTAGTTTTGAGTATATTTTTAATTCTACAACTACTTACGGTTGTATATTTTAGCAATACGTATAGATGGATCACTTCAAACTATTAGCCATCCTTATATCGCTTATTTTTGCAATAAAAGCCAATAAGGATGTTCCTCACACATACTGTGGATCCTACTTAATTAAGGAATTGAAAACGGTTTGCAAATCTCAGTATTATGGCCGAGGAAGAAGGTCGCCCTATATCGGTAAGTTTGTAGTTATTATATAGAATATACCCACTCACACACTTTAACTTTAAGCTAAGTGAACCAATCATTCTAAATGTGTCATATAGTCATATAGTTCAAAATGTTATAAAATTGTACCTACTAATACACATATGTACACATAAATGACTATAAAAATGATAGCATCATCCGTCGTTATATCGGGGGACATGTCAATGGTTTGAATTTTCCGTGTTGGCACAAAGATCCTGAACAATTCAAAACATTCTGCAGCAGTCGAAACCGTCAAAACACAGATCGTATTAATATAGCCGCTGCACCGTATATTTCCCAATTATGTATTTAGAATTTTAAGATCTAAATTTTTGATTTGTAATAAATTTTAGTGAATTTCGGTTTTGCGCTAATTTATTACTCTGCACTATAATAGCTTTGTTTTGGTTCGGAATTCAGGATTAGTAACAGAACTGCGCAGAACGTAAGCGCACAACATTATAATTCCAGAATGGTTCCGAACTTTTAATAACCAAAACACATTTTAGGAGTCTCTTACTGCCATCTTTTAGATACAGACTAAAATACAAACCAACGAAATATCAATAGCGAATGTTCTGGGCTAAGTCTTTCAAATCCTGTCTCTATCTTAGGATACCGCTCACTTTCCATAAATTTTATTCCCAGGGCAGTAATTAACAAAAAAAAATCAAATGCAAACGGAAGAAAATCTCAAACTTTAAAAGACAACGTAAATATCAATGTCATTGATGACGAACATATCGAAATAACTCGAATTTCTGAACACATGCACCGATGACGTAATTTCGAACTAATAATTCAGAATCGGTACTCATGGAAGTGCACGAACTGTTTGAACGGTTCCAGAATCATTCTGAATCGATTCTGTCAGTAACCAAAACATCGGACTAATACAATCAGGATGTAGCTGACGAAATGCCCTTCTAACGCGTTCCTTCCCTTATTTGCAAGGGGGTGTTATACACTTCACTTTTAATTTAGCCCCGCAGGAAAAAAGTCGAGTGGTGTTAGATGGGGAGATCTTGGAGGCGACATTCTTGGATCGTTACGGCAACCCAACGGTCTTCCAGCATCATGTGAGCTCTCACAAGCAAAGGCACCCAACTGTCCCTCGCCGATTTTGATAAAATTTGACAGGAATGTAGGAATATTTGACACGTATTTTTTTTTAGGGTCCCGTTTTTGGTTTTAGAGGGTGTAACGGGAGCTCAAAGTTACCCTCAAAAACACATTTTTTTTAATATTTCAGAAACGAGAAGAGATATCGAAATGTGGTAAAGACTAGATCGTTCCTTGCTACGGGCTCTACATTTTAGGTAGAAAATAGAACAGTGGCGTACCGATGGGCTCGTTGGGGAGTCAAAAAAATACAATTTTTTCTCGCCCCTGCTCCTGTATATTATGAATTGATCTTTTCTATTTTTATCTTTAAGATACATGAAAAAATAAAAGTTACCTGTTTTTGGAATTTTTTCTAAATGTTCATTATAGAGAATTTAGCGTCATTTTTATATATGCTTACCGAACACTATCCCTTCTTATATTTTTGAAATTCAATTTAAGGTTTCATCAAATTCAAGGAGTATTTAAGCTAAGAATTACAATTGTTTATTATATATTAGAATAATCATGTAATCTGATACACCTAAAATGTAGAGCCCGCAGCAAGGAACGATCTAATCTTTACCACAAATCATTACCACATTCGATATCTCTTCTCGTTTCTTAAATATTAAAAAAAATGTGTTATTTGAGGGTAACTTTGAGCCCCCCTAAAACCCTTAAAAAAATACGTGTCAAATATTTTTCGATGTTCTACATTCCTGCCAAATTTTATCAAAATCGGCGAGGGACAGTTGGGTGCCTTTGCTTGTCAGTCCACTTCACGCCTCGATTGAGAATGGGCTCCATCCAGCTAACACCAAAATTCTCTTAAAATATTTCGCCGGTTAAATAAAGTATAATCATTAGATAATTATAAAGTACTAATATTGATTACTCATCAGTAAAGAAAAACTAGCGTTAAATCTGAACTGATTTTCAAAATGGTAATCTTTAAATAGGGATTTTTTGTGGACCAATAGAGTAAATTATGTCTGTTAATTATCCCCACTGTATTAAATTTTACCTCGTCTTTCCAAATTGTTAGATTGTTGTTACATTCCCCATGAATATAAAATAAACTGAAAATACCTATGTTTGAATAACTTTAATTTTTCATTTTGGGCACAACGAAACTAGACTTGAAAAGACAATTACCTACCAATAAGAACGTTTGTTGTAGATCATTTCCATGGATTGCTACTAATAAAATGTTATAATTTTGTCCAAATAACTTTCAAAAACCTTAATAACTTAATAACAATAATAGAAAAAGGGTAATTTTATTTTAGAAAACGAAGTTTTAATGTGAGAGGAATGGTATTTCTTTGTTTTATTAAAATGCATTTTTGTCATTTACTAGGTTGTGAATTTGGTAGTTAAATTCAGTTTGAATCTTGCATAAAACATGAATCGATAAAATTTTCATTATTAAAAAAAAACTTGTTCGCTCATTAAAAAGTCTGATAACTTTGAAATGTTCCAGATACGGTTAGCTTCACAAATTTTACCAAAATAAATAGTTGTTTAGAAGTTACACTTAGATAAGATATGAAAATGTTTACGAAATAATCTATTTTCGTCAAGTTAAGGATGACTATAAGACTATAAGAACAACAAAATTTAGAGATATTACAAATGTAGGTACTACATGTATCACAATATAGTGAGTACGAACTCACCTACAAAAAAATATGTTAATACTCTCTATTGTACTTGTTTTACAGAAGCTGCTAACACTTAAACTATTCTACACAACAATATTTTTAAGCAACCTTAATATTTACTATTCATAAAACTTTTAATCTGCGTTTCATGAGGTAGATTTTTTTGTATGCTCTAAAGTAAATAGCGTAAACTTATATCTGACATCAGTATTTTAACTGAATTTTGAAATTAATTTATAGGAAATATACATACATAAGAATAAGAGAACAAGTTATAAAATCAGTCAATTTTGAATCATTTTTATCAGGAAAACCAAGTCCAAACCCTTTTCTCATTATACCAATCAAATTCTAGCTAATTTTTTTAAATTGGTTCTAGAAAATATAACTCTCTGTCTCAACAAGGCGATGCGTAGTACATAGGTGCAGTGAAGAGATAATACTATGGTTCTTGTCAATTCTCTGAGGAGTTGCAATGACGAGGAGGGCAATAGACCCATATGAGTAACCATATGGCTACAACATGTTGTAGATAACGCTTCTGAAAATGTTCCAAAACAGAATCAACCAAATATAGTATTATGGAATTTGCAGCAGTTTCCCGTCATACAATTCAGGGAAGAATTTACGAAACCTAGTAAAAAAAAGGGCGTTTAACCTCGACACCTGATCTTACGGAATTGAAAAAGAAATTATACAAAAAAGCAAAAGTTAATTTCATAAGCTGTTAATCTTAATTTAAAATGAAAATTTTAAAATGCAATAAATTTTCTTTCGTGAACATATCCTCTATATGTTCGAAGAACTTTCCCCAACAAATAATATATGACACAATTTGGTGTTTTCTCCCAAAATGTTCTTTCACGCAATTAATGAAAGTGCACAAATACATATATGTTGAATAGCAAGATACCATTATATATGCCTCTTGTACGCGAGGCTTGTTTTCCGACGCCTGTTTCCTTGCTGGTTCGACTTGCTGGCAACTGTGCCGGCTGCCTTGCGTGCTAAGCAGCAGGCTCGCCATTTGACAACGCTGGCTCTCCTGCGCGGTGACGTGCTTGCACTGCTCGTCATGCCAACAAAGATGGACGACACAGTAATTTATTATTATTATTCGTCGCAAACGAGCAGCAGTTACTGCTTTTGCCTTTGAATCAATTTGGTCTTTAGACCACCTTTGAGACGTATCTTGTGACTGTGACTGTTGCGACATTGATGTGATGGTATACCTTTACCAAAGAGTAGAGTTACAAAGAGGGTGCACTAGAGCTATTATGAATGAATGCGTAAAATAATTCTTATGGCCTCGATAGAGCGATCTGATTGGGAACACCGAAAGTTGAACACCAAATTTTGATTGGCTAGTATTTATTAATGAAAATTTTGCAGAATTAGTTTAGCCAACACGCAATTTGCAAAGTCACTAAACCGAGAAAGTTTGAAAATATTAGAATTTAATGCAATTAAAACTTTAAATATGTGGAAGTATAAACACAGTGAATGTTAAAAGTAAAAAAAAGAAATACTTCGTTCAATTTCTATGTAAAACGTATCGTGTAGGAAATTATGCACTACCAACCTTAAAAAAATGCAACCAACACGATGATTTTAAATGTACTTCAATTTTAAATATATTTGATATGTGCCTCGTTTAAAATCATATATAGATAAATGTCACTTTATAAAATCTCACACAGCTAAAATGAACCAAAAAACCGCATAAAGCTTGGATAAATTCGTGTGTTCAATCGATTGTATTGACAGCGTGGGTTCATTGAACTCTTGCCAAAACATAGTATTTCCCAAGGTTATAAGATTATTTTGGCGCCAATAGCTAAGTGCACTCTTAGCCTACTCTTTGCCTTTACTGCACACCTGCTCCAAACAAACAGCTGTGCACACTCATGAACTTTTGCTGACATTGCGCATGTGTGCTGAAATGCTGCGTTCTGATTGGCTTTTTTAGTGCAAGCCTGCTAGGAAAAGTAGCACCGATCCGATCACCGAAATCCAGCAGCGGAGCCTGCACTGGATCCTGCTGTGACGGACGTCGTTTTTGAGCACGGCAGCCGGCACGGTAGCCTGCACAGCACCCAGGAATCCATCCAGCAGGAAAACAGGCCTCGTGTGCAAGGGGCTTTATATGCTTACACATATATGTATATACACGGTGAGGCGTTAGTGTGTCAAGGCTCAATATATCCATTAATATTAAAGATACCAAAAACCGTTATGTATGAAAATCATTCATATTTCGAGGGCGAACCAAACATACATTTTCTTAAATGGGACAGACTATATTATATTATATTACATATTTCAAATTTAGACTAAGCGTATCTTCCTCGTTCCTTCGATATAAGGTTTCATTGAGTATAGAGTATAGATTATTTAAGGAGTTATGGTCAATTTATCTGAAAATCATTGCGTGTTCAACGTCCTGTATATTCCACACGAAAGAGCTTGAAATTGTTTTTGTACCGAAATAACTTTCTTGTATTTGAACATTTATTGTGAAATCTGTTATATTACGAAGATTTGGCTTAAATAATTAAATATATACATATTAATCACCAGTTTAATATTTTCTAGTTGTGTGTATTTAACAAGTTTATTTCAATTTATGATTTAATAGATGAAATTGTTTTTTATCATGCACTGGTCTACCATATTACATAATTAGTAATCTTTCATAGCTTACTCATTTTTAGCAGTGATAATCAACTTAAATTTTTTTAACGAAACATCCTGTATATTTTCGGTAAAAATGAATCCTCATTAAATTCTGTTTATCATGATACGTCACAAGTTGGCATATGTGTAGCATTTGTCTACGGAAACGAAATAAAAAAAAATACCATTTTTATGAAAATTAGATTCATCTGTCCAAATGATGTTATTTAAATATTGTCTTCCCACATTCAGGAGCCATTCACAAAATATTATTATATTATTGGAATCATTAGCATGTAATATTTGGACTAAATGTAATTTAAAAGGCTTTAGTTTGTGCAATTTTAAAATATTCATAATTTCGTGTCTTGGAATATTCAAATCAAACGTTGCTTGTCTTATATAAGTTCTTGGATTGGCTCTAAAGTAAGCTAAAATAACAACTTCATTACCGTGGTTGTTTCCTCGTCCATTTTGAATACTATTTATATGCCTTAAAAAGGTGCCAGTTAACCGCAGAGAATTTTCTAAATTTTTTATGTGAGGTTGTCTTCTGTCAGGATATAAATTTTGATATAAGATAGCAGCCTGACGTTTATTGTTGTTTGATCTGTGAGAACAGCACAGCATATCAACTTTTTCACTGTTTGTGAAGCTCATGTTCATTTTTCATACAAAACGCACGTTTTCTTAGTTAAAAAAGATGTACAATACATTTATCACTATCAAACACTTCTAACTAACTTATGTCAAATAGTATAAACAATAGAATATCATAGTTGACTACTATATAATTTTATTTTTCCTATTATTAGGCATAATTTAAAGGCAGTTCCTTACTTGTTATACATCGTTATAAAGAGAAATTTATTTAGAATCATATTCCCTAAAAAAATACAGGATGTTCCATTTAAAAAATTAAAGTTGATAATGGTTACTAAAAATCAGTAAGCTATGAAAGATTACTAATGATGCAATATGATAGATCATCTCGAGATAAAAAACATTTTCCTCTGACATTTTTTTGTATTTTTGATAATAAAGCTGATATAGGCTGGACAATAAAAAACCAACCATCCTGTATATGAAAATAATTTTAAAATATGTAGGTTGTAAGGTTTAATATTAACGGATATATTGAGCTTTGACGCATTAATGCCTCGACCCTATTTGCTGAACCTACGTGTATGTACAGTCTGTTCCAAAATTAATGTCACCCCCGCAATTAAAAGATCCAATAAAAATCATCTTCCCTATAACTCGACACAATTTTTGATTGATGAATACCAATATTGTAATTGCGCTCGAAAATAAATGTCGGTCAAACCTGGTGCATTCGTTTCGCAACAGAAGTTATAATGTATCTTCCATCACATCAAGCGACATTAATTTTGGAACAGACTGTACATACATACACTACAGTCAGAAAGTTTGGAAGCAGTAATAAATTTCTTGGAAACGTACAATAATTGCCAAGATATGGTAATGCCATTAAGTACTTATTTAAACTACAGTATCTAACTGCCTAATCCATCAATATTTCCTTGAAATTCTAAATACGAAATGAAATAAATACCTTCAAATCATTAAATAGGAATTTTATGCTAATGAGGGTATTTCTGGCGGGGGATGTAATATAGTAAATACAATCGGCAACCCATCGGAGAGCTCAGTATTATTTATGCAGATGTTATATTACAGTGCCGAGCAGTTTTATTCGTATTTTTTTGTAAAGTGTCAGAGTTTTAATATTTTTTCTCTAAGTCAGCGCGTGAATTTTACATTTTGGCTGATATTGAGTTAAATTTTACTTAAACATGCCTAGAACAAAGCAATTGACTGTGGAAGAACGTTCTTCAAAATGTACCCTTCAACAGGTGGGATATTCAGAACGAGCTATTGCTGACAGACTAGGAATTTCACCGAAGGGTGTACACTATACTTTGGTAAGGAAAACAAAAACCGGACAACTTAGTGATCGGAGGCGAAGTGGACGATCACAAGCAACGACCGCAGCTGAGGATCGATCTATAATTGTAACAGCAAAGCGAAACCGACGACTTACGGCACCAGATATTACTAAACATCTTAATGTCCAACGAAGAACAAGGATATCAGTTACGACTTTAAGGAAGCGATTATCGGCTGTAGGACTGAAGGGACGGAATGCGGTAAAAAAACCTTTATTAAAACGCGTTCACAAACAGAAGACTGTCGTGGGCCACAGAACACCTAAACTGGACAATGGATGAGTGGAAAACGATCTTGTGGACGGATGAATCGAAATTTGAGATCTTCGGTTCTAACCGGAAAGTTTACGTTCGTCGTTGACCGGACGAACGTGTTCATGAGAACTGTTTAGTGCCTTCGGTGAAGCATGGAGGTGGAAATGTAATGGTTTGGGATTGTTTTGCCGGGACAAGAACGGGTGATTTGGTGAAAATAACTGGGAAAATGCGGAAAGAAGAGTATTTGGACATCCTGCAGAACAACGCATTGCCACCAGGAACTCGCATAATCGGTCAACCGTTCACATTCCAGCAGTATGACGACCCCAAGCATACCGCTAAGGTATGTAAGAACTTCCTAGAAGCAAGACAGGCAGCGGGCGAAATTACATTAATGGCCTCCTCAAAGTCCTGACTTGTCTCCGATTGAGCTGTTATGGGATAAGTTAGACAGAGAAGCCAAATCACGACAGCCACAAAATGCTCAGCAGCTTTGGGACTGCTTACAGGATGCTTAGCAACAAATTGATCAGCTTGGCAACAAATTAATCCGAATTACTTGGAGCGATTACTAAGCAGGATGCCCAGAATTTGCGAGGCCGTGATACGTGCCAAAGGAGGACATATAGACAAAAAGACATTATAAGTTAAATAATGCAACAAATGTAAATATTTTAGGCCTATTCTTTGTGTATGTTACTGTTTTTTGAATATATTTTGTGTTTGTTAATATAGCATTAGTTAAAAACCGAAATTTGGAGTTCTTTTGTAAAATTTATTACTGCTTCCAAACTTTGTGTCGGTAGTGTACATGTATGTATCAGTTTATCTCAACAAATATCTACCTGCTGTGAATATGTCGGAATTATCTCCGCATTTGACACCATATATGTAATACTTCTATATTGCGGGTTTAGTCTCGGAATGTCCAAAATCAAAACGACACAGAAGATATCTTCTCTTTTGAAACAAATTACTTATACGCATGTGCTGCAAATCTTTTCTTTCTATTGGTTGGGTAAAGATCGAACGCATGCGGATACCCATACAGGAAGAAATTCTAATTTAGAAGACATAACATAGATTTACGAGTACGTGACTGACTCAATTAAATATTTTAATATCGCGCAATTCTCGGACCGGCGCAGATTAGTTCTATGCCAACGAAGATAAAAGATAATAATCTCTATTTCACTTTCTTGGTGAAAAATAGTTCCGTAAGGTTTTAACACAGCCCGCAATATAGAAGTATTGCATATACAGGGTGTCTCAGCGAGACCGTTCATGGCGTTCTGGTCAAAATATAAATTTGAAAATTTAGAATTATATATAGTCGATTATGTCCTCTTCAATGAAAATATTATTAGATTTCTAGCGCTTCCGATTATACCGGAAGTCGCCATCTACTTCATTATTTTTAATGGAACACCCTTTTTGCACATTTGGATTCACCTATTTTAAGTTTTATGAATATCTTTACTTTTTGCGATTTGATTCTGGCGTTTTGTAGTTATTCCATTTTTTTCTGAAAAAATTTGCTCTAGCAGACATTTATTCAAAAAATCAGAGGACACTCGATTTTTCGTATATCTTTTTAAAATTCGTAATATACGTAAACAACATGTTGGAGTATATTTTCGCGCCGAGAACGGCTGTCTACATTGCGTGGTTACTTTATTATGGCACGTTAACTCTTCGAAATTTTGAAGAACCATAACTTCGGAGTCCAATTCTACATCTTTTATGTCCCGCATGTACTATACCTAAAATTAATAGTTTACGAGATAATTAGATTTTTTGAAAAATACACACATAACTCATAGATACCTATCCAGTGTGCCATGAAAAATAAACGTTCTCAAAGATTTATTGTCAAAAACTAACACCAAAATCACACTTCGTTGTTTGATACTTGTGAATTAATAATTGCGCGTTAAATATGCGATTACATTATTGCAATAAGGAGTTAAAATGGACAACAATAACGCAAACAATATTTACACCTTAATATTCGAAAACAGGTGAGTAAGTCGGTTAGGAATTGGCCTATAAGAACTCTGGATAGGTATGACACATGGTGGACTTTTTCCTTTGAAGACCATGTGTGCGAGCAGCATTCGACAGACTCTCTTCTCAAGATCTACAAAGAGCAAGGGACTTGAGGGTGTTTCTTCGCGTTTAATACTGTGCTTGAATGCGAACGACCACCATTTTGAACAATTATTATAATTTCTTTCTAGCTTTATACAGCCATTTCATAAAAAATAAATGAAGAATTTCTTGATTTGTGTAAACATTGTTTTCGGTATTGTTATCCATTTTAACTCTTTATAGCAATAGTGTAAAGGCATTTAACGGATAATTATTAATTGACAAGCATCAAACGACGAAGAATGATTTTGACGTTAGACTTTGACAAGAGATCTTTGAGAACGTTTATTTTCCATGGCACACTTCTAAACTTATCTCCTAAACTATTAATTTTAGGTATAGTACATGCGGGACATAAAAGATATAGAATTGGACTCCGAAGACAACTAAGTAATAAAATATGGGGAGTGCTATTTGAAAAAATGAAGGTGTGGTTCTTCAAAATTTCGAAGAGTTAACGTGCCATAGTAAAGTAACCACGCAATATAGACAGCTGTTCTCAGTGTTAAAATATACTCCAACATGTTGTTTACGTATATTACGAATTTTAAATTGACGTACGAAAAATAGTGTCCTCTGATTTTTTGAATAAAGCAATTTTTTTTTTAGAAAAAATGGAATAACGACAAAACGCCCGAATCAAATCGCAAAAAGTAAAGATATTTCTAAAGCTTCAAAATAGGTGAATCCAAATGTGTAAAAATATACAGGGTGTTTCATTAAAAATAATGAAGTAGATGATGATTTCCGGTATAACCCGAAGCGCTAGAAACCTAATAATATTTTCATTGAAGAGAACATAATCGACTATATATAATTCTAAATTTTCAAATTTATATTTTGACCAGAAAGCCATAAACTTCCAATGAACGGTCTCGCTGAGACACCCTGTATGTTTGACACTTCAAAAATTCCCGAATTGGTTACTTTCTCCCAAAAATTGGAAAACCCCCATAATTCAAAGGTTCTTAACAGTTGGTAGAAAATTTGAAATAAGTATTTCTTTAACATTTATACAAATATTTTCTATTTATCTATTGAGTTTTATGCATTGATAACATAATTTCTTTATACATATTATGCTTATTCCATATAATTTTAGTGGACGCCAGCAACTGATAATAAGGACTTCATGTCATCTATTCATTAATTTAAATTAATAAAGCAAATTTATTTTTCAGATAATTATATGGGCAACTTAGATGGTGACTACCCAAATGAGAAATACGACTACAATGAATTAGCAGCCCTATTGTTTGATGATAATTTTATATCCACCTATTCCCTACTAAATGGAAACTTTCATAAAAGGCATTTAATAGTCGGAGATATCGTAAATGAATGTTGCAAAAAACCCTGTTCAAGAGCAACAATAAGTTTATATTGTAGCACAGACCCTAAATAATCACTTTTTATTGTGGAGATATATATGGCAATTGTTCATAAAATAATCCACAATACAGCTTTTTACCACTATGTATCTATTTAGTATATAAACACTGTAATTATAATAATAAATTCTTAGATGGAAAATATTTTATTTACAAGGTATTATACACTAATATTCAGGTCTAAACGTTTCAGATCATCTTAAATAATAACACAGATGATTCTGACTAAAAAATAAAGCAACTTGCCAGTTCCTAAAATAAATGCACTTAGGACACACTTTTTTGTAAAAGCTGCGCAAATCGATTGGTAATCAAAAGTGACACATCGATAAACCTATCTACACAATTAGTTAAACATGTTTCTGTTTTACTATCCAACTTGCTTCCTGGTTTATCTACACATTTTTCCCAGCAAAAGTCATTAAATTCGTGAATCTGAAAAAAAAATATATGAAAAACGTGGAAACTTATTAAAAGATTAACATAACCTCACCTGAGCATTAAACTGTGCCTTTTGCTTTTCTACCATTAAAAAATCTTGTAATTCTTTGTCTCCAGCAGGTTTAGGGGTATCTAAACTTGAATTAAATGAATCCGTAAAATCCGTCATTTTCGATTTAATACAATAAACACAAAATTCAATAAATATAACGCAAATACGTTCAAATATCAAAATTTACTGGAATTTGAATAACGAACAATAGAACGTACACTATTGATTAAATTTTATGTAATACTTATAATTTTATTTACACCACCACGCAATGGATATAACCAAACAAAATAATTTGGAATTTACCTGTCCCTTAAATCTTTTTTTTATATAAAAAATGAATTTACTTCAAATCGTTGAAATTTTGTGAACGTATTCTAGTACCTAGATTTCTGTATTACCTGCAAGAAGGAATATCTCTGTGACTTCATAGTCACAGTCACTGTAACAGCTGTTACATCAAGGTATAAATATCTGTTTTTAACGATCTAACCTGTCGTAGTTCTGGACAATTCTAGACTTTATAGTCGAAACTTACTTTTATACTTAATTTCAATCGTATCTAACGTAATAATGTCGTGGAATGCCACAATATTCCCAATACCATCTCTACGAAATATGTAGGTACTACCACTATTAGTTTTTTAACAGTGTTAAAAATATACATATTTTGTTTATAGATGTATAGATTTTGTTGGAAATAATTTATCTTGCCTATTAAATCAAACAACCACAATAGTAAGACTTCCATACCATATCAAAGATAGAATATTACACAAAATCTCTGTAAGCTTGCATTTTTGGAAAGAACTCGATGCAAAGTTAGTTTGGGAATGCTTAGTTCACCGTTACACAAAACAAGTAAATCTGACGTTTTGTGTAGTTGATGATGAACTTCTATCAATATTGAAAAGATGTCAAAATTTAAGGGAACTATATTTAACACAAATATTAGATAATAAATTTACATCACAAGGTTAGTTGAATTAAGTAAAGGGCTTAACGTACATCGTAATAAATTATAGGATTATTGGAAGTTATTCCTTATTTGAAGGAGTTACGCATGTTAACACTTTCTAAATGTACAGTTGTAAATGACGATGTTATTATATCTATTATGGAACATTGCCCCAAGCTGACAACTCTCGACTTACATTCTTGTGTTAATATAACTGATGTAGCATTATATAAATTAGCTCATTTAAAGCATTTAAATTGGGTTACACTATCTAACACAAAGGTTAGTTTAAAGAAAAGGATATATTATTCATTGAATTTGAGAATTTTTAAAGGTTTCTGACAATGGTCTAGAAGCATTAGTTAAAGGACCAAGTGGACATAATCTTATAGAATTTAGGGTAGCAGATTGTGCAAATGTGACCGGACAAATTTTACCTGTAATAATTGCTAATTGTCCTAAATTAGAAGTATTTGTGTTCCATGGATGTAAAATGATACAAGGTAAGATCATTTTATATAGTTAATATTCAGAAGAATTGTTCCAAGAACCAAATAAAGTATTAGAATTTAATGTTAAAATATTTTGATTCTAATCTCCTCTACAAATACAGAATATTTTATAGTGTACTGTTTTTCATCTCTACTGAATAGATACCATATCAAGAATTGAATGTATCACACAAGAAAAATTAGAATCACATCTTGCAACCACTTTTCAGAATTAACATTTCTAAGTACATGTGAAAAAAGATGTACAATTTAACGAAATGAAAAATTCCTAATATCACTAATGTTTTGCATTTAAATTACTGCTTTATTTAATACTATACTACAGGAATAATGCAATCAAAATCCAGTTGCAATGGCATTTTGGCCATTTACGAGGAGTCGTTTTTATATTTCCGGCCAAGGCATGAAAACAAAAGACGAGCAAAAACAACATTTTATTTTTCAATATAGTTTCCCTGCTTTTGAATACAGGTATAACACCGTCTCAATAGCATCTTTAATCCAGTATAAAAATATTCATTTGATTTTTCCGGAAAATGATCCTCAACTGCTGTTGCTGTAAGTTCGTCATTATCCCTAAATTTTGTCCCCCTTAGTGTTTTTTTTTGAGAATCGGGAACAAAAAATAGTAGGTACTAAGTCTGAACTATAAGGTGGATGTTCATTTTCTTCGAAGCCACAATCAGCTACAGCAGCTTTTGAAAGTCTGGACTTGTGCACTGGTGCATTGTCGTGAAGCAACAAGACACCTTGCATCAGTTTTCCGCGTCTCTTCACTTTAATAGCATCTCTAAGGCGATGCATCAGTTTTGCATAATACCCCGTTATCGTACTACCCTTAATCATATCAATTAACAAAATTCCTTGACAGTCCTAAAAAATGGTCATCATTATTTTTCCTGCAGAAGAGGTAACTTTAAACTTCTTGGGAGGGAGGAGGGCTGGAGCCCTTAACATGCCACTGCATCGACTCTTGTTTCGATTAGGGTCATAATAATGAACCCAGGTTTCATCTCCAGTGACAAGTCGATTGATAATTAAATCTGGCTCGTCTACAGCGCGCCAATAATTTTTCACAGGTCTCAACCCGGACACGCATTTGGAATGGCGAAAGTATTCGCGGCACACATCTTGCACTAATCTTTGTCATCCCGAGGTAATCGTGTAAAATTCTGAAAACGGTGGTTTCTGAAACTTCTAATAAAGCTGTTAATTGTCGCTTTTTTAGTCTTGCATCCTCCAGTACCAAACACTTAGTATTTTCAACATCTGAAGTGATCATGCCAACAGGTGCCCTGGACGGGAATCATCATCCAATGATTCTCGACCATGTCCAAATAATTTTGACCACTCGCCAATAGTTATCTTGGAAAGGCAATCATCCCCGTATACAGCCAAAATCTCTTCAAGAATAATTTTTGGAGGTTTTCCTTGTTTTGTTAGGAATTTTATAACAGCCCGGTATTCGATTTTATTCATTTCAACGCGCGACGTCATAAATTGAGAGATAATAAAATTAATAATGTTGCAATTGTTTTGTAAATTGCCATCCAAGTTACCAAGGCATATGTGGTTAAAAAACAACATAACTGAAAATTGCATCAAAATTCAAAACAACCGAGTCCGGAAATATAAAAACGATCCCTTGTAAATTTCCAACAAATTATAAATTCGAGGGAAACACTTATTAACATAGGTACATGTAATAGATGGGAGAAATTAAAAGGGAATTCACCTGCAATCCTCATTAATTTTCTTCTGCTATTATATAATCATGCATACTTAACAGTTATTATACTAAGAAGTGTAATTACTAACGTAAAGTAGTTACTCCTTTACAACTTTGTTGTATATTTAATTCGTTGCGAAGAAAAAGGATGTAAATGAGTTGAAGGTAAAAGCGTTGAGGATGCATATCTGATGAAAAGGAAACATTATAAGGATAACGGACATGCACTTGATCGCTATCATATTCAATCTTGAAATTAGTTGTGTATTTGCTTAATTTTTAGTTAAAGTGTAAATGTTAGTGTATCTGTGCAGTTTCATTGGTATTTAAGAGAAAAAAAGTTAATGTCACGAAATGAGTTAGAAATTGCTCAAAAGAAAGACGACTTTGTGATGCAGCAAAGAAACTAAGAGCACAAACGCATGAAACTGGATATGATAATAAGTGTGTCAGATTAAAATGATTTCAAAATAATTAAACCAGAGAAACGAAAAACGAACTAATTACGGAATTTGATAACCTTGCCACATACGACAGACAAAATAACTACAAACAATAAAAACAAACAAAAATAGAAATGGATAACTTCTGGAAATTCCCGTCTGTTATAAATCTATGATCTATAAAAATTTGTTACAAAAACTTTATACGCTTACTACCAAAAATACGTCGCACAAAAATAAACTGAAGTGAAAAAAAAAGAAACATGCCACTTCCTAATATTAAACAAAGGATGTGTATTATAAATACTATTTTACTGTGTACTTATTCAATATTAGCTTGTATCTACTGGAAAATCTTTGTTTTACTGTTAAAATCAATTTTACGTCATTTAATTTTTAACACACTGTCGAACAGGATTCAGTTAATATCACATTGCCTAAAGGCGATCACTGATGCTGTATAGTGTGATTGTCAGGTGATTGCAATTACAAATCGTATGAACACAAAAATCCCATCTGAGCTACATATACAGGATGATTCACGAAACTGGTTCGTTAGAACTTTTGATGTTGTTGAAATTAAACATTTCTGAAAACTTGTAGTTATAACTGATATCATCTGGACTCATCAGCGAAATTATTTACGCCATTGTACCACTTCTGGCTGGGCATGCAATTCTGCATCAAAACTTTAAGACACCCTATGTCAACAATCAGCCGTTTTTAAGTTATTAATTTTTTTTCAAATATAGGCCCAATGGAAACGTTGCATGAATAAATTATCAAACACTTTGCTACTGCGTCAAATAATTAAAAATAAAGGAAATATACCGTATGTACCTATAATTAAACAGATAGACACACATATAGAATACGCATAATTAAGGGAAAAAAGCTGTTTTTTTCACATTACAACAAACACATTATGTCAAAGATTTGAATGTTTGAACTAAACAGTTAACCCAGCAATGCAATATTAATAAACCTTGCATTAATTTATTGAAACCGTAACTGAAAACGCTTAAACTCAAAATATTATTGCTAATACCGAGTGTATTAATATTAAAAAAACTACTTTTTATACTATTTACGTTATAGTACTTTCTAGAAAAGTATCAGTTTTATGTCATCTTTTTTTGTCTAATTTTTTTGCCTCCATTAGCTTTTATGAAACAATAGGATGCACTGATTAAGATCATTGAAAATATACTTATTTTTCAGATACTCAATTATTGGACCTGCCCTTTAAAGGTTTAAAACAAATCCAGTACACGATTGAATGGTAAATTTCTCTATTATTCATATATATTTTAGTTAACACAGTTATAGTTTGTAACATTATTAATACCTATTAATATATCGTCTGATGAATACTAACAATGTTCTTTTGGTATTAAAAAACAAAAACCTGCGTAATAGGTACCTTAAAAATTGTTCAAGGAGACGAATCAATACAACAAACACACAATACATACAAATATAGAAACATACAGATGCATATCAGACAAACATTGAATTGGATACTTTTTCATGTGTCTACTTTTTTATATCAAATAATACATTTCGATTACTTAAGTATGGACAAATTGGAGCTTATTTATATTAAATAATAGTATGGAATTTTAAATTGTAGAAATATAAAGTAACTACAAAAAAAACTTATACATTAATAGTATTATATATATAATTAAATATAACTTCTATGCCAAAAATTAATCAATTTTCCTTTTAATGTTAAGACAGTTTAAGCATTCTTGGCAGATATAGGAGATTGCTTCAATTGAAGTATTATTGAACGTAATCTCGATACGTCCTTATTTCCTTGCTTCGCTTTTGGATTAAAATCGCATAATTTCGCGATCCTTTCCCATTCGGTACCAGGTTCAATTTCGTTATCATCAGCTACAAACTGTTTTTCCGCATTCCTGTAATAAAAGTAATAGGTGTTTAGTTAACTTTACTAATCTTTCGCGTACGATGCATAAACAGTAGGTGTATTTTTCTACTTACTTGGCAGATTCTCTGATTGCATTAAATAAAACGGTATAAGTATGTTGAAAAAGCATTTTTTACGTATTTATATTTCATACATCGTCTTCTATTGGTAGAAATGCTAATTAGCGATATATATAGTTCCATTAAAATAACATTACTATTCTGTATTTACCTAAATTATTGATCTTTACTCTACCAATAGAAAACGCGAATCAATTTAACACTTATGTAAGATATATGTATAAGTAGGATTAAGTAACTTAACACTCCAAAGTTAAACTTCAAGTGCCTCATTTGTTAATAACCGGCAGGTATACAATATAATAACGTAGATGTGTAACATGTATTACTGCGAACAAATACAAATGGACACCGCATTCTCACACCTAAATATCAGATTAATTTCAATTCGGTGATATAGAAACTTTATTTGTTTATCATATTATCAAATATTCATATGAATCGTCGCAACTAGAAGTATTTAAAATTAGAAAATATTCTAATTTTTTAGTACTAAAACGCAAGTGCGCATGCGTATTTCCAATATAATAATTTTAAATTTAGTATTCAAAACAGTAAGTCAAGACACTTTTTAATGACTCAATTGGACACCAGATTTATCCACTGTGATCATTTAATTTGGTATTAATATTTGATCTAATAAATCACACACGCCACGTCGTTCACAAATTAAGTTTATTACTATTATTACAAATAACTATGTAATATATAATGTGTTAAGACTAATATGTTGTAGTAAGCTTTAGATATGATTAGATAGAATGAAGAAGCGACTAAAGATGTGATTATATTTTTATAATTATCCCCAATTCAATTGTTACTATATCTTTATTACAAAGATTGTTAATTGTATTATTTTATTCTTGTCAAGTAAATTAAAACTGTTTGCTGCTCTTTATTTTGATTTAGTTGTTTTCTTTACTGGCTCTGTAACAAAAGCTTAAATTGGCATCTTCAAAAATACGAATTTTTTCTGTGATATAGTGCTCGTAATTTTTTTTTATGTCAATGCAATTTCTATTACGATACTGTTCTTCTTTCTACTGCTTCGATATTGTTTCACATAATCTTATATAATAGTTCATTAAACATGATAAATAATGACGTAGAGCTCATCTTTCGCAATTCCGATTGCATATGAAATTATACTAATAGATATCTTAAAAATGAATAAACAAAAAGTTTATTTTGTATGGCAAAATAATTGTTGCTTTTTTTACGGAATATCTCTAGTTCAAATACGATTTAGAAGAAGAAACTTATTTGATGTTTATTTACCTGTTAGCTGCTTTTGTTTTCTCAATTTGTTCAGCGTGATTGCTATACCACTCCTCTAGTTCTTCTTTAGCCGTCTCTCTCCATTCTTCTTTTTTTAACTTCTTCTTCTCTATCTGAAAATATAATTATATTATTTATTCTTTCAGGTGAATGTATGCGGACATTTATTACAGGAATTTGATATTGCTGACATATTTCTTTGTTTTTGTATAACGTATTAAATATATATTTTAAATCACGTATTTTAATGTTTTTTTCCCCAATATATCTGTATAAATGAGAACTAATAGTACCTTTTTCTTCTAAACGTTGCACTTGTTCTTCGCGCCATTTTCGTATCTTCTCGGGTTCCTCTTTCAATTCAGTCTTAATCAGGGGCGGAGACGTTGAAACTAAGCAACAACAAAATTAACATTTCAAATGTATTTCATTAAAAAAAAAAATTGATCAAAAAGCTTTAAAATGTAATTTCACGTTCCTTACATTTCCACAAATGCAAGCCTTGTTTTTCTTGTACTCTAACGCTTTTAAACATCTTCGAGTCATTGTATTACTACCTAGATGGCCAACAATCATACCGACATTTGAGTAGAAAAACAACGATCCATGCAAAGGGGAAACGGAGTTCATAATGCATGATATATCAAATTTCGATGTATAACTACCGTATAGAATACAAGTTTTAATATAGCGATATACTCAAGGTTTCTATAGTTGAATAAGATGAAGAGGTATTGATTACATTGCGCTAAAAAATTAATACGGTAAATTATAGGAATAGATATTAAATAATGCAGAAATGTACAAAAATCGCTAAATATTAACGCAAGCATTAAAATGCCGATAATATGACAAAAAAAACTGGTCTAATTTTGTATGCATTTTAATATCATTAATAGTTACGACTACCCAACTTTTAAAAAACAAAAATTATGCAACGAACGAATAAATATTCACAATCAATTTGAATTGTAAGTAAACAATAAAAAATACGCAAGTTCTAAGCGCCCGAATAGATAATCAGAGTTATACTTTCCCTTATACGAGTATTTTTTACAAATTTCAACATAAGTCAATCTACGTATGACGCTTTTTATGTATAAAACCAGAATGTATAATCAGAAAAATAGACACCTTTTTATGTTGATGTACCAAACTTTCAATATTTACATAAGGTAAACAGTAGTTTTCAAAACAAATAAAATAAAGCCGGTATCAAAAAGTAAAAATGAGGTGCCCTTCTCTTAAGCCGTCCAGTGATAATTGTGTCTCTAACATCGTCTTTTTTTTTATCAATTATGTAGTTACAGATTTCTTAATTTTTCATCCGCGACCTGCTGGTCACTATCGAAAACCCTTTCAATAAGTAACAGCCAAACGAGCATTTTTAATTTGTTCTTTTTCATAATTTGTTTGCCTAACTTCATTATAACAATACTTTCACTTTTTTCAAAATTTGTTGATAAACCTTATTCTGTGTAGGTGAAAGAAAATTCATATCTTTTAACATTCTTGGTGTGCTTTGCTCAGTCCAACAGCAACCTGTTTAATAATAATTTCTGGAATAAGGCATACCTTGCAGATTGTAGGCAAATCCTAAACATAGTTTATTATTGTAAATGTAATACATGATTGTATTATAAATAGAGTAACTCTGCTCATCTTAGTTTCAAAATTTCAAGCAAAACGTTTTTAAAAACCAAAAATAACACAGACCATAGAAATTTATTGGAAATGTTATATCAAACCAAATGCTAATACAATAAACCATACATTTGACAATTGGGACTAAAAGGTTAAGGGTATTCACAATAGATCTTATTGGTCGCAGTGAAGAGAAACAGTCAGTACCTAATCGACCCACCATTAATCTAATCAAATACATTGTGTTATAATTTCCAGGACAAATCCACAATGTATTTGACGCATTTCAGGCTAGTCTGTCGGTTTTCTATAGTTTCCTTCTAGACTAGCCTACTTAGGGGCATGGCCTAATTTGATGACCTATAATTAGTTCTTGCAGTACCATGAAACACGCAAAAATTATCAAGTTAATCTTTTAATCTTCAGCAATATGTTATAATAGCTTAACCTATTGGTAAGAGAATCAGCCTTTTAATAATTACGACCCAATTTTCAACTACAATTCTCGCAGCTTCTCCAGCTTCAAGTACACCATTATCCCATCTGCAAACTAATAAAAAAACTGATATTTCCCTGTTAAAAAAAATGCAACCAAATGAAATCTGAACTCCATATTTACAGTTTATAAATTAGAATTGAAATCGGTCTAATGTATGAAAGAAATGCAATGCTTTATTTAGGAACACACCAGTACTTACATCGCCCTATTAAAAACTCTGTCAAAAACAACAATCAAGGAAAATAAATCAAATACACATATAAAATACTATTGTGAAAAGAATTGCATTTGTGAAACTACAAGAAACATACGGATAAAACTACCGCTACTTTTTCTTTATGACAACAGAACAATAACATTCGTTTTGACATGATTAACGGTTTGTGTTAACCTTTAAATGCTAAAAAAAAGCTAAATTATATCTTACCTCCATATCCAAAGTCATGCTCAAAAGAAAAACCATCTAATAAAAAGAGAAAAAACATGCATAAGTAATAAGATAACGATAATGGCTAAAACTAATAGAGGAAATTTGAAAGCAAAACAAAGCAATTATTTACAGTAAATGAAATAACAGTCAAATAAATTAAATACAAATTAGAACTTCACATAAGATTTGTATTAACATTGTTCTTTGATAATAACTTACAGAAGCATTAATTTATGATTATTTAATTATTATACAAATTTTAATAATGCCTAAAAACAGGCAACATAATTATAGAAGCACTTAGATCATATATTTTAAACACCAATAACAAAGTTTTACTTTTAATGTTCTTCTCGAGACTAGTATAACTATTGATACTTTCTAAAAAAGTTAACTATATTATATAGTTAACATAAGTTGATGGTAGAATTATTTATAGACCATGATAAAAAATTCCACTAACTTTGCCACTGTACACTGTAATTTAAATATAGGAACCTAAAACCATTTCTTTAAACATAGTTACATGTACAGAATGAATTGTAATTATAATTAATTTTGATACAACCTTCATTTATCCAAATAAGCTACAAAGATTCAACAGGAGACCAATACAGTGAAACAGCAGATAACACGAAGGCTAAGTCACTACATTATTCATTCAATACTAACTTATTCCAATGTAACAAATACTAATCTAATCTAATACAATCAGAAAATAGTAGTTTCTTTCTTTTTACCTTTCTATTGATAAAACTAAATGATTTAATAAGCTGATAAGTTAATAGTAGTAGATCTAACCGTTGCTATAATAAGTGAAGCATATTACAAAGCGTTGAAAATTACGTTACTGAAGTCTATCGACCTACTTAAATCTACATGAATAGTGCTAGATCAGAAAAATATCACATACCACCGTTACTTGGTTTGGAAAATTCCAGGTTTTCTTGTTCCAATCCATCAATCATCTCAAAACTTGAACCCGAATTTTCTCTGATGGTGTTGGTTGTAGCACCATCTACATGTAAAGCTACACTTAAAATAAAGTATACAGAAAAAAACAAATATCATTCATGCAATGCAACAGATAATTTGTTAATGCATCATGCATATATTAATGTTAAAGAACAAAATATAAAATAGGTGTTTTATTGCAAGGAATGATACAATGCAAACATAGGTTAGAAATTACCTCCATTTACTTGGGGTATCAATACAGCAGCAGGTTTTAATTCATCCTCTAACCCAGCAAGATCCGATTGTTCTTTGGCTAAAAATTCAGCGGCTGGGTCCACGTCAAATTGATCGAAATTATCTCCGAAATTCGCCATTACTACTATATGTCAACCTAACATTTGACAGATATGACAAGCAAACTATAGGTGCGGAAGTTACATCCTCTTTACAGGGCTGACAATATTACAAAATTTTAGTGATTACTTATTACAAGACCAAAAATTTGATAAAACAATATTTATTAATTACTACAATTCTCACGAATTCAAAAAAATCTAATTACAACATTTATAACCTTATAATTACAGCATTTGTAATATTATAATCACATTGCATATTTTGTTCTAAAGTTTTTTGCAAGATTCCGGATGTATCTAATATATGAGATAATTTAAAATCATATGCGGAATGATCAAATATTTATGTCCAAAATCAATAAATTAACATGATCTAACATAAATATTTATATATATTTATACACCATTTTTGAACGTAAGTTTCACCAATATTGCGAAAAAATGACATGATATCAATATATGCCAAATTGATGTATGAAATTTACTAGACTTTAAAATTACTATAGGTATATTTTATTGTACAATTTAATGTTATTAAAACTTATCTGTATGTTTAGTACTTGTTCCCTTTTACATTAATTGAGTTTTTATCAATCATCTGATAATTCTTTTGCTACTTAACGAATGCTATAACTTTCTAAAGTTATAAATATTATATGTTACGACCTCGACAGTTAATTAAAATTCTCTTGTAAATACGAAACCTATCCATTTTATAATAGATTACTTTTCACTATTATCGTGAAGTAACAAACTAGAACTAAGATGAGAATTTTAACATTTTTCACAGTTTCGTGGATTTTGCTGTATAGAAGTTGTCTTGGACGTCTTGTAATCAATACTTGGAGATTTCCAGAGGCGGCTGATGCAGGTAACTAAATTTTATAAATCCCTATTCTTTTTTTAAATTATATTTTGAAGCTTGGAGTACTCTTCTAAACACAAACGATGCTGTTGACGCATTAGAAGCTGGTTGTTCTTATTGCGAAGCTGCACAATGTGGTTTAACCGTTGGCTTTGGTGGAAGTCCCGATGAATCCGGGGAAACCACATTGGATTCTCTCATATTTTATGGGTAATTATTATTTTAAAAAATATTAAAATTGAAGTTATTTCTTAAATATTGAACAGAAAGACTATGAATGCTGGAGCTATAGCAAACTTAAGAAGAGTAAAAAACGCCATGTCTGTGGCTAGACATGTGCTTCAACACACGAAACATACTTTATTAAGTGGCGACCAAGCAACAGCATTTGCGTTAGCTATGGGTTTTTCGGAGGAAAGTTTAATTACAGATGTATCAACTCAGATTTGGGCGAATTGGACAAGAAATAACTGTCAACCAAACTTTTGGCAAGTAAGTATAATAATTCGAAGAATAAGTTTGAAACGCCTTCTGAAATCGAAGATATGATTTTTTGAATGAATTTGGATGTGTTTTTGTTTATTTAATGGAAGTTCTTGTGCTGTGCGGGTTCTAACGACACTAACATCACAGTTACAACATTACATTTTGTTGCAAATAATTCAAAATTAATTAAATTAAGCAAAATACTGAAATGAGAAGAATGTACGAATGACGCCTTATTTGAAAGATGCTTCAAATTGCTAGTCAACTATATTTTTTATTTCGATGTATGTCGTTTGTTTTATGATGAATCGCTATGCTTTACGTATGTTAAATTTCTTTCGCTTCAGTTTTGTCGCTTTTGAACGACGTTACTTTTAATTTTGAGTTGGAACAGGAGAAAATTATGAACTTTAGACACGCGCACTCAGTTTAACTTTCCAATATCAATAAAATTCGTCAATTTCGTTGCATAAAAGACTATTAACTAAGCTGGCTTTGACGTTTTCAGTAAAACTTTTTAGGCGTAGTTACCTAATAAAATGGAATTCAAATTAAATGTTTAAATATAGATAGTTTCCAGCTGAAGCCAAATATTTACTAATTCAATTTTTTTCTAAAAATATATTGTATTTGTACTTAATGCTATTTTCGACGGAAAATTCTATTTAATATATAATATTATTTATAATATAATTTGAATTTTATCGCAATATTTATCGGCATGCCTTGATTTATATAAATCAAAATGCAGATCAATAACAATTATAGCTTCACAATTGTTTGCACTTATATATATTTGAGAATATGAGATAAGTAATTGAAGGGTCTAGATTTCATCATTAGTGTGTATTTATAAATGTCGATACATTGATATTTTAAAATTATACAATTTCAAATGTATTCATGTCTTTTAAATCTTTATATTTAGTTTTAATCTCTCGTATATACCGTCTAATGTCAGTATATCTCAGATTTGAATGAAACTTTGATTGGAAAAATTATATTTTAATTTTTTCAAACGGTCAAAAAGTTAACTTTCGGTTTTGATGCTACTTTCATATTTTTACCATAACAAGTAACACAGCAGTTCATGTACATACATGCATACATATACAACTGGAGATACTACGTGTCAAATAATGACCATTTACCAAAAATAGCCTATTCAAAATCGCACCGTTTTCGAGATGGTCTTCAAAGTTCCAAAAAACAAATCGTTTTTTTCCATCTTTGAGCGAATCTATTTGTACGATAAAAATAAAATTTGGCATGGCGATTTAGTATTATTAGTTGCTTCTTATGGTGGAATTTTCCGAAATTATCAAAATTACAGCAAAGAGAAAAAATACCCTCTTGTGTTACCATCAATAGAACTTTTTTGTTTTTAATTTACAAGCATGAAATTAGCATCACCGGACCATAGACCAGTTAAAATGCTAAAAATAAGGTCCTCTTGTAGAAACTTCGTATTATGCTTGGTTTTCGAGAAAAACGAGAAAGTTCGGAAGGATTTGTGGCTAAAATTAGTTTAAACGGCAAAAATCCGGGTAGGCCAACACTCAAATTTTACGTCATTGGCAGAATTGTCATTTTAGGGCAATTTTTCAATTATTCTTCAATACTTTCTATGTAAACAACATATTCACCCTTCGCTTAAAGATGGTAAAAACGATTTTTTTCTGGAACTTTGAAGACCTTCATCTCGAAAACGCTGCAATTTTGAATAAGGCTATTTTTGGTCAATGGTCATTATTTGACACGTGGTTATCACCAGTTAAAATATTTCCCATAATTAATGAAGCACCCTGCATACTGTATTTCGTTTGAACTTCAAAGATGTTAAAAAGTAAATAATCTTGAACGGTTACCGCAAGATAGTAACTATATATGCACCAATACATATTTCTAACTGAAATAAATATGTATATATATATATAAAGATAATAAAATCTTAAGATCACAAGACATTTTTAGAAATGTCTTGTGTCTTGCGACCATATATATTAATCATCATAGTTTATGTATAGTTTACAAGGGCAATAACATAATTAATTATCGCGCAAGTTTCAATAACAAAAATAATGAAGTTTTGCGGAAATGCTTTAATTTTTATCCTAACTTCATTTAAATCCATGATTTATTGCTTAGCTTAATAGATTACTTATGAAAACGACAGAGGAAACCGTAAATTATTTACACAATGAATACACGTATAGGTGAAGGAACTTGCGCCAAATTTAAACCAAGTCCGAATTGAGAAAACATTTTTATTCTTCCAAAAACGTTTTCCTTCTGGCGGTAATTGAACGTTTACTTTCAGAATGTTGAACCCGACCCTACTACTTCCTGTGGTCCGTATCTTCCCATTTCTCGGAAAAATATTTATTATAATTACGAAGATACTGGTAACATAGACGTCAAAATCAATCATGATACAATTGGCATGATTGTTCTGGATGGTGAGAGTAATTTTGCTGCTGGTACATCAACCAATGGACTGAGATATAAAATTCCAGGGTAAAAGCTACAGTACTAATAATAAAAGAGCGTAAAACTTTGTTAGAACTAAACATAAATCTCTATGCTATTATTCCTGATTTCACAAAAAATTATATTGAAATCAATTTTCAAGGTTCATTTTTAGCACATGATTTATGTAAATACTTGTCAAAAATTGACTACCTAATTAAAAAAATGAATAATTAATAAAAACGTACTGCCAGTCGCAAATTGAAATAAGCGCTTTCAAGTAAACCATTTAAATAGTCTCTATTTTAAATTGAAACAAATAAAGAGTTTTTCTATAGAATTATTTCAATGCATTAGGCGAGTAGGTGATTCCCCCATGCCAGGAGCGGGTGCATATGCAGATAACGCGGCTGGAGCTGCCTGCGCTACCGGTAATGGGGACATTATGATGCGATTTCTTCCCAGGTACTTTATATTAAACGTTTTTGTTTATATAATATTTACTGTTTTTTTTTAGTTTCTTAGCTGTCGAAAAAATGAGAGATGGAGCATCTCCAGCAGAAGCTGCGAAAATCGCTGTTGCCAGAATAGTGGAATTCTACCCAGAATTTTCAGGTGCTGTAATTGCAGTTTCAGTAAATGGCGAGTATGGAGCTGCATGTAATGGAATGGCAGAGTTTCCGTTTGCTGTTAGAGACGATAGTTTAAATGGAACGATTGTTTTAACTACAGATTGTACAAACGCACCATAAATGTATTCAACAGTTACAATAAAGATGACATTTAAATTTGCTTCTTTTTTTTAGTACATACGTTCTGTAATTATAATGCCGAAACAATCACCGAAACATCAAAATCATCAAAAACTTCCAAACCTTTAATGCTTTTAATTCAGGATTTTCCACGATTCCTGTTATAAAACGAAACTACGCCACTTATAATTGATTGAATATTCTTTGAAATATTTTTCGGTCTGAAATGATCCTATGTTTGGGTAGAATTCTTCAGATTTTCTATGTGCATCATGACTAGTGCACATAAATGCAGAGCATATATTTCGTAAATCATGGCTAAAATGCTAATTACTCACCAACCCATTTTAAGTCATGAGCTATAATCTGCTTGAGTTTGTCCGCTCTCAGAGCTCTCCATCCAATTGAAAAGCTAAACTGCAATAACTGTGATGGGTGATGGTATCAAAGAAGATATTTCTTCTTCGTCTATATGACGTCTTTGGCGAGATAATTGACTCGGGTTTCCGTGATAGCGGAGGAGTTAGATGTTCCATATTTTCATCTTCCGCCCCGCAGTCAGTGTTCTGTTTGGAATACTCTGAACCTCTCCTCTCTAACGTTGAGTTCTTTTTTGTAAGGCCAAGTAGCAATTTGTAACCGAGGTTACAATGCGACCGAAGTTCATATTGTAACGTTTTTGTGCAGTAATATTATAGTCGATATGGTAACTCAAGTCATACTGAGACCTGATTGTTACTATAATATACATAACTATCAAATAAATATCACTAATAATCAATGCTATTTTAGTTACAGACGCGTTGCATTTGTAACTTCCGTTGCAGTAACATGTGACGGTAGGTACCGCGTCTGCAACGTTTTAATACGGATTCAGAAAAAAAGTGTCAAGTAGGTATATTTGTCACCGGTTACAAAAATCCTGTAGCAAATACAGTTGGTGGCACGTGTGAAAGTGGTGTATGTAATTACTTTTACACCATATTGCAACGGATCCGCTGCACAACCTAGGTTGTATTACCGTGATAGTACCGTATAGACACCAAAAATTGCTGCTTGGGGGTGCTCATTCCTATACCGCAATATGGTTCCGGCCCTACAAACAAAGTGGCGGTTTTCCTTGCTAATAGATTAGCTTCTTCGTTGCCTCTAATTCCAATATGTCCTGGTACCCAACATAATACAACTCCGTTTTTTCTTGCCTAGGCAGTTGTTTACTCTGTTAAAGCACTCCTAGACTAATTTCGAACTGATAATGTTAGAACTCAGCGCCATTATGGCTGTTTAACTATCGCAGAAAATTGCAATACTTTGCTTTCGATAGTTCCAAGGTTTCATTCAGCACATGTTTCAATAGCGATACTCTAACCAAGAGTTACTAAATTTCAGTGCCATTTCACTTATAGGCACTTTTTCATAGAGTACCAATTTAAAATACTATTTACTATACTAGGTATACTCGCGAAATTGAAAAAATTCTGCCATAAAAACCGAGTATTTTTAATTAAAAGGATTTACTTAGATATTGCAAAACCTCAAAAAAAAAATGTATAAAATATTGAGAGGTTATTCAGCATTAAAGGCATACTTTGTGAATTAGAGATTTTTCAGCCATCAACAGTATACGCAAAAAGGACATTTAAATATATATAACAGATCGATAGCCGCAGTGGTTAGGCGACTGACTATCGTTGTGGTGGAACGATAGAAGCTGGATTTCAATTCTCCAGAGAGACGGTGACATTTTTTCGGAGAGTTGAAAATCCGGATCCGCTTTTACCATCCGCTATTGAGAGCAAAGTGATTAACAGCGCGGCATTATAAAATTCGGTATGCTGCTGTCACAAAGCCATTAGAACACAATTAGACACATACAGAAACTACACCGCGAGAGTTGCAGTAATACATAGCCAAACAAGCGATACAACTTACGGAGTTAATGCAACTTAAGCAAAAATGCAAAAATCGGGGCAACAGCTTGAATATTAACTTTTATTTTCGACAGCCTGTATCTCTTTAACCTGTATTATTTTGTCTAGGTAACTTTAGCAAAGTTGAGAATATTGACATAAAAATGTCAGTACAGTGGACCCTCAATTAACCGACCTCCTTTAAACCGACTCCTTGGTTTAACCGACCATGCGCTTGACAGTCCGTCTGCGTGGTTATTTTCCACGGCCAGCGTTATCGACCGACTGCACTCAAGTCACAACTCGTTTGTTTACCGTATGAGTCATTCATGTATATCGTCACTTACGCTCCGTGCTCTGTCGACTGTCTGTCTTTCTGTAGTGCGCATTGTTTTATGTCCTCTGTGCAATTTGATCTCTACATTTATGAATTTTAAAGTTGCAATACTGTGTAGTGCTGTACTGTTTCATACGTTGTGTTAAAAACTTTTAAGGATTCTGAACACTAAAAAAGGCCTCAAATGCGAAGAGGAAACGAGTTGTGTGTACAATCGAACAGAAATTAAACGTTTTGCAAAGACTGGACAAAGGTGAGTCAGTTGCTAAATTAGCCTCTGAACTAGGTGTAGGAATAATAACGATGATTAAAGACTGAAGAAAGATTCGTAAGGATCTTGAATGTTTTTGTTTGACAGTGAAAGGAGAAAAAGCTGTAAAAAATAGAAGAACTTTGAAAAAATCTAAACTTGAGGTTTTAGATAACGCAGTCTGGGTTTGGTTTTGCCAGGAAAGACGTAAGGGGACTCCTCTCTCTGGCCCAATTATAAAAGCAAAAGCGTTTCAGCTCCATAAAAAATTGGGTGGTGATGAAAGTGATTTCACCACCAGTGAGGGGTGGCTCCATTATTGGAAAAAACCTTCACGGTGTTGGACAAGTTTGTATTTCTGGCGACAAACTTTCTGCTGATGGTGATGCGAGTAGGGAGTTTATTGAAAAGTTTGATAAGATAACTTCAGAAAATGATTTGTGAGCCAATCAGCTCTACAAAGGCGACGAGACAGGTCTTAACCACAAAATGATGTCTAAAAGAGCCCTAGCATCTACAAATGAAAGAGTTGCAGGCACAAATAAACTGGCTAAGAACAGGCTTACTATCGCAACATGCAGTAACGCTAGTAGTGATCATAAATTGCCGTTGTTTGTAATCGTCAAGTCTAAAAAACCGAGAGAACAAATCACTGAACCAGAAATGTGTTAGAATCTAAACCCGAAGTCGACATGAGCTGCAATTTTTAGGGTGTGCTCCCTGTATACCCGTCATTTCACCTACCAACCTTCGTCCAAATCGCTGAGCCAGAAATGTTTTAAGAAAAATCAAAGGAAATGGAATTTCGTAACTTATAGCGGAAATTCACTCGCATCTAGAATCTAAACCCGAAGTCGACATGGGCTAAAATTTTTAGGGTATACTCCCTGTATACGCGTTATTTCACCTACCAACTTTCGTCCAAATCGCTGAACCAGATATGTTTTAGAATCTAAACCCGAAGTCGACATGAGCTGAAATTTCTAGGATGTGCTCCCTGAGAACATCAACATGGAGACACTCCTGCTTATTATACAGCTCAGAAAAGTGCTTGGATGGATTGTTTCTTGTTTAAAGAGTTTTCAATGCATTTGTTCCAGCTGCCAAAAAATACTTGAAGGCAAAAAATCTGCCAATCCATGCAATTTTATTGCTCAAATAAGCCACTCCTCTGATGACGAACTTCAAGATGATGATATAAAAGCCACGTTTTTGCCCTCTCCCCTTCCCCCTCGTGACGTCTTTGATCCAACACATGGATTAAGGCGTCATAGAATGGCTGAAACGACGTTACAGGAGAAAATTCGTGAGCGTTTTGTTAGAGAAAACAGAAAAGGGTTGCGATCTCTTTGAAGCAATGAAAATCCTTAACATAAAAGATGCAATTTACACTTGCGCTCAAGCTTGGCACGAACTAGAAGACACCACTCTTCAAAAATCCTGGAAAAACTAGCCTCAACCAAGACCAGGGCATTCCAGAAGCTGATGAATTAGACACAGCAGATTTATAGTGACTGATCTACAATCTCTTCAACGAGATATTCAGCGTGCTGATGGTTAAGAATGGCTAGCAGAAGGTAACGTTGCTGCTGTTTCAGTAGAAGAAATGGGAGATGACCAGATTATCGACCTCGTTTTGGAACAGGCTGGCAATGAAGAAGAAGAAAACGGCGAAAAGGAAATAATCAGCCACTCCGCAGCAAAAGGTACCTTTGAGATCTGCCCTCAAATATTTAGAACAACAATCAACCGCTACATCTATGGACATTTTATGGGCAAAGAAGTGGCGTGTTGCAGCAGCTATCTGCCTAGATTTGAAAAGTTAAAACAACAAAACATTTTAAAATTTTTTAATGCCTATAAATCGTTTTTTCTACTTTTAATATTAGTGTAACCTGTTTGCTTGATTTTGATTCATTATATTAATTTGACCTCTGCAAATGGCGTTTTTCATTCTCCTCTGATTATCCGACCTTTCTAGCGTTCCGATCATGCCCTGGTCCCGAACGTGACGGTTAATCGAGGTTCTACTGTAATCTCAAATTGCTGTATGCTGTATGGTGCATGTTACAAGACAGCCTATATGTACATTGGTGCTTTTTGTTTTTTCCAGTTCTTTCTATTACTGGTTTGGTAACCTATAACGCGGTAAATTTAAACTCAATCTAATGCCAGATTCATTTATTACTAAATACAGCTATACAATTAGAACATTCAGTACATTCAAATAATGTTTCTTCTTCAACTAACTCAGATTTATCAATTTCTATATTCTGACCACATCGGCACAGATAATAAGCTAATGATTGTGTAAAACTAAGATCTTTAACATTTATTTCGGCATACACCAAAGGTCGATTGTTTATATTATCATGCAATAATGATGCGTCGTATTCCCTACGTAATTTATCATCCTTTAATATTTGCCAGGCTTCATTTATTTGAATAAATTTATCAGGTGATTGTTGCTCTCCTTTGTCTGGATGGTTATATTTTATCAGTCGTTGATAATTCCTCTTGATTTCTTCAAATTTAGCAGTTTCGTGGCATCCCAGAATAGTATAATACGTTTCAACACACATAATATACTCTAAAATTGTAATAAATAACTAAAAATTAGATTTTGTTAAACTACTTGATTTTAAATATTTTAGAAACTTTGTTTAGGTTAAGTTATCATATCAATTTTGCGCTTGCGTAAATTTAGATTTGAAAAACCCAAAAACTTCTTTCTAATGGATTTTAATATTCTTTTAATACTATTGCTTACCTTGTTTATTAATTATTGTTATTGTAATCGTCTTGTCATTAACACATGGGGATTTACAGGAGCAACCGAAGAAGGTAAATTATAATTTTATAGTTATTAATGTAGTGAGTTCTATTTTGTTTATTGCAGCTTGGAATGCTCTTGTAAAAACAAGCGATGCAATTGATACATTGGAAGCTGGTTGTTCCTACTGTGAATCACATCAGTGTGACTTCACTGTTGGCTATGGTGGTAGTCCTGATGAGTCTGGGGAAACCACATTGGATGCCTTAATATTCGATGGGTATTTATTGGAAGAAGGCGATGAAATTATACTTAAACATTTGTAATTTTCTAGGAAAACTATGAATGCTGGTGCTGTCGCTGCTTTACGAAGGATTAAAAATGCAGCATCTGTTGCTAAACATGTTCTTCAACACACAAAACATACTTTGTTGGCTGGTGATCAAGCAACTGCATTTGCTGTAGCTATGGGATTCACTGAAGAAAGTTTAAGTACTGATGCATCCAGAGGGTTTGGGAGGATTGGAAAAAAATAATTGTCAGCCAAATTATTGGATTGCAAGTATAAATTTTATATTCGTTATTTTTCTTTTATACTCGTACTTTTGTCACTAACATTACTAACAATATAAAATATATGTTGTGTGGATGCTTATTGTAAGTACAGTTAGTATATCTAGTTATAAAAAATTTCAGGTATAAAAGCAACATAATTAAAATTATATGTCAGTAAATAAAATATGGTTTTGAAATTGGCAAATGAGTTACAATTTGTGTCCATAAATAGTATAAATACTAGATGATAAACAGTTATGTATTTATAGATTCAAGAATAAGTCCTGTGGATGACTATGAAGTCTGAAACACGATTTTAAACTGATGTTGATATATGATGTATTGAATGAATTTGTTGTTTTTCACAAGTTAAAAATAGCAAAAATCAAATCAGTCATGGCATGGTCACTGGTATGCATTTAGGTATGACTAAAGCATCTGATCTTGTGAATCATGAAATATTTGAAAAATTTTAGCGGTATGGAATCGTAGATATAGCATAGGAGTGGTGTAAAATTAACATTAGACTTAGTCCAAAAAAAAACAGCAATAAAAGCCTACAATAAGTAACTGCAAGATGCTTTCAAAGTGACTAGTACATGTACATTTATAAAAGAAAACCCCAAGTTCTTATATCAATAATGGCAACTATTCACTGCTAGACAAATACATATATAATAATAATAAGAGGCTTTATTTTCATGAAAAAAAGAGTAAAGAAAAAAAAATCACAATATAAATTCATAACAGATTGAAAATAGGCGGTGGTAATTCAGTCCCAGCCAATATCGACCCATTGCCGTGCAAGTAAAAATTGAAAATATTCCTTCTTGAATAGCCGATCGGACCCACTAGACCTATTATGAAGGGGAATACCACTATACACATAGCTAATCTGATATGTAAAGCTTTTCTTGTACAGTTGATGTTTGTGTATTGGTGGCATCAAGCTACCCTTAAAACGAATATTCAACTTATGTACGTACATCCGATCGGAATTTTATATTGTTATATAAATATGGTGCAGTTTAGTTTTGTTAATATGATAATACAACGTTGCAGAATGCAGCAATCTTCTATTTTTCATATTGAGCCACATTACCTCCTTCAGTTTATGAGAAATATGTTCCCTGCGCTTTATAGCGAATATTAACCGTAAGAATGAGTTTTGAATTTTTTGAATTGTAGAAGCGTTCCTTATAGAAACATAGGCATTGTACAGGGAGTCGCAAAAATTTTAATTGGACAAGACAAGAGACTCCCAGAGCAGCTGTTTCATCTTTCTATTGAGAAACATTCTGTTTGTGTATATAACTTTTAAAGTTGCATAAGAGCGCTGGACGCATAAATTAACATGATCACTGAAGTTTAGTTCTTCATCTAATATTACTCCTAAATATTTTATATTATGTTTTAGTGGAATGGAAATATTGTCAATAATAATATTTATTTGATCTCTGTAAGCGCAATCAGTTCTAAATTTCTTAGGACCAAATAATATTGCATCCGTTTTACTCGCATTCAAATTCTGAACATCCATATTTCATTTCCGACAACCGTCTATTACATTATCTGGAAAAAAAGAATAATATATTTGGGTATCGTCAGCATAGAAATGACATTTGCTGAACTGTATATAATTAATAAAGGAGGAGGTATATATGGAGAGAGCCCGAGTATTGAACCCTGTAGTACACCACTTGTGATAGCTATAAAAGAAGATGTCCTATTGCAGACAGTAACACAAGTACTTCTATGAAGAAGATAGTTGTACAGCAAGCGCCTGAGCCCAAACCAATATAATGCAAAATTGCAGCCATTAAATCGTGATTCAATGTGTCAAAAGCTTTCGAACAATCAAGTGCACACATAACTGTTAACTTTCCCTCACCGGTACTTCTAATGACATCATCAACGACGGTCAACAAAGCCGTATTGCAACTGAAGTGCTTCCTAAATCCAGACATACTTACATATATGTAATGATATATACATGACAATATAATTTTATTATACCTACTTCATTTATTTATCATGTTTCAATCTTTTGAGAGACCTTACTAATTACTATTATAAAAGAGAACATTGAGTAACAATGATATAAATTATTGTTTCCCTGCTCTATACACAATTTTATTTAAAAAATAACGTACAATTAAGTGAAGAATTCGGGTGTGTTTGGGTATCAGCTAATCGAGCAAAGTGTCTATTTTAATTAGTATTTTGCAGAAAGCTTGACTAACACAGTTGAATTAAAGATGGTTTTGGTCTAGAAGTTTCATCACCACTTACCAATCCTGAATAAGAAGATACTAATATTTCTTCAGACTCCGAAACTTAACTTCTATCTTTTATTGTTGAGTTTGTAAGTACGTGAAGCAGGAGTATCAACCAACAAATGACTAGCCCTATGAGTTTTAATTAGTATTGATCAAATAAAGAGCACAACTGAACACCAACAAAGAGATATTAATTGTAGCTTCCAATTTAACCCTCAGGTTTAAAGAATACATTGCCATAGAATTTCGTCAAAATATTTTAAAATCAATAAAAAATAAAAATCTTGTTGATTTGTGTCCGAAACTTGTACGAATATTATTTCAAATATTTTTAGATTAAAACTACGAATTTCATATTACTTTCAGAATGTAGAGCCAGATCCAACTATTTCGTGTGGTCCTTACACTCCTCTACCGCAAAATAGTATTGATTATACACAAGATAATGAAATTGAAAGAATAAAAAATGTTGAATTCAATCATGACACCATTGGTATGATCGTTATTGATAGTGATGGTAACGTAACAGCAGGAACATCTACTAATGGATTGAAGCATAAAATACCTGGGTAAAATAGTAATTATGAACAATATATAAAAACATATTAAAATCGTATGAATGTTCTTCTAGGCGAGTAGGTGATTCCCCTGCACCTGGAGCTGGTGCTTATGCCGATAATGCAGTTGGAGCTGCATGTGCTACCGGTGATGGAGATGTTATGATGAGATTTTTGCCTAGGTAAGTTAATGACATAAATATGGAATATTTGTATATATGAATTATTTATGCTTCACTGTATTCCTAGCTTTTTAGCAGTTGAAAAAATGAGGGATGGTCTATCACCTTCTGCAGCTGCTGAAGTTGCTATTACAAGAATAATAGAATCTTACCCGCAATTTTCTGGTGCCGTAGTAGCTGTAACAGCAAGTGGTGAATTTGGAGCCGCTTGTAATGGTATGGATGAATTTCCATACTCTGTTAGAAATGATGAACTTAATGAAGTCACTGTATTCACTGTAAAATGTATATAAGTAATATAACTTACGAGTAACTTTATTAGTTTAATTTTTTATAATTATCTTTGTAAATATATAAAAATAAATAGCTAATTACATGAACACCCCGAAATTAATTTTATCAAATCTCTCATATCAGCAAGACAAATCTAGTGTTGTGATTGTTTATGGGTTAGTAGCGAAATACTGAATTGTTTCTATCATAATCAAAAAATCAAGACTGCCAAAACGATATAAAAATGCTCACAATACATATACCATTAATATCAAAAAGTTTGAAGTAAACTTTATATTTTCTAATAGTATTGTCATACAATCTAGTTGATTGTTGCAATAGATACATGGCAAGTTGGTGCCGTTTTAATTTTAAACACGTCTAAGTATCATCCCAACAAACAAAATTCAAATTTCGCACAATTATTTTTAGTAACTTCAACGCTGAAACATGAAATGACCTATAAATTTGTATCAGATTAATAGTTCTTTTTATACGATTAAATGTTTTAACATAACTGATAAAAGAATAATATCACAAAATGTTTTAACATAAAAATAACTAACAAAAGAAAATTAACTAAACTAGAAATTCGGTACTTAAAAGCTTAAGCATTACTAAGTTCACACTGGTCATCTTTACTAGTTTCATTATTTTCTTCATTACTCTCGACTACAACCTTTTTTATCTACGTTATCTTCGTTTAGAGAATTATTTACATCAGTCTTATTGCTTGTTACGTATTCTTCTGTACCATTGTTATGTATGTCGTGAGATTCATCTATTGCATATACTTTTGTATTATTTTCTTTTTCAACTGCATGAGTTTTAAAAACGTTATATCGTAAAAGTATGGCATCAGTCAGATCTTTGTTGTCAGATTTTTCAGCTAATCTCAACGCAAACTCCAATGTTTTTTCGTCACTTCTTTTAAATAATGCTTTGGCAGCTTCATCGTACTGTTCCATAGCGATAAAGCTGAAATTAATAAAATAGAGGTATATTGAATTTTAGTTTTATTGTATATTCCATTTTGGTAATATCCCACTCACCACTGAGCTGCTAGTTCAAATGAACCGGTAAGAATCGAGAACGTTGCCCATTTAGACAAAATTTCATTTATAATTGGATCATCTTTAGAATACCTACACTTTGCTAGAGCCAATGCATCTCTGAATAGAGTTGCAGTGCACAAGACTTTAATAGCTTCTTCGATTTTATGACAAGCTATAAGGTACGATACAGTTTCAATTGGATCTACTTTGGTCTTCTCTAATAATTTTGTCGCGTATACTTCGCAAGCTTCTTGCCACAATCTACAAAATAATAATTTATGTAATTAAGAATGTCAAATAATATAAATATATTACTTAGGCGACACCATAGGAGCCATACTAATAAGCCATGGATTAACCGTTCCGTTCTTAATAGCTTCCTTCAACGTTTCTGCAAAATCACCTTTCCATAAAGAAAGTTGTTGGCAGCATACGTATTTCTTTCTGTCGACATGGTGTTGTTCTAAAATAAATAAAGCTTATTTTAATTTCAATTTAGTAATTTCAGTTTAAATAATTACGTTCTGTTTCTAACAATTCCAGTAAGTCATCCTTATCACCAAATAGTTTAGTCACATCAAAGTCATTTACATTAGAGTTATCTTCTGATTTTACCGTATTCTCTTGCTGTTCTGAATTATTAAATGAAAAACTACGTTTGCAGGCTTCAAACACCTTCGATGGGTTATTTTGAGCTTTAGCTGTGAGAGTTAGCATAACACCACGTTTCACTTTCTTGATATCATCTTCGCTATCGCTTTCGTCGGCTTGTTTATGTTTTCTAAACTCTTGTTTCAATCTTAAACGCTCTTTTCTAACTACTGTCAATTCTGCAAAAAAAAATTAAAAAAATTATTTAAAAAATGACGTATAAATATATACGAGAGGTTTGTTTACCTTCTTCTGACATTGGTTTATTTTCCGTAATATTCCAAATACGAATACAATTATCTTTAGCTCCAGTAATAATAAAATCTTTATCTAGCGGACTCCACAGGACACTTAGTATCGCTTCTACGTTATGTCCAGTAAATGTTGAAATAATTTTTTTGTTTTTAACATCCCAAACCTAACGTTTAACAAATAATTAATTTTTATAATATCGAGTGTTTTAGGAAGGGTAGACAGAGTGTTTGAATATACATTTCAAATGTTAATGTTGTATTTTAATAATTTCGTTACGTAAAAATGGAAGTATTATAATTTCTACAACGGTATTAAAGAAGAATGCACACTTACTTGTGCTATACCATCCTCTCCAGCAGAAACTAATTTAGCACCTTCATAAGAGCTCCAGCATAAACAGTTAACTGGTTTAGTATGTCCATTCAGAATAGTGAATAGTCTGCAATCATCTTTACTATCATCACCTTAAAGCAATAATAGCAATTGCTATTTTTAAATATTAGATATTTCAAGTATATACCACTTCCTCTTTCCTTGGTTAAGTCATATATAATAATAGAAACATCTAAAGTAGAAACTGCAAGCCATGAATGGTATGGAGATGTTTCGCTGTCTTCAGCTGTAGCTTCTGGATGCCACGATAAATTAAGAATTCTTTTATGTTGAGCATAGATTGTACTTTCTAGTTCTAGATTAATGTTATATATAGCTATTGACCCTGATCTTGTACCAACCGCAAATAACTTATAATCTGGTTTCCATGATATACAACTAACACGTTCGTTCTTACCAATTTGCATTATTGTAGGTTCTATAAAAGCGTATTTTTATAATCGATACCGTGCGTAAAATAAAATGTCCAATAAAGAAAGAACTTGAAAATGAAAATAACTTGCCTTCAGTTGGCTTATCTACATTATAAATAGCTAGTTGTTCTTCGCCGCAAGCGTAAAGTCCTAATACATTTGGTTTCCCATCTAGTGGTCCCCAGCTAATACTATTCACAGATGACCTGAAGTGTTGAGTCAACAACGAAGGTAGCTTTGAAGTGTTGTTGGTGTTAACTAATCCTATCTGGAAATATCAAAATACAAGAAAAATTTTCACCAATAAAAAAGGTCACTCATCAATGTATTTACTCACTCTGCCTTCTAGAGTACCATAAGCTAGTATACTCTCCTTTGTTGGATGCCACGCCAAAGTCAATACCTTACTTTGAATTTTTTGCCACAAATTCGTCATAATTATACATTGTACATGTGAACGGCTTAAATCCCAAATCTTTGCTGTATTATCTCCAATCCCTACTGCAAGCCTAAAAAGTACATTGATCGTATAATTTTAAGCAATAAATGTACGATATTAGGAAGCACTACCTATTCGGATCAAGTGGTGAACTAGCTAAGCAATAGATATAACCACCATTTGTAGGATATGAAGAAAAAGTAGTTCTATCAGCCTGTAAACTAGTGCAAAGTAGAAATCTTTCTTGGCCGAATGTCCAAGCAAAAAGAGGTTCCTTGGAATCATTTGAATGCTCTTCAGATTTATGTATAACATGTATTGGAGCTGCAATTGAGAATAAATTGCTGCCATGATCGTGGTGGATTAATTTTTTCTGAGGTGTATTTCTAAAACAATTCAAAAAACAAAATGTAAAGTGCGCGTTACTATGAAATACATATACATAATACAGGGTGATTGGTGAAAATGGCCTATTAAAAGTATTATACAAACGAAACGGAATTTTAAATTTTGCTGTTGAGTGTGGTTGAATATAAACTATCACGTGAAAATAGTTTTGAATAAATATCACTTCCGGTTAACCGGAAGTGGGCACCAGCTTCAGTTTCTATGGTAAATTTTACACATATTTCATGTATCATTCATCCCCATACCTAAATATCATTCCTTCTGAGTTATTCTCAATTAAAGAAAAAAAGTGACAGATACCGATCTTACTTATCTGCGGAAAGTAGATTTTTTTTAATGGAAAGGTATACATTTTATTAGATATTCTGATTCTACAAAATATTCTATTTTAATCTGTATAAGGTGTTCCTATACCTAAAATGGAAGGTGAATAAGTTATAACGATTTAATTAACCTTCGTACCTAAAATGCTGAGATATGTCAATTTACTGAAGCAAGGGTGGTTAGCTTATTTGTTTTAGATAGTTACTTGCCATTTATTTTGACGTCAGTATATAACATTTCGCTTTACTGGAAAAGTAGTAGATGCAAGCCTCTATGCAATGGTTTCCAGTAGTTAGCCGGCAAAGGCATGAATATCAGAAGCCAAATAATAGGCCAAAAAACAAGACATAAACTTAGATCTTCATGGTTTTAAACCAAATGAAGCAATAGAGAATGAATTTTCATGGGTGAAAAATGCATTCAACACTAAGGAACAAAACTTTAAAGTCATTTTTTTCATACTAATTTTTGCTGTCGTTTTTTTTAAATTTAAGTTTCAGATAATTAGTAGTTTTAATTGAATTAAATTTAATAACACTTTCTATAGAATGTAACCTACGTGTCCTTGTTTATTTTAGCTAGATCCCAATGAAGCAATTCACCAACTGGAGATGATGATAATAAAATGTGTGGTGCAATCCAACATAAGCTGATCCATATTTTATCAGCACTTCTGTAGTTTCTTTTTTACCACCAGTCATATATAGCTCTGCTTGCTTACGACCATCGGTGCCGGCCCGCCAAATAAAAATTGATCTGAAAAAATACTTATTTAAAAATTATCCCAATATTTATTTCATACATATCGCATATCATATATTTATTGCATACATTTTGGAAGGTATGCAGTAATTATTTTTGTAGTCTCAAGTGCCAAATATTTATGATAGCTACTCATATTAAACAAAAGTCTGAAGAACAATATTAAAGAAAAAAATGCCTACATAAAAGCTACCCCTAAAAACAGAATTTATCCAAAGTACATACCCCCTTTAGCTGACGAAGCTAATAAATATTCTTTAGGAAGTTTTGTGAAATCTGGCAATGCGTCTACTACTTTAATATCACCATTTTCTTCGTTGACCACTACATTTGGAGCAACTACTTCATCTACAGGAGGTGCAGTAGGTTTATTGTCATTTTGTTCTTTTAAGGTTGCATCGGCGGTAACACTACTATCACTTATAGTAGCTTGTTTATCATTTTCTTCTCCTTGTGATGTATCAGCAACAACTATATCATTTGCATCAGATTGTTGCATATTATTTTCTTCATTGACTATCACACTAGTATCACATGTGTCATCAGCAATACACTTATGTTTATTTTCTTCCTCCAGTTTCATATCTGTAATAGTTTTGTCATCTGCAAGTAGTTGATCTTTTGAATTATTGTGATTGTCATTTTCTTTTTCTAATTTTAAATCTTGAATATCTTTATCTGTTTGTTCAAGATATAACTTTACACTTTGTTCTTGGTTTTCAATGGGAACAGTTTTACTAGTTTCAATTATCTTTTCAACACAATCACTACTTAAAATTGTGTCTGCATCTGAACTTTTGATTTTTAAATCAGAATTTTGAATGTTGTCCAATTCTTTATTATTTATAATGTCAGTTAGTGTATCATATTCAATATTATTTTGTAGAACATTTTCAACTTCATCTTTCAAATCCAGTTTTTCATGAATATTTTCTTTTGAATCAACATCTTTGGTAACTTTTTCTTTTACATCAACTTCCTTAGCATGTTCTTGTAAACCAACTTCTTTAGTAACATCTTTTATATCAATTTCTTCGTTAATATTTTTTTTTAAATTGGTTTCTTCATTATTATCTTCTTTAATTTCACTTTTAGACATATCTGCATCAGGTTCAATACTTTCCCCGTTATGTTTTTTAGTGTCTGTTATTCTTTTAATTGTATTTCTTGGGAAAACATTATATGGAACTGGACACCAACTTAACGAAATAATACTTTTATCATGACCACGCATTTTATATAAGATTTTACCATTCTCTAAAACACAAACGCTATCAATAGGAAAAGAAAAATTAAATCAATTATAATGAACTTACTTCTAAGATCTGTTATTATAACTAATCCCTGTCGGACTCCAAATGCAACTAACCATGGTGAATGTGGGAATACTGCTAACGTTGTGATTTGTACTTTAAAAGGGAAAACATTCTTTAAAGGATTCACTTCATTGGTTAACGTTAAGCCAGATAGTAATAAAGCCATTTTCTGTTACCGATACTATTTTATCATTGCCAGCAAAAGAAGCACCAATTAACTTTTCTGAATTTGACTAGAATGTATTATATAATTATATTTTAAGACGATGTTGAAATTATACAATTCTTTATTGGTTTTTATAATAGGGCTCAATATATAATACTTGCATAAGTTGAAAGTTATAAATCCTTAATTTAGCCAATATGAATCTGCAATATTGTATTTGGAATATCATTACCTACCGTATGAGCGTTATTTATACATTTGCAGCTGTAATCCTCCATGTTCCACAATTTAACGACTTTGTCTTCACCTGCAGAAACAGCCAACATGTTACCTAATTCCCAGTTAGGATTTACATCAATTGACGTAATTCTAAAATAACAAATCAATTGGATAATTAAAGAGAAAGTAGAGAAAACAATAAATAGGTATACGCAACCTTTCATAATGAGCATGAAGCATAACTTTAATATCGGCTGGTTCATCGTATGGCCGTGGTTTGATGATCACTATTTCAGTTTTGGAACCATAAATTAAAGTGTTATCGACGGTACAAGCAAGAATTTTGCTTTCATACCAATTTGGCGAAGGGGGAACGACTAAATTATTCATTTTCTACAGTAATTCTGATTAGGTTAATGCCTAAGATAAAAAATAAAATTAACAACAGTTTTACCTCACTGCTCAACAGCTTTGGAAAGAAAGAAAGAAAGAATAAAAGTCTATATTGCTCTTGCGTAGAATGTTAAATCACAAAAACTGCAAAAAACAAAGATTTTCATTGAAGATGTTTTCAAAAACCCGGTTATTTGCGGAACCGCTCTTGAATAATTTTGACAGTTTATCTCGCAACTATGTTTATACATTTAGATGAAATTAAAGGTAAATCCTTACCTAAATCTTAGTACTTTAATTATTTTATAAAGTTAACAGATTTTAGTTTTTCAAAACAAATGTGCAAAGAACGCAACACAACAAGGAGTACGTTCTGAAAATAGAAACAATAGCGTTCAAAACCCACAAAATGGAGTATCTTTGTAGCGCAGAATCGTGTCTTTTTCACTTTTGTTAGAGTCATCTGTTTTTAAATAGTTCAAATTTCAGTTGGTTTTGCTCCTACAATACTTCTTTACAACACAAGATGGAACTTCAAGATTAATGTTTATTTTTCTATACGTTTATTATTAATATATTAGTTTAAACAATTTTATTGTAAAAGTACTTATGAAAATGTGATTTTCTTGCTAATGCGTTGTGTGTTACAATTTTTCGTGATTTTATCTCACTTTGAGTTTAACGAAAGTTCACATCAACTTTCTTAATTTAAATACCTATAGGCATGGTATATTTTTTTAGGTTTTTAGATCGCTCAATACGGCCAACTGCAACATTATGTTAAAAGTTCTGTATTTCTGGAATCCTTTCCAGATGAATAGGTACTTGATATTTGACACTTTACTAGCTGAAATACGTAAAATTTACGCCTCCAAAATTATGTTTATATTTACAGGGCCGCCCTAAATTAACGTTCATTTCAACAAGTTCACATATATAAAAGTCACTTTTTTATGCAACAGACTATATACTACTACATTTTTGCATACATTAATAATCCTCTATCATTAATTATTAGACATATTAGCTCCTATCTTTTACGGTTTTCGAGTTATTAGTGATTTCCCGGTGAAAGTCCGAAACATACGTCTTTTTAATGCATTTAAAATCTTACTTATCCTTGAATGTTGAAAAAATGGATATTGTATTTGTACCTACAATAAATATCCATAGTCTATATCCGTCACACAAAATAGCGAATGAAATACATTACAGAAAAGAAACGATATTTTTGATTTATTTCTCATTAATGGGGAATGTAGAAGAATTGTAAAACTCCGAGCATTAATAATTTTGTCGATGGATTGTCATTGTTCAATTTCTTTTCCTATCCATACTATCACAGTAGCATTAAAATTTTAAAATGTGTTCCAACCTACACCATCATAATTTAGAATTTGAAGTGGTATGCGCATTTGCATATATAAAAATCAAAACTTACCTTTGCTTTTTCTTTTTTTAATTTGTTAATATAATATTATGACAGCAAATCGTAGCATAAAAAATAATCGAGTATTCCGAGTATTATTTATTTAATACAAGAAATAAGATAGTATCTGATGAATTTGTTAGATATAATGAATAGTACGTCAGAAAGAATGGTCGTAAACAATTACGATAATTGTATTATTTCATGAACAGCGGTAAAATTAATTTCTTGATTGTTTGTTCTCATAACGTTATAAATTATTAAGGTCCTATTATCAGATGGTGAATTTTAAATCTGGCACTTGTCTATTATAATCTTTATTGAAAAACAAAAATAATATTTATTATATTTAAAGATATACGAAAATAAATATGATCTAAAAAAGAAAGTAAATAAAGAAAGTAATTAAAAATGATATATGGTTTGAAAACGTCAATATAAAGGAAGAGATACTTAGTTTGGAAAACTAACTCGTTATTTCAGTTTTTAACGGTTTAAAGTTACACATTTCACATTTCATAATAATAAGCAAGGTTGAAATTATACTAGTTGTGTCAAATAAAAATTAGTAGCTATTTATGTTTCTAAACTCAAACTAGTTAGGTACATACATCTCCTATTAATTATCTAATAGTTTTATGTAAGGTAAGTAAAGGAATTCTCCTTAGAACTGAAACATGATATTAGTATTTCCATTGTGACGCAAAAAGCAAAAAAATAAAATTTATTAACCCTTGCTACAATGGCGCTTAACATTTTCTAAAAAGTGATGAATTGTTGTTCCACTAGATGGTTGTGTGATGGATTACAATCAAGGCTTTACATAATAATTTTTCACTCTCGTCAATATTTCGATATTCCTTGTTTAAGTATGTGCCTTGTTCTGAAGTAATATGTATTCAAAATTTTTTATAATAAACAGTTATTGTTATAAAATATGGTTGAAAAATATTTACTTTTCAGTTCACACTTGCAATACAAATTATTGGCGTGTTAATAATTATCCAAACATAGCATGTAAAGTGGTACAAATTGAAAATACACATAAATAAACTGAACTCCTATCTTGCAATAATATTAATCTACTTTTCGCCAGATTTCCCATAAGACATATGTAAATTACAGTAGAATCACAAATAAACGTTTGCCATAGATTAAATAAATTAAGAAATGATTATACAGTAGAACCTCGATTATCCGTGTGCGGATTAACCGTGTTAGCAAACAGCTTCGATTATCCGGGTTTCAATTATCCGTGCAGAATGCGAATTAGTACAAACGGTGCACGTCAATTCGCGGTACCATCATCGTATACATCGTACAACTTATACTGCTTTCCACGTTAACGCCTTGAATCGTTTTGCAATATCTCCTACAATTTTAACTTTTTCTAAATATGTTTTTCATCAAAAACTTCTGTAGCTCTCTATCTTCAAATTTGTTGTTGGAAGTTTATCGAAATCTAAACTTTCTTCGATTCAATTGTCAATGAAAGTTGAAGAATCATTCCAATCGACTCGTATTAATAAATAAAAATGAATTTACTCAGAAATTAATTAAGTGTTGATTTAATTTTTTCCACAATTATTGTAATAAGAAAAGCATGTTTTGATTTTTTTTATATCTATATGTTATGTGTTTTTTGAGAATTTTATATTGTTTTTTAAATATTTTCTTTGCCATAATAAACTTTACCAGCTTAATTTTATATTTATTCCAAGTTAGATATTTTTTCGTAGTACCTACGGTAAGTAGGTAGTCATAATAATTTGTAAAACAACTTTTTTGACTAAAATAAGTAGGTGCGGATTAACCGTGCTTTTCGATTTTCCGGGCTTGGTTCAGTCCCGACCAGCACGGATAATCGAGGTTCTACTGTAGTTTATTATTGATAGTTATTGAAGTGAAATGTAGTAGAATCAATAAGCATTATTTCGTTTTTCACAAAAAATTAGTTGAATTTGTTATTAATTACTGTTCACGTGCATTGCTAACAGAATGGATCACCAATTAAGGCAGTAAAAATAATGCAATTGTCGTTTTGTTTGAAAAAAATAATCGGCATAGTTTACTAGCTATGAATATATTTATACAATGGGTTAGATAATTGAAACTTGTATTAAAATATGTAATTGAAATTAATTCAACAGAAAAATTGCGTTATAAGCAATAGTAATATTAATAATTCATTAATTGTGTGTTTATTATTATAAGTTAGTTTGGAACACAAGTGCTTAAGGAATCACTACTGAAGTGGAGAATTAATTAAAGTAAGTAATGAGTATAACGAAAATTAAATGATAACTGTTTATAGCGATATAGAGCTTCTGATAAAAATGATTTTAATATGTTTTTTTTTTAACAAATGTGATACACAATAGGTATATTATACCTGTTGATAAAAAAAAAAAATTATAAGGAATGTTCTCGGGAAATATTGCAACGTAGGAAACTGTCTATACAAATTTGAAAAGAGATCGGGGTATTGTCATATTATTTTATAGTCTTAGAAGAATCCGATGGAGTTCAGTCATCTACGTCCAATAAGTATTTTTCCTCTTATATCCAAGATATTTGAAAGAGTAATTTTGCTTCAACTAACGGAGTTTGTTAGGGAATACGATATTCTTCCTAAAACACAATCCGGATTTCAAGTAGGATATAGCTGCGAGTGCTGCTGTTTAATAACTGTACTTGTTTTGATTGACTTTGGTAAAGCATTTAATACAGTTGATCATCAGCTTCTAGTTTTTTTACTACGACAGCTCGGCATAAGTGAGCGATCCGTTCTTCTAATTAAGAACTTTTTATTGGACAGAGTCCAGTGTGTTAAATTAGGCTCGCGTTTGTCTGATCTTTTGAGTGTTGGTTGCGGTGTTCCACTAGGATCTATTCTAGGACCTAGTTTATTTACTATTTATTCATCTCAGTTGTTCAAAGATGTTAGATGTTCTTTTCATACTTATGCTGACGATGTTGAATTATTGTATTTATCTTTTGAGCCCAGTGATTGTGCAGTTGCAATTATAAAGTTGAATGATGACATAAATTCTATTTTGCGATCTGGGTTGGATTATAGCGTACATCTGAATCCGAACAAATGTCAGACTCTATTGTTTGATAGGGCAACGCTGTATTCTTCAGAATACGATCACTATTAGAGTAAAATCTACTACTATACTTATTGTTAACTCAGCAAAGAACCTTGGTTTAATTATGGACAATAGTTTTAGGTACAAGGAGCAAATTAATAAATATATCAAATGTGCATATTCCAACCTTGAAAACCTCTACCCGCATAGAGCAGTCTTAAATTTTACAACAAAAGCTAGAGTTTGCAAGGCTTTTGTTACGTGCCAATTTATATATACTGTATATGCAATAATTAAGTCGAGTATATGCCTAATACTACAACCTAAAAGCAAAAGAAATCCAGTATACGCTCTGTTTGAATACTATATGTATATCGTGCCTGAATAAGAGCAGATAATAAAAAAAAAACAAAAATTGAATGCATTACGCCGTACTGTAATATAAGTCCAAGAATCTGGATCACACCTACTGGTTTTGTAGCTAATATAATTTTCATTATTGTTTTGTCTTTTTTTTTACTTTTTGCTTTGCTCGACTTTTGTGTTCTTTTATCATTTTATGGTTCAATAAAGACATTTATTACATTTATTATTATATAATCCAGGATTAGGACTAGAATTTGAACAAGTTTAGAATTTTGACAATTTCTTTTGTCACGTACAACATGGGTAGAGCTGTTCCTTTTGTAAAACGAAACATTAACATACAAATTTCATAGTATTTTCATATGAAAAAAATATGTACAACAAATATTTTAGCGATAACTTGGTTAAATTCCACAATTTTCGAATTCGTTTTTTCGCAAATTTAAAGAAAATTATAAATGACGAAAGAAAAAATCTATGTGCAATAGTAAAGGTTTCAATCGGAGATGACCAAGAAAAGATAGTAAAACGAGATAATTATGAACTGTATGATTCCTTAACGTAAAACGATCTGAGAAAGTTGAAGTTGCACAGTCCAAGCAAGAAAATTATATAAAAAACAATGACCAAAAGGAAGCCATTTTTGTTTATAATGTGTTAATCATTTAACAATACAGAAATAAATGCGATGTACAGTGCGAGTCCACTCATAATGGACTTGACTTCGTGCCAGTGCTAGCTTTTCCACTATGAGTATTCTTCAATTTAGAATGGTTTTTGGTGTGCTGCTTTTTAATATTTTCATTTTCATTAGTAAATGATCACTATAAGGACGCGCTGATGATTTTAAAATTTATATTGCTTAAGAACCGTTTAACACCACGTTAAATTTGATATCAAAAATGTATTAACATTTATTTTAAAAAAAGTAGGTTTTATATATCATACAGAATAACTAAACTGATAAATGAAAATTGAAAAGAAACTTGTGATTGTTTGGAAACGATTCTAATTCTATTCTTGACAGATAAAAATATTTTTATAAATTTAAATATATTTTTAATATAAAATTTAAAATACAGAGTTAAACTGAGAAAGAAAGATTCCTAAATGTCAAACTCAGATCTTAATCCTCCATAGATTCATACTTCCGCATTAAACTCATACACATTAGGAGGATTGTGTTGCTAATTGCATATAATAGATTAAAAGCACTCATTTCTGAAAACGAAATGTATAACGGGTTGTCAATTATTTACATTTTGTCACGTGCTTATTTGCAAAGCATTATCCGATTCTAGTAACCGCTATGAGAGTTTCCAGGAAGATAAATGCTTACGTGCTTGCAATTTAATTAAAATCGTAGCAAAGGCCACATAATATTGTAAAGTTGTTTTTCTTGCGATATTACATAAATTTTATTTGAACCTGTTTTTAAAATGTTCCATTCTCATATACGATCTCGTACATAGAGTAATGTAGAGTTATAAAAATATTTTCAATAAGTTTTTACGGCACAGTTATTTGTTTCATTTTATTTATCTGATAGTATTATCATTTACTATATAGCTGTGCAAGGTTAGGAAGATTATAGTTGCTTGCATTTATTTCTATTGGAGGGACGGCGACATTCTTTTAGAGAATTGAAATCCGAATCGACTTACCATTCGCTGTTGAGCACAAAGTGATTAACAGTGCGGCATTATAAAAGGCGACATGATGCTGTCACAAATCCATTTGAACACAATTAACACAAACAAAAGTAAACCCCGAGAGTTGCAGTTATAGCCAGATAAGTAATACAGCTTACGGAGACACTGCAATTAAGCACTCACCACACATAAAAAAAAAATTAAAACTGATTTGTATCTCCTCTTTTAAAAGTGGGACAAACATTTTGGCTACTGAAATGTCAACCATGAAATACTTTAAAAAAATATATCTTAATAAGCAAACATTTGTATACTTGTACTATAAATTGTTTCCATGTAGTAGTTACTTTATACATACAAATGTTAATTACACTGGTCAACAGGGTTTTTTTTTTACACTCTTATACGTGTATGTTATGGACTTTTTCATTGTAATTCTGAAAATATTTTTTAAATATTGGCTATCACGTCAGGTTTCTGAGAATTGTTTTTTTTATACATATACAGGGTTTCCACGGCCGAGCGGGACATAGGGAAAATACATAAAATCGGTTTTCGGTGAATATTATCTATACTACATCGAAATTTACGTGCCGCATATTATAACTGGGCAAACAATAAACATTTCCACAATCATAGTACAAAGAAAGTCATTTTAATAAAGCCAGAAAATTATAATTTTTAAATTTATTGCACGTAAATTTCTAATAAGGCTTTTTAACATGTGAGATGCTGCAAGCGGCCGTGGCTTTATTAAAATGATTTTCTTTGTACTATGATTGTGGAAATGTTCATTGTTGACCTAGTTATAATATGCGACACTTAAATTTGGATGAAGTATAGATAATATTCACAGAAAACCGATTTTATGTATTCTCCCTATGTCCCGCTCTGCCGTGGAAACCCTGTATGTATTAAATGTATTGTATGTCTAAAGATATTTTTATGAGTAAGTTAAAAGAAACTATCAAGTTATTATCATTCTAACCGGCATGTCTGAACAGGTTTTAACATGTTTGGGCTTCATTTGTACGTCATAGTCGTGAAACCACCCTCTTTTTTCTCTAGAACCAATCAAATCAAGGAATTAATAGATCTGTGTATATGTGAGTATATACAGGATGGTCCATTTAAAGTGTAACACTGTAATATATTTGAAATAATTAGTGTTATGAAGAAAAGTGTTAGACAAAAGTTGAACTATATGAAGGTGCTCATTCGATGGCGCTACTGTTGTCACTAAAGAAAGACACAAAGGTCATAGCAAGGTCAATTATTTTTTTTTCAAATAGCATATGGTATTTTTTTATCAAATTCTAAAGCTATAAGTTGTGAATACCACATATGACCTCAAATTAATATTAATGGAGATATTTCGAAAAAATGAGGACATAATAAAAGTCGGTGTAGCAATGTTTTTCCTTCGTTTTTTAAATGTAAAAATTGAAAATATATGTTAATAGTAGCTACAAATTGTTTTCATAAGGTAAACAGTTGAAAAAAGCAGACGGATATCGAATTAAATGTTCAAATTGGCGGCCACCAGCCTCAATGCACTTTTGTATTCGCGCAGAAAAATCTCTATATGTACCCGCAGTAACATGTCTTCAGTAGGAAATAGGAATATAAAACAAAATAAGTATGTATATAATTCATAAAGAAAAAAAAAAATTAAAATTTGTTGTTCTGTATTAAAACTGTTGTGTCAAACTGTTGTATTTCTTAACATGTTTGAAGACGCTATTGTAGTTACATTCGTAGGTATATATTCACTACAATAGATGATAAATCATTAAGTATGACATCATAATACAATTATGACTATTAAATTAGTTGTTGTAACACTTCTTGGACGGATGTAGGAATTATCTACATATTTCACTTGTTGTTAGTGTATATTGTTAAGACACTTGACGCATTCTACTAATTATAAAACATTTACACACACCATTTAATTCTTACTCTTCTTTATTAGAAATAATACTAGTAATTACGAATAATTATAAAATAAAATTAATTAAACTTTAAGAAAATAATTGAAATGGGCGCCACCGAAAGCTTTCTGTCACGATTCTTACCTTAGGTAGATTATCATGTAACATTGATATAACTAAACGTTTTCTCTATTATTTCAACCAATTGAATGATATGCACCTATACAGTGAATCAGTTAAATGAGTACCTGTTATAGGAATAGCAGAACTCGCTTCTAATCGAGCTCAGAAATCAGTTAATCTCACTACATATACTGTAGTCCCGTCTATATTACCTTATTTAACTTATCAAACAAAAAGCAAAACTAAACTGCGGCATAGAAAATGTGCCTGTAATAATACAATATATAACAAAAACCGAACAAAATTTAAGTATAAAATGTATAACACGGAATGTTCCAGAAAGATCTGCTGGCATATATGAAAATATTTATTAAAATACTGCAAATTCGAAATTATCTATACCAATAATAGTTTCTTAAGAAATGATGACTCTATATATCGCTTATAGTACGTTTTTCTGTGTTTAATTAATAAACAAACTTAATTCTTGTTTTGTCAACAGTACAATTTATTAATAAAGTGAGAAGCTCCATTGATATAAATTTCTAAATTCCGGAACTACTATCAAACTGTTTAACATTATTGGTGAGAAGGGCCTATTAAAAGTATTATAATTAGTATTATACAAATGGACGGAATTTTAAAACAAAATTTGGCAGTTGGATATGGTTAAATATGAACTATCACGTGAAAATAGTTTTGAATAAATATCACTTCCGGTTAACCGGAAGTGGCCATCAAATTCGGTTTTCTAAATAGCATGCTATAAAATAAATTACAGATTCAGCAACTAAGTACCCACCACATAAAAAAAAAAATATGCAAAGTGAATCTAATCAAATAGTAAAATAAACGTATGGAACGTTTAGTGAAACATATACTTTGTTAACAATTTTTGTATTTCTTATACAATTCCCGCCAATAAATGCTATTATTATTATTATTATTATTATTATTATTATTATTATTATACTAACATTTACAACCAATGATCAGCAAAAATGTCTAAGAATTTATAAGATATAAAAAGTTTTAGCAACTGATATGTTTGCAGAACAATGGCGAAGAACAATATCAGTAAAAAATTTAGATTATCTAAGAATTCTCCTAGATACTCCCAACAAACGGTATTTGAATAATCAACATAAAGTAAATTTACATCAAAGGTCTAAATAATTAGTAATAACAAATTAGGTAAAATTAAAATACTAAAAAAAGATAATATAAAAGGTACAGTAGAAAAATTATAAGAACAACATTAATAATAACATAAATAAATAAGTTATCTAAATGGTTCGATATGGCAACCGTTTCTATTGAGGCATTCTATATTCGGAGACGTATTCCTACAATTGTTGCTCTTCGAATAACATCTGGTGTTATTTGCCTAAATGATCCCTTATTCCCATAATTCAATGAGAAGAATTTACGAAAATACGATTAACAAAATGACAGACGTCAAAATAAGTGGCAAGTAACTATGTAAAACAAATGAGCTAAGCACTATTGCTTTAGTAAATTGACATATCTGAGCATTTGAGGTACGGAGGTTAATTAAATCCTAATAACTTATTCACTTTCCACTTTAGGTATAGGAACACCTAATACGAGTTAAAAGAGAATCTTTTGTAGAACCAAAATAACTAAGAAAATATATACCTTACCATTTAAAAAAATCAGCTTTCCGAAGATTGAACTTATTTATAAGCAATTAAGTTTTTAAGCACCCTGTATAATGTTACAGAGAAGAGCTTCAAATGTTGTGTAACTACTCCAGCTGTGACGTAATAATTTCATTCGTTTCTTTTACTCCTGCGTGACGTAATATCACTTTAAAGTAAGATTGCTATCTGTCACTTTTTTCTTTAATTGCGAATAATTCAGAAGGAATGGTATTTAGGTAAAGGGTATGATACATGAAATATCTGTAAAATTTATCATAGAAGCTGAATTTGTAAGTAATTTATTTTATAGCATGCAATTTAAAACATCGAAGTTGATGTCCACTTCCGGTTAACCGGAAGTGATATTTATTCAAAAATATTTTCACTTGATAGTTCATATTCAACCATACCCAACTGCAAAATTTTGTTTTAAACTTCTGTTCCGTTTGTATAATACTTTTAATAGGCCATTCTTACCAATCATTCTGTATATTATGTTAAGGTTAAAGATTTTTTTGTACTCGCCTATCAAAACCAGTCATTTCACGATTCGATTTGCGTGCGTAAAAAGTCACTTTAAGCACGAGTGTTGTAAAAGATTAAAGTTTTTAAAATCATAAATTCTTACTGGAACTTGATTAATTCAGTCAGACATTTATAAAATCATAAATTGATAATTTTAAATTAAATGTCCAAATAATCAATAACCAACTGAATAATTAATATCAAGAGTTATAAACGATTACGTATTTAACAATATGTATTATTATTATAGTTCTCGTACAAAAAATATTGTACAAACTTCGTGCGTGAAACATTTCGTGAATTCGTGTCCATAAAGCGCTCGCCTTACGGCTCGCGCTTTAAACTGGTCACTCATTCGCGAAATATGATTTCACGCACTTGGTTCGTACTCGCCTATCAAAACCTGTCATTTCACGATTCGATTTGCGTAGTCAAAGCACGAAGTAAAAGTAAAGTTGGTACTTACTGGAACTTGATTAATTCAGTGACATTTTAAAATCATAAATCCCTAACCTGAATAATAGATTAACGTATTTAACAATATGATTATTATTACTCGAAAAAAATATTGTACAAACTTCGTGCGTGAAACATTTCGATTCTATTTCCTAACTATAACTATCTACATACTTTATAATATTTGGCTGAAAATAGCTTATTAGCCACATCTTTGAGAAATTTGAGCTCATTCTCGAAAGGTGCAAAGTATGTGAACCAAAATATTAAGATCTGCCATCTTGTACTCCTTCAATGAAATCCGAAAAATATAGCGAACTATACTGATTCCCTTTCTATACGCGTCAAATGCTAAAATATTGTTATTTCTTATAATTAATATATTTAGAAATAGTAGTTGACCATTCTATCGTTTTCGTAATTAAAGTAAAAGAAAAAACTTAAATATTACGAAAATGTCATGTACAGCGTGGGCTATTAAGCGAGGTAGGCGCTGTATCTCGAAAAGTATTTTATTACAGAAAATTATTTTCCAGTTCCAGATTTTACCGTTCGAGCGTGTGACTGCTATAACCAAATCTAAAATTTCTATTATCTCAGGAAATCACAGAATGAGCTATAAATCATCAGTTACAAACTCGTTCAACACCAGATAATTTCAAACATTTTTTCGTATCTGTCATAATAAAGAAGAGGGACAGCCATCTGTTTGTTTATGTTTAAGGTTCAATATTTCCGTTACTATTCAACCTATCCGAATAATCCTGGACTCGTTTGAAAAAAAAAATGTGTGGACTTTAAATAGCGTTTATATGCTGTATTCATTACTCCATTCAAACTGATAAACTAGAGGTCGCTTACCTCTCTTAGTGGCCCACCCTGCACATTCCTTCCGGATGTCCTTTTCGAAACGATTCATTAAAAAGTGAGCTAGGAAGAGTGATAAGGCATTATTCATTGCCGTTTTTTGTTCATAACGATTTTCATTAAACAGAAATCTATTCTGTTTCATGCAAGTGTCGGTAATATAAATAAATGCTCGGATAATTTGTGGGTCCAAGTTATTTTGAACCAATAAGTTTTGAAGATAGGTCAAAGTAACTGGAATTGGAATACTATAGAAATATCGCATCTTCCAGCAACTCAATGTTTAGAATCTTAAATATCAATGGATTTTTTAACTGCACGGCTTAGATGCTCTATTGGTAATATATTGAACCAACCATTTGGAGCGCTTCCGAGCGAATACGTCTATTGCCAAAGAAAATAGGTCTAACCTACTACACCGTTGATAAATCTTAGGGATAGCAAAATTCGATGAGTAGGTCATATAGTTTTTGTCTACTATTCGGCGTGATCAGCATTATTCTTTATCTATAACAATAAAATTTGTTTCCTTTGTCAGCTTTTAAGTTAAAGGTTTTTTGATTTCTAAAGCAAGATTCAAAATTTCTTGAAATTACATACTTGTAAGCCTCTTTCAAGAACTGTTTTGTAGATTTATTGCATAGATGGATGGAGGATAGAGGCAATGACTAAGTCTACAAGCAATTCAAGTCCGAACTGTATTCAAAATAAGATGTTTTACTAAAGGTTTGTGAGGAATGATTTTCTATAATGGTGATGATATTATGATGATCTTTGATCTTCGTAAAACAACGTAACTCTCTTTGCTTGGCTGATGAAACGATTTATGTTGAGTGTTTGGTGTTTTGTGCGTAAAGTAGTAGTTTTTGCGTTTAGCTCCAAAATTGAGTGAAAAAGTTGATTTAATTGAAATGGATAGTTTTATTATCGCCTTGATAATGACAGCATTGTTGTTGAAACGCGTCAGTGTTTTACTTAAAACTTGTTTGGTGTTTAGTGGGTTAAAGTGTTTAGTGTTCTTGAAATGGATAGTCTATATTTATCTAATTGATATTTCGTTGTCTTCGCAACTCCACTCTTTAGGCATGGTAAAAATAATTCCAGTTGAACCCAATATTTTCAAAATTTAATTCTAATATATCAACATTTATCTTAAGATGCAGAATTCTTGCCTTGGATACATTTTTGGTATTTCTAAGTACGAACATATCTCCCATAAAATTGCGGAACCGAAATGGCTTAACATAAAACTTCGTAGGAAACAATCAAGCTTATCTTTGTATGATAAAGTACTGAGGTGTTCCGCTTTCGGAATGAATTAAAACGTAAAGAAATTTTAAAAATGAAATACACCAATACCTCAATTCACTAATATATTAATAAAAGTTCAAATTTTACAATGAAATTACTTAATTCTACCCACCCTTACCTTGATAATTTTGAAGAATGTTGCGTGTGTGTATATGTGCCAAAATGCTTGAATAATTTTCTGTTCTTGACATTCTCTCTTCGCGTAGACGACGATAATCTAACCGCAGCTAGATGGATTTTGCTTCTTCCGGATTTTCTGCTTTAGAACTTCGGCGTGTTGACGTTAATACCAAAAATACACTTTAATAGCTTTTAAATACGTTGTAATATTACAATTTTGAAATTACTTGTTCAGGATACCAATTTTCAACGTTTTCAATTCGTTTTTCAATTAAAAACTCTTTTTGTTATTTTCATGTAACCTTGGACACCCTGTCAAATCCTCTTTCCGCCAACTTAAATGGTTTTTGATAAAATCTCCATGGATTCCGCGTACTTGAAGTTTACTATCCATCTAGACTGCGGTTTTGTTTCTAATATGCCTCAATGATATCCAGATTGTGTAATAACTCAAAACCTACGCATTTAGCTATAGGGAATGTTTAATAAATAATAAAGTTCGTGAAGAGAGGAGTGTACTGCAATAATAAAATACAGGTTGTTCCATTTGAAATAGAAGAGAAAATAAACATTCCGAGTTATGTCTCGCCCTGTATATAAATCTTGAATACTCCGATAAGTAACTAATTTCCGATTAACGGAGATAACATTAGAAATTTTTCTAGCGCAAATAAATTATTTTATGTGGAGCCTGTAGTACGGTAGGAGGTGCCAACTTTGTTATTAAATTTATGCAAAACTTCTCATACCTTCTAAAGTAAATTGAATAACAGCAAAACCCTATATTATAATAAAGGTGGGACCTAGAAGAATCGTAAACAGTAAAAATATAGAGGGTGTTCTATTTAAAATAAACTAAGTTTAGTTTACCCTGTCTTTATTTGGCACCCTGTATAGTAAAACATATTTTTAGGCTATAGCCTCCCATGCGCTTCAACGTTTATCTCAATAACATTTTCTCATTTCTCTTATAATACAGGAGTAATTGGACTCCCACTAATGTCCCATCCTGTATATTTATATAGAACATAAAATCAAAATCCTACATACCAACATATAAGACACTTAATCATTTGTAGCAAAGATAATAATTTTTTTAAATATATGAGATTTCTAAATAATAATATATTAAGATTTCTATACAGTCGAATTTTTGGATCTTGTCCGTTACGTCATGAGTAATGTCAGTATGAATTGATTCATATGTCATGTTGACATTTCTCTCTATACGTTAACTGTCGGTGAATATTTTACGTATATCTATGTTTAATTACGCTGTTAACCTATTGGAATAAACTTGTATCGTAATGAAAATCTGTATCGTAATGTACATAATTAAAGTACAGGTTCAGCATACCTAATACTCGTAGTACAATTAAAGTATGGGAGTAGAAAAACAAATAAGCTAAGCACCCTTGCTTAAGTAAATTGGCATATCTGAGCATTTTATGTACGGAGGTTAATTAAATCGTTATAATTTATTCGCCTTCCATTTTAGGTATCGGAACACCTAATGCAGATTAAAAGAGAATATTTTGTAGAATCAGAATAGCAACTAGTTTTTTAAACGCTCTATATAATATTACAGAGAAGAACTTTAAATGTTGTGTAACTACATAATGTCAGCTGTCCGTATGCAAAATTTCATTCGTCTCTTTTACTCCTACCTGGCGTAATATCACTATTAAGTAAGATCGCTATCTGTCATTTTTTTTCTTTAATTGCGAATAACTCAGAAGGAATGGTATTTAGGTAAAATTAGGTAAAATTTATCATAAAAGCTGAACTTGTAATTTATTTTATAGTATGCTATTTAAAAAATCGAAGTTGATGCACACTTCCGGTTAACCGCAAGTGACATTTATTCAAAAATATTTTCACGTGATAGTTCATATTCAACCATATCCAACTGTAAAATTTTGTTTTAAAATTTCGTTCCGTTTGTATTATACTTTTAATAGGCTATTCTCATCAATCATCATGTATATTTTTTATAGATAGAGTTCTTTATAACATATAATAAGCACATTACAGGTGGCATATTTTTTTGACGAGTGACTTTACTGACTACGATTTTTATTAATTGATTATTTTAACGACTAATACCGTTTGATCAATAAACATTATGTTAGAATATTTGATGGTTTTTCTATTATTGCCTCAAGTATCTACTGCGAATTTAGTTGTTTCTAAGAACTTTACACTCATGAAATAATGATTTAAATCATATATGGGTAACCTCCGGCCCGCGGGCCGAATGTTCTGATTGTTTATCTTGTTTTCATTAAGTACCTCTTGTATTATCTATGTATTATAAATAAATGTGTGAACTTTTGTCCTTTTTTATTTATTACTACTTATTATCTACTTAAGGCTCGCTACTTGATTAATGTCCTGAAGTTAGGCCCGCAACCAAGCAAAGGTTCCCCATATACGATTTAAATCAACTGTTGACAATACTGCTCGTAAAGATTCCAACCCTATTTCAGCCTTCGGGTATTTACTTATGTATAGAATATGTTATTAAATACAGAATTCTGAATTGGTTTGAGTATAAATACCTCAATACATTTTCTTATGTAGAATTTGGACAAGACTTCTTATTTTGCGATGCCGTAATTACAAGATATATACCTATTTCCAACGATTTAATTAGATGATTATAATAGACGAAACTGATAAACAATGCAGAAGATCTCTAAATCTTGTTGTATATTACTTAAGAACGAGAATGTTATGTTTTGTTAGTTCTCGTAGAGATACATATGCATATGTATGTCGTCTCAATTAATCCTTGTAAACAAAGGTTGTTTATTAAGAATTAAGAGAGAATTCTGTTTCGTGGTACTGTCAATCTTCTAAGAAATATACAAATATTAACCATTAGCTACATATATAAATTATGTATACTGATACTTTAACTTGCAGTAATTTTCTCAAATTAATCCAGACTTAAGAAAAGTTATTGACGATAAACTGAACTCGTTTTGTTAAGTTTGCTTATTTAAGCTTCACCTGTTGATGCCAGTAGCAAGACCGAGCATTCAGTTATTTCAGCTTTAATTTTTTAATAACAGCCTAAAATTTGAAATTGTACGTCATTTTGGCAGGCGTGATTTTACAGGTGGATAATTGCAACAGGTTGATAAGAAATATATATACATAGATTTTAGTAGAAAATGGAGTGTTACAAGATACAAAAATGCGTCCTTATTGTTAAAATTACTATCAAAATAGTAGACTCTGGTTGCTCCAGTTCGTAAAGTGCGATGTCTAACTTTGAGTAGAAATAATTAATATAATAATTAATAATTTCTTGGTTTAAAGTATGATAGTGCCGATATAATCTATGAGCGACAGATTTCTGATATGCTGTTTATCTCTAATTTACCAGTTTATCAATAATTATGTGTTCTAACTATGCGGCATTCAATCTGCTATCTTGTTATAATTCGTTGGGCTAGGAAGACATTTACAATTATTTTTAATGAAATATGTGTATACTTTCGTATTTTTTATATGTTGTGAAGCTGCTAAACGTTAAAAAACATGTTTTCAGTACGTTCAGCTTCTATGGTTACTAACATTTGGAAGATTCTAGAATAATTTACAAGTAGTAGTATGATGTTATGCGTAGGCAGCTGTTGTGATCGGTTCTTATTTTTCCGAAATAATGAGAATACTACGATTACAATTAACACACAACGCTACTATGCGATGCTAACTAACTTTTTTGCGGCCTACGTTGGACGAGATAGACGTGGGCGGTGTATATTCCCAGCAGGTACTATGAACCATGCAAGTTGCCAAAAAATTGGATTAATGCGAGAGAAATTTCGCGAACGTGTTATTTCTCGAAACGCAAGCATCGATTGGGCACCTACTTCGTGCGATTTCACACCGTTAACCGTTTTTCTTTGGGATTATACAGAACAAAGTATGTGTTACTGATCTGCCAACGGTTTGAATGATTAAAATACAATGTTCTAGATTTTGTAAAAACATGATTTATATTTTTTTCTATATTAAACAATGGTCAACATTTTTACTGTAAATTAGGATATAAAGTTGTTACGTCCTAACCGGCTGACGTTCTTATAGAATTCTTTATACTATGTGTATATATTGTATGTTCGTTATATAAGCTAGCAAATATCATATGTCCATTTGTCTTTTCTTTCAATTTGCAATAGAATTATTCAATAATTTCCATAACCCTATTACTCAATAACCGTTAAAAACGCTGTAGTCTAAGCTATTTAACACTGTAGCATTTTGACTTAAGCCGTACACACCAAATAATATTAAAACATATAGCCATGCCTACCAAGAAAAAAAGTCTGAAAACAAAGAAATCATTATTACATAGGATTATATATACAATTTGACGAAAAACAAATTGATGGAGGTATATTTAAAGTATCAGATTTCTCCAAATCATTACGACAGAAATAGAAATTCCTCTACCAATGTTTCAACCAGGGGCAAAGGTAAAACCTCCGCATATTCTCGTGGGAGATGACGCCTATAACCTTTTGTATTTTTTCTTAAAATCATATAAAGCACTGAATTTATATTTATAAGAAGAATGCTTGAATAACGGGTTATCCAAGGTAAGGAAAACTGTGAAGCGTGATTTTGGAATATTATACGCAAAATGGTGGATAATATCGAAAGTAATCGAAGCCAGTGTCGATACTGCCGGTAATATAATAAAATGCGTATGAATTATCCATAATACAATTTTACGTAGCAAAGGATTTGACCGTCAGCTCACAGATATTAAAGTAAGTAGCAATAATGAGCAATATCACGAATTTTTGCGGGCGGTAATTATGTGAGACATTTTACGAAGTACATTTTGATTAACAAAAAAATTAACTAAATCAAAACATATAAAAACACAAAAGCTGTCTTATTAGTTCGCATTTCCTTCCTAGTATCTTTACAGCAGTTTCATACTATATTTCTATTTCAGCCGAACTTTGCTCACTGGTCCCATGCAGTAGATTTTTAATAATTATGGGAGTAACAACTCAATGTTCATAACAGTAAAAATACTTTTTGTACTACTTCAATTAATTTTAATGCTCAACCTGCTTGCTGACAGTTAAAAGTGCTTTCTAGTCAAACTGCAAATTGCAAGTAGGAACAAGCTACAAGTGTCTCTTTTTTGTGTATGTGTGTGACAGCATTGTTACATCATGGAGATTATCAGCAAACAAACCTGCTGTCTTCCTATACGTACACCTTTACGTTATATATAAAGTGGAAAAAATGCAGTAGTAGTGAACAAGAAATGGCCCCATTAACAATAATTGCTTTCTTTAGTAATGTAAACTGCTGCGTTTTAGGTTATATTCGAGTTCATTACTGATGGATCACATTCAATCACATTCTGCCTCATACAATTAGTCTTCTCGCCTGAAAATGTAAGAAGCAATTAATATAGCATTCAGTTGTTTGCTTAAGAATATTGCTCCCCTTGCGTAAACTTTAAATGTTGTACTTTTTAATTCTTTTAACTAGGCTTGGACAGCAATCCTAACCCATTTGAAAAGGTCGCACATAAACCAAACCTCTATTGATAAAAGAAATTTGCTGGAACTTCCTAAGGGTATACTCACAAGGGAAGTGTGTCAAACGCCGATTTCAATGACACTGCGTCAGTTTTTAGATCCCACGAAGTGTTGCTCAACGGCGCCCTCCGTTGCTGCAGAGATGCTTATCTAGGGATATATAAATATAATATAAAATGCAGATTATACAGGATGTTTCCTAATTGAATGTCAATATTTTAGGGGACGATTTTCTGGTCCATTTTAAAAAGAAAATTTCATATGAACGTATGACCTAAACGTCTGTCAAAATAGGTAGCTGAAATTCCGTACGAACGCCGTGAAATTAAAAAAAAATGTGATGCGCTCAATAATGCCTCTTGATACATAGTACACGTATACCACATTTCATTTTAAAGTAGTATTAATGAAAAACTATTTATTTTTGAAAATTTTACCACCTTGTATCTCAAAAGTTAACACGTTTAGGTCATACGTTCATATGAAGTTTTCTTTTTAAAGTCGACCAACAAATTGTCCCCTAAAATATTGACATTCAATTAGGAAACACCCTATATAGGTAAACAAAATGTCCAGATATAATTGTGTTAGTGTTAACCTTGGACGAAAACGTAAGCAAAGTAAAATAGTTACTAGTATGTAGAAAAGGGTGGAACCAACAGGGATAAGCGATGGCTCGAAACAGCATGTTGCATGACGTGGACCTACGACAGTGGGTGCTAAAAGCAAACGCAATCATTCAAAAGGAAAATTTTAAAACATCCAAATCCTCGATAGCACGGCTTAAAAGACATAATAGAATAACCTCTCGAAAAATAACTAAATTTGTTGGCCGAACATATGGGCAGGCAAAAGAGGAGCTGCGAATGGTAGCTACAAATTTAGTCAATTCTGTAAAACTGTATATTGAAACTTGTGAGGCAGAAAACGTCTATAATGCAGACGAGAGTGAGTTTAATTGCAATTGCACTCTGGTCGTACATTGACCTACAAAGGCGGAAAAGCTGTCGCATGCAGTGTGCAGTCTGTAGGATCTACTACTCATAGTTACACCATATTGCATATTATATCCGCAGCAGGAAAACTGATATCACCTTTGCTGATAGTGTTTAAGGAAACAGGCGGTAAATTTGGCCCGAAAGTCTGTGACAACTTATTCCAGGTTTGTATAATAAAATTAACATTTTATTCAATACCAGTAGTACACATTACATTTTGTTTCTAATAGGCACCAAATACTAAAGTCGAACTATCATCATTTGGTAAATTGACCCAAGTAAATGTCTAAGAAATGGTTTACTGATGTGTATCTATTCCGAGTCTCTGGTGGAACTCGTACCACTTTACTTCTAGATTCTTGGGATGGTCACCGCCCTGCGACTTTGCAGACATATATACTAGCTAAAATTCCAAAGAAAACGACTGGGCTGACCCAACCTCCTGACGTGTATGGCTTTCGTGTGTGGAATGGATTCGTCAAACGCTTTTCCGATCAAGTGCTTTTATAAGATGCGCACACTGTACTCAATATTTTTGTTCCCAGCACTTCTTTCAAGATATTCACTATCACGATGAATAATAATACATGACTGCATATATTTTTTGTACTGTCTTTTATTTTATTAATCAGCAATAGCAAATAGCCTGTCTGCGACTTATATAAGTAAAGAAAATGTTCAATATACCGTTGCTTTTTATTTTGTTTATTTTATAATTATCATAAACAGACACACTAGTTTTTAATGTATAATGCAATTCCGTAAGGATATTCTGCGTATCTCGTTAAATTGAGCAAGTATTAACAATTTCATTATTTTGTGAACACCCTGTACAATTATCAAAACCACTTTTGTATACTGTCTTTGACAACCAATACAGTCGTTACAATGATTTCCCGCAATTCGAACAAATAAGCATAAAATACGCTGTTGCGTCTTTCTTGTAACGCCCTGTATATGAATGCTCATACCAGTCTAAAGAGTTCCGTAAATGGTGTCAGTCTGCCATTGAAACCTTTTTTCTATCTTTAACCGTTTAAACATTATTTACGAAAAACGAAATTTGGGGTGATTTTCAAGGGTAGGTTACGTTCCCTAGATAAGCATCTCTGCAGCAACGGAGAGCGCTGTAGAGCAATACTCCGTGTGCTCCATAAACTGACGCAGTCTTATTGAAATCACCGTTTAACACTTCGCATACTTCCCTTGTAAAGTAGAATTGAAGTACATGCTCGTACATCCATAATGCCAGAAATTCTGTTAAGTGAAATATTGTTCTTTTCAAGGAACTGACCTTATGCCACAAATTACCAAATGCAAAAAAAAGCAAAAAATAACAGCATTAGACGTTTAAAAAGTCGTAGCAGGAGTAAAATTTAAATTTAATAGCTACATTTTCACTTTTTTCCTAAAACTGATACAATTACTATCGCTACAGAGCCATGATATCGGAGTATTTTTAGGACCAGCTGGACGCTAGAAACTTGGAAGATATGTGACACAATCGAATTATTGAAGACCATGTTCGGAGAGTTTATCTCACGCAACGGCGTTCGCGAATGGCCGCCTCGTTTGTGTGATTTAACCGCTTTAGACATTTTCTTTGGGGTAACATTAAATCCCTGGCCTATGCCAACAAACCAGCAATGATAGAAGAGCTGTAAGCCAACATCGAAGGCAAAATTTCTGCTATTTCTGCCGATTTATGGGCTGCAGTCATGGAAAATTGGGTCCAGCGTATTCACAGTATTGATTGTACTTTTATTTCAAGTAATAATCACTTCCATAACTAACCCACAAATCTTTTAATTGAAAAAACAAAATGCGTCGCTCTTAATTCATACGTTGACAAATTAATAGAAGCGTTGAGGGATTTGGGAAAATCGTTAACATGTATAAGAAAAAGTGTTGAGACTAATATAGATCTCGGAGGAATCCCGATGCTCGATATTAATGGGCTCGATTTGGTACCACAGTATGAGAGCATCTGAGTTCTGTTACGTAAATATAATTCAAACCAAGTGTTAGTAATCCTACGAATTCCACATTATCCTAATTTATGCAGTAGTATTGTGTGATTTACGCAATCAAAAACTTTAGACAAATCAAAACACATTCCTAGTAAAGGAACTCGGGCCTCAATACACGAAATGATCTGCTTAAAGAAGTTAAATAGAGGAGTGTCAGTAGAATGGTTAGCCCATGCTGGTTAGGTGAGAATAAATTAAACTGATTGAAGTAACGTAACTATAATCAAGGATCAGTAGACTGAGAAAATGATATAAATTATATAGAATATAGCGAGAAAATACAAAGATCGAAATATACTTGCTTGTCAAAGGTGAAGTAATAAAGAATCTTATAGTTATGTCGCTGTAGTTCTACAGAAAATCGATACTGACGAGATAGAAGTAATGATTTAAAGTCATCAGATACAAATTAATTAAAATTTAAGAAAATTCAAGGAAGAAGAAGCTTTGTAATTTTAAAGACATTTAAAAATAAATCAAATACTAATTTGGCCAAACATTGTAGGTTATTAAACAATTGTAAACAATCTTGAGAATATGATTCTTATACTTGTATTATGTGATTTTATTACGGATGTTAAAACTTGAAAAATGTACTGAAGAGAAGAGTTTTCACCATCTTAATATGCTTTCCTGGATAAAAGAATAGTTGTGAGGATGTTCTAGAGTGGATTACGCACACATAAAGCTTTGACATTTTCTGAACTTTCAAGTCGAGAGCCTTCTTTTATAAAGATAAATCTTAAAACTTGAAAACGTGAAAACAACAGTAACTTTCATATTCCCGGCGCATCCACCAAAAGAATAACGAAACCCGAGATAAGTAATATCTTGATGTCAAATGGAAATGTTACTTTACGATTATTATATAGATACCTGTAATTTTCTATTTTACGAATTTTCCTTTATATTTATATCCATAATCCGCCCACCACGAACAAAATACTAAGAAGGGAAAAAGCGTAAAGTATACTACATACACATTAATTATGTGTTTTCCAGCGTGTGTATTGCAAGTGGAACAACCAATGGAGTCGTTCCTCCCACTACCACACTGCTCCTAGACGCTTGGTTAAGAACTAAATGGCAATATTGCGCGGACGCCTGTTGCTCCGCAACCAGTTAAACAACTGATACACGCTGTCGAAGAACTTTGCAACAGAAGTATTCGCACTCAGTGGTGACAGTTGTGCACAGTGGATAGATCTACTACACATAGAGACATTACGAAACAACAGAACAGAAAGAAAAATTGTAGATTCCTACCCTGTTTAAAACCAAAGTAAGAGCTTTCGTTACTCGATTGCATGATTTGTATTTTTTTCTTCCTATTTACATCAGCAAAACTTTCAATTTTGTTTTTGCAAAAAAGAATTTGAATGTGATCAAATGATTAACAATTTTGCGAAGTAATACAGAATATTTTCTGTATTTCGAATTGCGTTCGTTAAATAGGATATGCAGCATATAAAGTTGCAAATTGTATTAGTTTGATTAATTAAATTAGATTGCGTTAGTATAATCTTGTATTTTATCGTCTCATAAATTAGACTAATTTAGCTTATACCTAACTTAACTTAGTTTACAACACTGATAAAAATTCAGTATCACTTTTCTTTTTCAAAATTTTCAAAATTTATTGTTCTAAATTTTGAATGTTTTATATTCAAGTTTCATTAAAAATCTTGTTTTTATTTTTTATATCTACCTCTCATACATTATTTAGATAAATGACGCAGATGAGGGGTTAATTCGAGAAGCATATTGTATAGAGATATTTCTTTTTTTTATGTATATTTTTTGTATTATAAATAGATCAGTGGAGGTTGTAAGTTGGTGATTTTATATCTTTTTAGAACGGAGAAATTTTATTGAAGTAATACAACAGCTTCTTTTGTCCTACAGATTATTTTTTCGTTTTCAAATAACGATAATGGATTTATTAACCTTATATTCAATACAAAAATATTTAGTTTTTTGTGAAACTTTGGCAAGAACTGATATTTACATTGTAATCGGTCTTCAATTTTAACACGTCGGCAGTTTGTTAATAAATTCGTGAAAGTTAGAAGTTGTTGGGCGTACATTTGGTTTGACGAAAGACTAGTAAAAATTAATTTTATTTTCTCATCATTTTAACAGGTTCATCATGAGTGTTAGTACTATTGGTATCCATAATTAAAACAATTGAAAACAATAACCGCTTTCATAATCTCCTTTTTTACCAGTCAAGTGTCATTAATAAAATATCACATATTCAGCCTTTTACAAACCCCTTATTGACTATAATAATTGGGTCCCTCGCTCTTTCTCCTGTTTGACTTTTTAAACAGAAGGATGTTTTCCTCAAAGTAGATCTTTTCCCTTGATGTTATTTACCCTCTTCGTTTTGCGGCAGTCGCGAAATATTTAATAACAGTTTTTTTATTGTTCTCTGAATTTCAGAAGCAATATAACTACTAGTATTACTTAAAATTTGTACAAGGTACATTGTAAAATCCTGACACTTATGACATTTTTTCAATTGTGATAGCTATGAAAAGGCAAATTGGTGATAAGCTTAACATATTTTTTTCATCAAATTACAATTAATCTTTCAATTAGATATGTACAAGAGTTTAGAAGTTATATTTTAGAAATAATTTAAAATTGCACCTATGTACTTTATTTTTTTCCCGTTAAGTAATACGTAAGTAATAAGCCTTTTTCTATAGGTAATTTTTTGTTATCTTTCACAAGTACTCATTTTTTAAGCACATATATTTCTTAAAGTTATTAAAAGTTGTCGTTGGTTACTATGTTTTAAAATAAACTATTTAAATACATTACAGAATTTTTGAAAAGAAAGGATCGCAAAAATCACTGAAAGCATAGATACGTCCTATTAAAAACTAAAGATTTCAAAAAGCAACCTTCATTAATTAGTTGTTAATTCATAATTAGCAACTGTCAGAATTTCATTAACTGTAAAAGGTTGGTACTATTACAACTGTTCTATCTATTCTAGAGGTGTATATTCTGAACATTATGTATGTAGGGGAAGCATTTGAACTGAAGCTTAACAGGATTCCATGGCTGGAGCTTTCTAAAGTTAACGCGATACTAGACTTTAACTTTCATATTGAAAAGATATATAAAATCAGAGATTCCAATCACTATTACAACTAATTATTTGATATTAAAAACAATTTTATCAAAAGTTAGTCGTCGTCGTTACGGATTCGACGATAGTAATACAAGTATTTCATATGTTTGTTTCACAGTTTCAATAGACTTGATTCTTTCAATAAAGCCCATACTGAATTAACGGCAATATGTTGTTGGTTGCCGTATACCTTGGTGGGAATTTTAAAGTGTTCGCTACGGGTAAGGGGGTAGAGCTCGGGGGAGTGGCGTATCTTTATACCACTCAACTTTTTTTTTCAATTGCATGTTCCCGATCCCCGATCATAGAAACGCCGTTATAACGCCTTACGGCAGCTTTGATAAAAAATTTCGATTTTTAATGGATTATTTCTTTATTGTTGAAAATAGAAAAAAAATGTATTAGAGATTATTGATTAGAATAAAATTATGCAGGTGCGGACGTATCCGGTTTTCAAAATTAAATTTATTTGTGATTTATTTTATTTATTAATACGAAATTAAAAAAAAAAGCATTACGTCGGGACCTACAGAGGAAACTTATAAAGACATTTTATATAAATCATTTTTCACAAAATCTTAAATTATAGCCATAATTTATAAAATTCTTTAAACGCAGCTATACGGAAACCTTAAGGACCGGTGGATAGTTCGAAGAGGACCCTGGAAATGCACTGCACGTTCCCTCGATTTAATTCATGTGTCACACATGTACTAAGTATATTGGGAGCAACTTTTAAATAGGGTCACAACACGAAAATAATCAGACTGTCACACTATCAACTGGCCTCAATTGGTTGAGCCACAGGAATGGTAGAAACGCGGATTTCTAGATATTCTAAATATCTAGGAATAGCTACTATGGAAGTGGATGACGTGCTTTAAAATTTCATTTTATTTCTGTTTTTTTTTTAATTTTTATTATTGGAGGGTTTGAATATCTTTCATTAAATATACAACACGTTCTGCGCTATAACAAGTCTACATATTGAACGCATTTTCACACACACACAAATTACACAGTAGAGTTGCACGGTAGTCAGACAAGAAATACAGCTTAGGAAGTAGTTACAAGCAACACTCACCATAGACAAAAAAATATACTCTCCACGAATGGAGGATTAATGCAAAATAGAAGTGTTGTCCTAAGTAGGTTACTGGAACATGTGAGAAAAAAATAGTAATGACAAATAAAAATACGGCAGATATAAATACGGCACAGATAACCTGAACATTTATGACAAATAAATCTATGTTTCTGACCCAAAGTAGTTATCACAGCAATACTGCCGCTTATTTGTAATAAATTCAAATATCTTCTTTCTTTGTGCTAAATATTTTTGTCATGAAATAATGAAACGTATACTTACGATAAGTTGCTCTATTATTAGCTTAGGCTATGTGAACTCAGAAAACAGCTTGTTGCTATGATAAATATACAGTGTTACTGTAATTGTTACAAAAAAATAATAATAAGACTAATATTTATGTAAGTTAGATTTAATTGATCCATTTTTCTGTTATAAATTTATTTTAATTTCATTAATAAACTGGCGACGTACTGCGGTGTACTGCGACTAATATGATAAATGACAAATTTCCCAGATTCATCTAATAATGTGCAATCAGTAATTAGACATTTTTAATATATTAAATGATTATTTATAGTTTTTACCTTGTACTTATATAAGATGACTTGAGGATTCCAGATTATATGATTGTTGAGTATTAATTCAAACTACTTACAATTATTTACAGAAATAGGATGCGTTCGTTCATCGCATCCAAAAAACATAACATTTATCTTAGAAATGCATGTAGTTAAAAAGAATTTGTTTAATTAAAACAAATCCAAGAGTCCACGAAAGATATTTTTGCAATAACCAATCAATATTACTTTTTCTAACAATGATAGATGTATCATCCTCACGTAATATAGTGTAAAACTCCGTGTTAAATATTAACTAATGTATATAAAGAACAATCAGTAGATGTTTCATTGAATGTGAATTTTGAATTAAGATTTATAATCATACCCATATAATTTTTGAATTTGATATTTACATTTAACACGGATAGCGAAAGCAGTACTGCACAGGGTAGCTTATCTCTAAAGTCAACATTTTGCTCTACATCCTAATGAATATTTTCATTGAAAATTCCAATAAAATTTTCAGATGTTTGTGTACTTGTTTTATACTAAGGATTACAGATTTTAATATTCTTCATTATCTGAAAATGCACATTCATTTTAATCCGAGAGTTACAGAGTAATAGAACATGTCAAAGCATTCACTTATCATACAAGACAGTTACTATATAACAAAAATAGAGAAAATAGAAAAAAATTATCAGTCAAACATTCACCAAGAAAGTAATAAGAGTAGGTAGTATTTGTGTTAGTAATAACTAAGTACACCGGGCTTACTTGTTGATCCGTTTGTACTTTCTCATCTCAGCAACAGGGCTACAGGTGTTATACACACAATTGTCTGGTACATATTTTACCAACATGATAAAGTTAGGAAAAAATTAAGCAGCACTCACCACCCTGACTATTTTCTTGGAAATAATTCATCAAAAAATTGACGAACATTTATGTCAAAGTGAGGATGTCACTCATCTTTCTTAAATCAAATATACTGATGGGAAACGTCGTCAATTGATAACGTCGGCACCAATTCAAACCACGAAATTGAAATATCTCGCGGCAGTCAGGTTGTCTAACCTCTTTATAACCCCATCATATTATACCTATCCACATAGTTAATTTACTTTGGCATTGACTGACAGTTTTGCGACCAATGAGGATTTTAGTGTGTGAACAACAATTGTGACGATTTGCTGGTCTATTTTGGTGAAAAGTAACTTCACCAGAAAAATAATGTTACAAAAAAATGGATTTTAATCATAGAAAAATTCTTCCCAAAACTGTAAGCTACTGTTTGAATCATTCTCGGTTATTTAAACAAGTTAATAACGGTTGCACTGTTTCGGCAATTTGGTAATCGGTTTAATCACTATTGGATTAAACAATTAACATACCCAATCATGATTAAAATTTCTATTCTTTTTTGTTCAAATAAATATTTTACTCTGATATAAATAATTCAACTAATTAAGCTGCAGTTTAGCACAAATATCTTAAAGTTTCTAGTTGAACTAATTCATTAGACTTGATCGATATATTTTTATAACATTTAACTAAGATTAAAATAATTGTTTAGGATTCCAAAAAATAATAATTTTGCTTGTTGTTCTTTTTATCGGTATCTTATTTTTGATTATGACAAAAGACGAAAAATATGCCATGATATACAAAATGTTCTATTGAAAAAAATTATTCTAGTCTGTAGTTTTCTTTTGTGGGCCAGTCAGTAGATTAGTAAACTAGGTCACAACTTGCGCAAGAAAAAATGCATTAAAATATTTAATAACACAGTTATTAATTTTGTTCCAAACTTTATCATGATTCTGTAAGAAGAACTACCTTCTTTGCCATCGCTCGCTTCATAAGCTGACCAGTTGTGTAGAAATTGTAATAACAAGGCAGCATGCAGTTTATCCAATAAATTATTCCAAAATAATCGTTTACTATATAAGTTATTTACGTGAAACATGTTCTTCGATTTTAATTTGGTTGTATGTAATGTTCTATTTTATATTTTATTTATTTTAAGCTATGTTTTTATTTTACCACATTTCAATCTGTGTGATTGTAGAACCAATAACTTCAATTTGTACTAGATTTTTATTTGCTTTATAAGATACAAGATTTCTGAATAGGATCCCATTGATCATAGAATAATGATTATTAGTCTTTTGTTAAAAAAAGCGTCATTTTGGTGTTTGTAATTACAAAATAAAACAGCTCTTTACAATATCAATCATGTAAAAGATATACATACATATTGGAAGCTCTGAAAGCAAGCTGGTAAAAAATCAAGAGACGATTATATTTTGATAGAACGTAAACAGCTAACAAAAAATACGTCATGAAAACAACAAAAATAAACGTTTTAAAACAATATATTTTGAAGAAATACAAATAACAAAAGGAAGAGAGACAGAATAAAGAATATTGAGTAGTTTGAATAAGAAGAATTTTAAGATAGAATATAAGGACACCTACACACATACATACACACACAGCCACACACATCTTTGTAATAAAGTGTAAATTTGTATCACTCTTTTATTGTCCTTTAGTGTGACAGAATAATATAGCTAAGTAAACAAATTTTACGTTGACATGGCATTATATTAGAATATACGAAGGTGCATAAAACATACAAATACATAGTAGAAAATATTTAAAGAAAAACCCAAAGAGTCGTATGTTTCGTTTCTATTTGATTTAATATTTATGTTAAGTGCGTTTAATACACCATGAGTTTTGGAAAAAAATACAATTCTACGTGGAAATTACCAAGTATATCTACTCTAGTTACTACTCATTTACCATCGACATTACTACTAGATAATGACATTTCTTTTCATTCAACTAATTCAAAAATCATTTTCGGTAAATTTTATAATTTACTGGCGATTTTATCAAATAAATTCACCGTTCTGAGGCTACTTCTAAACAAACCAAATAGATAACTCTAGAGTTAATGAGAAACCAGCTTATTCCTTTGTTTACGTGCATGATGTATACAAAACGAATTGACCTTTTCATAATTTTTTTACAATGGTATATGTCGTATCCATCTGAAAACGTACGTACTGTGAAACAGGTAAACATCAAAACAAGAATTTATAATAATTATATAAATGTCAAACTTTATTCAGCCATGTCTGGTGATCACTTCATGCCAAATACAGTGGTAACGGTTATTGTTTTCTAGAATATAAAGTTTCAAATAGAGTACTTTCCTTTGTAATAAAAGTCCCTGAGGTTTGATTGCGGGGTAGTTAAAACCTTTTTCAAGCCAAGAACAGCAACATGCACAGTCTCGTCATTCACCACTTTTATCTAAATTATTTACTTCCTTTGCTGTTGTTTCAGGTCTCGTTCTCGTAAACAACTTTTTTCAAGTTATTTTACCTTGAGCAATATATTAGCTCAATATCAAATAAACCCGACATTAGTGTAATAGGGACAGTATGGAATTAAATCGACATTATATATAATTGTATTTTATATCAAATCATTGGATAATTTTTAAGGGTTTTTTTTTATTTTTTAATAACACTTATGCGATCACATACATAATAGTTCATTTCATGTTTTGTAGTTCATTCTTTTTCATAATAGATATATTTCAATTTTTTTATATTTTTAAGTAGTAAAACCTACCGTTTGATATTTACATAAAAAGAAGCAAGTACAAAGAAAATAATACAGACGCATGTTCGCAGGAAAAAAGATTAGACCAGAAATACCATAAATTCCATCTGAATTAATTTTGCTGCTTTCTAACGGTGTTGGTAAGTTGCTGAAAAGAAATATATTTGAAAGTAAATTTATCGAGGAAGTTTGAAACAAATTTATTCGATAGAAAATTTTTCGACAAAAAAACACAATTTATTTGAATGAACATTTTTCAATTCATCAAAGTTTCTAATACATAAAAATATATGTACATATTTCTAGTACATATCTTACCGTTGGCAAGCCTAGACTACGAAAGTATAATATTGCTGTCATTTATTCTGCAATGAATATAAAATGGAGACCACGTTCATTTTATATTCATTGCAATTAATCGACAGTAAAAATTAAACAGCGGGAGTAGTATTAACATTATATTTTTTTGGAGTATTTCTAAAGTGATTCCTAATATGACTATTTGTTTTTAATACTTATCCAAAACAGAACTTCTTTCAGCACTTATATCTCCTATACGACTTATATTAATTAATTAGCCAACATCAGATGCAATTTCCCTTACCGCAAAATATTTCTATAAAAAATGAGCTTCTTATTTTCTGAGATTGTTTCAATTAGGTAGATCTGAATTCTGAAAGTAGCTGTGACATCTAAAATGAAATGAAAACGAAAAAAATGCAATCAGATGAGTGTTACAATGGAATTAGAGCTCTAAAAGTAGCAACGACGTTGAAAATGAAATTAAAACAAAAAAAAATACAACTGGATTAATTGCTGGAAGAGACTAGTACATTTTTAGAAATTGTAACAAACAAACGGACCGATAGCCGCAGTGGTTACGCGGCTCACTGTCGTTGTGGCAGAACGGTAGGAACCGTGGTTTAATTCTCTGGAGGGAGGGTGACATTTTTTCAGGGAGTTGAAATCCGGATCGACTTACCATTCGCTGTTGGGAACAAAGTGATTAACAGCGCGGCATTATAAAAGGCGATATGATGCTGTCACAAAGCCATTTGAACACAATTTACACAAACAAAACTACACCGCGAGAGTTTGTATGGTAGCCATGCAAGCGATACAGCTTACGGAGTCACTGCAACTAAGTACCCACCACACATTAAAAAAAAGTATGTCCAATAAAGGCGTCAATGCACAGAGAAATGAAATGATGTTTTTTGTCCCAAACTCAGGAGCTTTCAAATGCGTTGTTGTAGAATGATGAAACTTGCAAGAAATAATGTACGAAACTTAGAAGTTATGGCGTTATAAAATTGATAGGTATCAGTAATATGATAAATAAAAAAATGAAAACAAAAAGAAGTATACGGCAATTTTGGCGAAAGCTTAGATGTTTTAATACTAATAGTTACGTAATTATTTTATTATTCAGCTGCTGTTCCTAGTGTAACATCCCCATTACAAAAGAAATCTAGTTTTGACTGCGTGATATTATATGCTATTGTAAAATAAAGTTTGGAATTGTAAATTATAAAACAGCAACAATTCTAAAAACTTGTATTTACAGAAAACACATAATGCGCATTGGATAAAATTATATAGCGACAATTCTAATATCAACAAATTTCAGAATCTAAGTAATTCGAAACCATTTTGTTAAGTAAGATGACAAATATTTATGGATCAGAAGTACACAGGTGTGAATTATTAGATTAAGAAGATTTTTTGTATATTTGATAACTAACTAGTAAATTATGTACATGTAGCTCTTAATTCTGAACAACTTTTTCCTTTTCGATTTTGATCTAAATTAATTAGGCGAGACAATATATGTATTAATTTAATTTTACATGTAAGATTCCTATGTCAAAGATCTAAACTACCACGCATACAAGCGTTGAAATTTCTGGATCACTAAGTCTGCATACTGTAGAATATTCAATGTATATTGTTTATCCTCGTTTTCAATAGTTTGCATAAGTGCTGTTTTGCTAAATACGTTATTTTATAGATATAAAAATATATTTTTAAAATAAACTAGGCAGCTTATATACTATTAACACAAAAATTTAATTGGACACTACATATAAATATGAGTCCATTTTGTTTGCTTTGGAATAACAATTTGATTTATAATGGTTCAATTACACATTTTTATTAGTTTTATACCCAGTTTCTTATAAATTGATAAGGTTATATTAAAATCATCGAATAGGTATATGTATCAGTTCAAAATATCTTACATGTATGATATTTCAGGATGCGTTTGTTTTTGCCAACAAAGTTATAAAATGTAATATATTTGTAGCAAATTATACGACAGTATGCGAAAAGTTTGAGACAAAACGTTGAGTTCAGAAATGTATCGATTTGTATATACTTTACCACAAACATCTATATATTTGAATTGTGCAGTAAGAAATAAAGTTTTATAACTATATTATTACACGGAATATACATTTTCAAATTATTGTCCTATAGTTATTCTTTCCGATATGGTATGAATACTGTCGAAGTTTAATACGTTTCCGTTTTTACTTAAACCAACAATATTGAAATATACACATATATTTAACGACATTTGAAACATGCAACAATGCTATAAAGTTCAAAGATGAATATATTAAACTGTAAATGCTTTTGATCTTTTAAGAAAAATATTCTTTGTTGAAAACAGTGCAAAACAAAGTTGTTAATTTCACCTCTATACATTTTTCACCTTTATTAAACTAATGTAAATGTTAAATGATGTGCATAGATATAATTCTATAGAATTAATCGTTATTGTCGAAAACCAATTTCCATCACAATTGATAATAGGACATACATATATACTATACTACTAGCATATTAAATAACTGACTTTTATCTAAACTTTGAAATAACTCTATTTAAAACTATTAACGAATTCTGCAATATAAGTAAATGAATGTACAATAGTTTCAATCATATGCAAGACAACATTAAAATTGAAATAAACGCGGACGGATGTTCTACCAACAGTTTCACATTCTATCAAAATATTTTCTCTGTTCTATTTTGATATCCTGCATATTTCTTAATGGGATATCTACCTCAATGAAGCAAACATGCGTACGTTTCCTAATCCTTTCAGAAAGTTATACATACATATACCTATATTAGACATACACACGTATTAATATAGATGCTTGAAGGAATTTCTCGTAGAAATGATATGGGTAAACAGTTTCTACGCCTAGTTATACGTAATTAATTAATGTAAAGTTAAGTATATGAACTAGTGGGTTTCCTGTAACGAGATAATCCTTATACTTTATCGAGGATGAAAGTAATAAGATATCAATCTGTATAAAGCAAAGCACTCCTTGCAGTTCCTTTAGGAATTTATGTATATATCTATATAATTTATAACCCTTAAGCATTTATCTTCTACCTCTACCTACTTAAATTTACATTTCAGTAAATGAACAGACGTAAATGTGTCTGTCCTGATGATTTATTGATACTTCAAAAATATTTACAATAATACAACAATTGAGTGTTTAGATTAGATTAGATTAGATTAGATTTGTGGGCAGTGGCACTGCTGCCTTTAGTCACCGCGACCGACATGGATCTATTGTAACATTGCCCCTCTGGTTGTTAGACTAATTGGAGGCTTTTGATAAACCTTAGAATTAGCCTGGGATTTCCGTCCCGGATGTCAGTAGGCATTAGAAATGGCCTACTGAAGTGTTGTTGTCGTGTGTGACTAGCAGCAACACAGTTACACAAAATGTGTTCTGACGTCTCTAGATCTTCTTGACATAGACGACAGATTTGATCTTCAGTTTTGCCGAGTTTATGTAGGTGATACTTCAGGGCCACGTGACCTGTCAGAAAGCCTGGCAGCAGTCTAAGGTCCCCTTTGCTGAAAGATAGCAGCGACTGTGATATCTTAGACGATCCGGATAACAGTGCCTTCGCCTGGATTGGTCGTGGCGTATTCAGCCAGTGGGAGACCTTCCTGTTGACCTCCCATTTGTTGACTACTTGTTTTAGGTAGCTCTTTTGCAGTCCACAACAGGGATAGGGTCCAATGAAAGGCATTTTCGCTGCCTCTTTGGCAAGCTTATCTGCCTTTTCGTTCCCTTCGATCCCTTGATGGCTTGGGACCCAATGAAGGATTACGTGGTTATTGCGCCCCAATTGCCTTAAATTGCATATACATTCATGCAACAGACTGGACTCGTACGTGTAGGCACTCATAGCCTTCAACGCCGCTTGGCTGTCCGTTGATATACAAATTGTTGCGCCCCTGACTCGAGGTTCTTTACAGCGCGTAAGTTAATAGCAGAAATCTCTGCTTGAAATATGTTGGAGTGGAGTCCCATGGGCACTTTGAGGTAGTTGTTAGGCCCACTGACCCCGATGCCCGTCCCCACTCCTTCTATTCTAGAGCCGTCCGTGTACCATGCCAGAGTTCCTCTTTTAAGTCGAGGCTCGCCGGAGGCCCACTTAGTACGGCTTTCGATGACCACTTTGTAGGGTTGGTCGAAGTTGTATTGCATAGGAATCTTGTCCTTTGCAATGTAAACCTAGTTTACATTGTTAGTTTAGTTGATGTTGTGATCATCAAGGATTTTAAGATGTCCTCTAAAGTCCCCAGGTTTTAATTCCTTTAGTCTGTCCAGAGACAAAGCACTTAATATAGCCTGCTTTTGGATGTAAATGTGCAGCGGCGTGATTCCCAGCAGTACTTCAAGCGCTGCAGTGAGACAAGTTCGCATCACTCCTGTGACATTTAGACAAGTGAGTCTTTGGATTTGTTGAAGCTATTGCTGTACAGTCTTCTGTGTTGTTTTCGGCCACCATACCAAAGCGGCATAGGTGATCATGGGTCTAATAATTGCCGTATATGACCATAGGATCATTTGAGGCTTGAGACCCCAGGACTTACCGAGTAGCCTGCGGCAAATAAGCGATGCCTTTATGGCTTTTTTCCGTAAGTAGTTGATATGGGGGTTCCACGTCAATTTGCTGTCCAACACAACCCCCAAGTATTTAGCTTCATTGCTGAAGCTAATGCTTTTACCCTCTATGGAGGCGGGTTTAAGATAAACTTTTCTTCTCCTTGTAAAAGGGACGATAGTAATCTTTTGGGGATTTATACGCAGGTTATGATTTTTGCACCAACTATGCGTGTAGTCGAGAGCTCTTTGCATAACCTGTGATATGATTTGATCATACTTACCACGGATCATGATTACCAGGTCGTCAGCGTACCCTTGTACCTCATGTCCGTCCCTGGTAAGGTTACTAATGAGATCATCAACTACAAGACACCAGAGCAGCGGTGACAAGACCCCTCCTTGGCGGCAGCCTCTGCTGGTACTGACTGTAGCGGTTTCTGATCCCAGCGTAGCGCTTATTCGTCGACTCTGTAACATGGCTTTAATCCATTCAGTAGTCGACGGGTGAAACCCTTTGGCAGAAGCCGCCCTTTCTATGCTCTCCAAGGAGGTGTTGTCAAAAGCACCCTCTACATCAAGAAAAGCGCAAAGAGCTATTTCTTTTGCCATTAGTGACTCCTCCACTTTGCTTGTGATGTGGTGGAGGGCCGATATCGTTGATTTTGCCTTCTGGTAGGCATGTTGGTTAGGGTGAAGCGGATATGTTACCAGTACTTCATTCCTAAGATATTGGTCTAACACCTTCTCCATTCCCTTGAGAAGGAATGATGAGAGACTAATAGGTCTATACGCTTTGGGCTCAGCGGGTGATCGCCTCCCCCCTTTAGGTATAAACACCACATTTACGTCTCTCCACCGTGTTGGTATGTAGCCGAAGCTGTAGCTTGCTTTATATAAGCTCACTAGTATTGGAAGGAGGACGTCTATGCATTTGTGCAATAGCATAGGAAATACTCCGTCTCCTCCAGGTGATTTGTAGGGCTTGAAAGTCATTAAAGCCCATCTGGTTCTAATTGTTGTGAAGATTTTGCTTGCAAGACTTTGTACCTCTTTTGATGGGCGATTTAAGCCCGTTTCTGTGTACTGGTCTATGCAAGCAGTTTTGCAGGCAGGAAAGTGAGTGTTTAGAATTACCTCTAGCGCCTCTTTAGAAGTTTCTGTGAAGCTACCGTCAGCTTTCTGTAGGTGCCCGAGTTCATTCGTATGTTCTCTGGCAAGGACTTTTTGCAGGCGGGCTGCCGCTGGCGTATTGTCTACGCCTTCGCAGAAGCTCCGCCAGGTCCTCCTCTTTGCTTTCCTAATTTCGGAATTGTATTGGGTTAGGGCTTGCCTATATGCTTCCCAATTGTGTTCGAGCTTGGAGTTTTGGCTTTATTGAATAGCCTTCTGGTCTTCGCTCGTAGTGCGTCAAGTTTCCTGTTCCACCAGGGCACACTGTACCTGTGCCCCTTTTGTTTACTAGGGCAGCTTGCTTCAAATGCTTTGCGAATTAAAGCATGCAATTGGGTTGAAGCTATTTCTAAGTCTTCTATGTTTTCTATTTTTGTGCGGATTTCATCCGCTTCCTCCCTGATGTATCTTTCATAAGAACACCAATCGGTTTTCCTGGGAATTCTTATCATTGGTGTTTGGCTTGCTTCCGCCTCAATCTCACACCTTATGTGTCTGTGGTCGGATAACGAGGCTTCGGGGGAGACATGCCAGTGTGTTAAATATGTACTAAGACGAAGAGAAGCTAGAGTAATATCCAGCACCTCCCTTCTGGTCTTAGTTACAAAAGTTGGTTCTTTACCTTTATTGACTATGTCAAAGTTTGTACATGACAAAAATTCAAACAGGTACTCACCTCTCTTGTTTGTGTTCGAGCTGCCCCACGCGAGATGGTGTGCGTTTGCATCACAGCCCAGCATGAGGTTCCTCTGGCTGCAGAACTCGATGAGGTTTCTGGCCTCTGTCGAGGGTGGATCGTCCGGTTCGCCAGGGAGGTAAGCGGAGGCAATAATTACCTGTTATGAGGGCTTCCGGGTTTTGACCGCGTCATAGTAAAGTACATATATACAATACAAAATAAAATAAAGCAAAAATGAATTTTCATTATTGCTTATAGTAAAATACATATATACAATACAAAATAAAATACAAAAAAATGAAAATTCATTTTTGCTTTATTTTATTTTGTATTGTATATATGTACTTTACTATGACGCGGTCAAAACCCGAAAGCCCTCATAACAGAGACTCAGACCGTGGAAGCCTTCGATATCATTTAATAATTACCTGTTGCATACCCCCCTCCAATGGCAGCACCGCCTCAACCGCTACCAGATCTCTGGAAATAGATCTCTGGTCAATATGGATACCAATCTCTAAAAGTTGGGGCAAAGGTAGACAATTGAAGGACGCTTTTGTGAGCATTGCTGCTCGAGCAGGAAGCGTCCCCTTATGGTATGTCAACTTACCCATTGCTGTCGTTAGTCTTCGAACTAGGCCTCCATAAACATATGGCTCTTGGATCAGCGCAATTTGTATATCAGGGTTGGAAAATCCCTTCACCAGCACGTCGGAGGCCGCTTTGCAGTGCTGGATGTTGGCCTGTATGACTTGGAATTTAGTCATCTTTTGAGGGCTTTACGGGTTTTTGGGAGGAGGCGGTGTCGCCTTTACTCCCCTTGCGGTCCTTGCCCTAGGGTACTTTCTTCCCTTTTCCCAGTTTGTCCTTAGCGTCTACCGACTTGCTTGGACCTTGCTGTGCTTCTTGTTTGGCTGCTTGAGGCTTAGGCTTCGGTTTGGAGCTCTTCTGCCTTAATGTCATTTGACCAAATTTGTAGCTGATCTTAAAGTCAGCTTTCTTCAGGTTTTCGTAGGAGGGATAGTCTACTGCCATAGTCAGGTGAGCACTTTTACCCTCCGTTGTTCTTTTGAGTATCCTCCACTTGTCTGTATTGAGGCCTTCATTTTGGCCTTTGACCAGCTTCAGGATGTGGTCGTTGCTATCTTCCACGCTGTTAGGGAAATAGGCGTTCAAAATCGTCGCCTTTGGTAGCTCCTTTTCATCTAGAGCCTTCAGGTTGGCTCCTTCTCAGGGTTGTAGCGTGGCAATTTTGGCCTTTAGCCACTCGCTCGTGGACTCGTTGGCACAATTAACTGCCAGCCACCCCGCTTTGAAGGTAGTGCCTAGAAATGTTGGTTTCACTGACTCACCTTCGTTGGTTATTATCATGAGGAGTATTGCCTCTGCTATGGCTTTAGTCTCAGCCGTTGTAAGGTTCTCCTCTGGGTAGTTGTGGTGGAATATACCCACCTTTTTCCCTTGAAGGGCATCCTTGAAGCTAGGCGCTGAAACGCGTGGCTCCGGTGGGGATTCAGTCCTCCTTTGAGCACCATCGCTATCAGCAGTCCTTTGCTTCTTCTGGCTGCCTTCTGGAGTGGAGCCGTCAGATCTAGGCCTTTTCTGCCTTTTATCCTCCTCCTTGATTTTCTCGACGGCTTTCTCGCGGGCTTCGTCAGGTTTGAGCCCTTGCTTTATCAGCCATTTCATTCTCTTCCTTGCGGCACCACTGAGCCGCTTCTTTTCTCCTACAATTTGGAGCTTTGTAATAGACTCCTCTATCTGTTTGCAGGTAGAAGTCGAGGTGTCACTTTCGCAAGAAGTGGAGGTAAGTAATATATTCTCTGCACTTCCAACTGGACTTGTTGGTTGAGGCACTAAGTTCTCTGATGCACTTGTAGCAGCATGAAGCTCTTTAGGTATAATTTCAGGTTCCATATGGGTCCCACGAGTAGGGAAGAACTAGACGTCAGCCGGGACAGTGCTCCCATATCCACGGCAAGCCTATTGAAACCGGAGGGCGGCAGGTATCTGGAGTTCGCTTATTCGCGACCGAGATTGACCCACTCGGCCATGCCCCAAGGGGCAAAAAGTCTTCGGCATAAGCTGTTCCACCATTTATGGCTTTGGGGTTTTTATTGAGGTTGTCTCCTTTCGACCCGGGCGGCTAAGCCAAGATCCCTCGCACTGATCCACCTGTGAAGACAGGCCAGTGCATGGTATAACAGCAGCTGCTAGCTTTAAAGCTAGTTCAGACTGCCAGCATCGTTGTCCCCGTGTGCGCCCTTAGCCACGACACGACAGCTGGGCGGGGGCCTGTTTATCGACTGGCAAGTCTAGATCCGGCATTTTCAGTTTTAAACAGGGGCACTTCTTGAAGGCTCGGCTACGCCGCGATGCCGGTCTTGAGGTGCAAGCACCCTCTGAGTGCTGCATGACCGAGGGAAAGACCGATCAGTCTTAACCCACAGGCCCACAGCACCCTCGCCCCCACAATTGAGTGTTTTGTTCGAATACTATTTTGAAGAACAGAATTTGTAGTAATGTACCAATCATTTACCAAATATTCTATTGATAAACACAGAACAGAACGGATAACTAAAAGTATCGCAGACAGTTTTGATAACAACACATAACATGGAGCAATATGTCAGTTGTTATGTTACTATAATTTATAAACAAGCAATGCTTGTAATCTATTGAAAATTATGGGTTTGTTAAAATTTATATGCATTCCAAAAAAAAAGTCAAATCTAACCTTACATACTTATCTTAAACGACCCAAAGGAATGAACATATAACCTATAATATTAGACAGTCTTTCTCTTTCTTGATGGTATTAATATATTTCAAATATTTTCAAAATATTGGATGATTCGTAAAAATTAAGTCCTAACTAATTCGTTTTGACCCTCCAAGACGAAGTGATTCATTCGTAAACAGAAAACTAACTACCATCTATCATTGGAATCAACAGAAACTGGTTTGATTAAATTTGAACTTTTAGATGTTTGCGAAATCTAACTAGTTTGAAAACTTTAACTTTAGTACTAGCAAAAATATAGTCTAATATTGAACGAGTAAAAAGAATTATTGAAGATATTTAAATATCCAATAATACACAGAGCGTTCCTTAAAACTTTCCATCACGTGAACTTAGTTGAGATCAACGTTAATTTTACGCGGTGGTGTATACATCGATAATTACATACATAATTTTGACGACGTAAATTTTATGCTTCATATTACAATTAACAACAGGCCAAATATGAAAAACGGCTGGATTTTGACATAGGGCACGGTTTTTTGATATAGAATTGCACGCACAATTTTAAAAAAACTCATAAAAAATATATAATGCTATTTAAATTAAGAAACCGGTAAACCGAAAGTGACACAAGAGAGTAAATAATTGCGTTAGTGAGATTAGATGATACTATCTCTACTAACTACTAAGTTTTCAGAATGAAATTAATGAATACTTAATATCTTATAATGCAGGAATCTATGTTAACCAACTTTCACATAGGCCACAGTTCTAGTGGAATAAGTTTTCGTAAATAGATTATGTATCGATTCAAATAATCTTGTATAATCTTTATGACAGAGGGTAAGACTCCCAAGAAATCTCAGAAAAAAGTGGAAAAAGATTTGACCTCCCAGAAAAAAAAGAGGTAAGCATTAAGCTTTCACACATCGCAGAATCATTTCTATAGTAGATCCTCATGTGCTCCATATTCTAAAATACAGTCATTGTAACTTTAATGAAAAGTCGTAGTGTATAATAATCGCAATTAGTCGCAAATTAAATACATTTGTGAGTTGAAATAATAGATACTTATGGCCGGTGTGAGATGCCAGTCTTAAACAATTATGAGTTACAGATAAAAGAAATCTTAAATTAATTTACCTTTGTCTGTGCTGACATACATATCTTATTACGCTAGAATTTGATCGGGAATTTAATATCAATATTTTGCGCTATTGAGAAAAGATTATATAGAATAGAATGAAAAACGAAAGTTGTTTTAATTGGTCGGAATCTGAGTTAGAATAAAGAGCGGGGATGCTATTAGAAATTGAATGTAGAAAGATAATAATTTTAGTAATCTTAATGTAGCGTTTATATCAAAACAAGTGGTGTAATCTTAATATCCTGGTAATGTCTAAGTAATACTAATCGGAGTGGTAATGCCTCGGTAGTGTAAAACCGAAAGCAACGTCTAATTTGAAATAAAAAACAAACAAAAAAGAGAATTCTTTATCAAACTTTAGAAAAAATATTCAGAAAAATTACATAAATAAGTGATTCAAATAGAATTACTATTTACACTAATAAATACACGTTACATACGGACCTCACTTCAAGTCTTAACAATAAGGATACGACAATAAAAAATATCGAAATGGTTATTTTAGAACTCTCTCAATGTCAGTTCTGTATTCAAAGTGATCTCAAAACACTATAGAAAAGAATTTTTCGTATATAAATTCGAAATAACTTTTTGATCGATGGTCTCGATCAAACGTGTAGTATTTGGGGAAGGGAGCATGTGCAGAAGCATTTGCAAGCGTTTTATCTCTTTTAAGAGTTGATGGATTTTTACTGGGATATTTAGTAGCGGCTTAACTAAGCCAGGCTAAAGCTAAGAATTTTTCCAAAAAACACCACTTTCATCGCAATAAATACTTACTGGCGACTAAAATCTTTAGTGCTTACGTATTCGTTAAAATCCCTAATAACACTTTTTACTATTTCTTTGTTGGAACTCACTGCTTCTCCATGCCTAGTTACCCTGGAAACACCAGTTCCTCTTTAAAAATTATCGAAGAATTTATGACTATTTCAGGTTTATGTCTGAACAAATCTGCATATCTTTTTCGCAAATTATTTTCTCAGAAAGGTTGTTACCAGCTAATTGTTTTTCGTTAATTAATATGTACAACAGCTTTTCCACTTCTTCCTACATCAGTGACTGTAGATTGTACTCCATTAGCAATAGTTGCTGCGTTAATGGCTTCCTTAGTCTTCACTATTACTGAGATCGCATTCTCAGGATATTATAAATAGCAGCGCTTTTAGTCCAGTTCATATTACTTTGATATTTAGCTGAGATATCTTTTTCACTTTTATTCTGTCTCTTCTTAATAAACTTTTCCGCTTAGCCGCAGGGGTTAGGTGGCTGCCTAGTGTTGTGAGCGATCGATGGGATCCGGAATTTAATTCTGCGAGGGAACTATGATTTTTCTCGAAGGATCATATCCCGATTAATCAATCATTCGCTGTTATGAAAAACGTGATTAGCAGCACAGCATTATAAATGGCGAGATAGTACTACAGCAAAGTTATTGAACACATTTAGACTTGCAAATATTACACAGCAAGAGTTGTTGTGATAGTCAGACAAGCAACTAGTACACATCATAGATAAAAACTAGGCTAAGACTAGACGTATCACAAATACGCAGACAGTACATTAACGACTTAATTACGAGAGAAATGAAACACATTTATTTCTGAATGGCGAGCGCAAAACTGTGGAAAGTGATAAACAAAAATCTACATAAAATTGTTGAAGAAAAATATAATGTAGACAGTATTAGTTAACAAATTAGTGCAATTTATCTAGAAATTTTATAAAATACCGCGTATAGTTTTATTTATATGATTTTACTGTTAGTTAAGGTTTAAATTGTGAGTTGCGAATGAAATAGTTCACTGATTTAAATTAAATAGTACCTACGAATTTATTTGCAAATTATTCATCTCACTACTTTAATGTATTAAACATTCATTTAAATATATGTACCACCAGTATAATCATATTTGAATAAAAAATTATGCTTGTGGCCGCAGTTACCTTCATTTCTTCTGTTTCTAAATCAGATAGCTACACTACCTACATACATACATTCAGTCAAATATTTACACAACGATGAGCAAATTATACTTTTACATTTTGTATGCTTGGAGCAAAGGCTTTTATTGTTGTTCATTGCAGATATTTTCGTTTCAACATTACACAGCTTTCATTAGCAGAATTACACAATAGTAAATAATGGATTTACAACATGTTTACTGTTTCCACATTGTTGTATTGTTCGCACAATTTAACGTTTATTTACCAGGCTCCTTAATTCCTGTTGGGTTATGCGTTACATGTCCAGCTTTTAAATTTATTTCGCACGTTTTGACCAAGATTTGGACTGTTATTTCATCTACTATATCAACCGTTTAAAGCATTAATGGTGCAGTTTAATTATGAGAACCCATCCAGTCCGTCCCTCCGCACAACCTTTAATCATTCACTGACAAAGTAGTCATCAAGTTTGTTCTGACTTCAAACTCTCATGTTGCATTCTATGATTTTTACTTCTGGCAATATACTTGCTCTCCTGTTTATAGCGGCTCTTACAAAAGCAACGTGAAATTCCACTGGTTTAAGTACTGTATTCATTTTTTCTTTTTTATATACCAAGAGTCAAGAACAAGCAACAGAAGTATTTTCAACCTCCTCAGTACACAGATTGTATACAGGCATTGAAGTAGGAAGGGGTACTTCTTAAATGTTCCATCTCCATAAAAGATTAGCTTTATATAATTAAATAGGCATACTTATCGGAAGAAGTTGACGTTTTCCAATATATTATTAAATAAATATAGAATCAATACGTATTTGCTTAGCAATATATAGCTGTTGGCTCCGTGAAGGAAAAAGTACATTTTTACCACAAAATTAAATACAAAAAGGATTATTTCACTCAAACATTGTAATAATAATACTTTTAATCGACTTGCCATTCGCTGTTGGGAGCAAAGTGATTAACAGCGCGGCATCATAAAAGGCGATATGATGCTGTCACAAAGCCAATTAAACACAACTTACACACACAAAAACTACACGGCGAGAGTTGCAGTGATAGCCAGACAAGCGATACAGTTTACGGAGTCACTGCAACTAAGCACCCACCACATAAAAAAAAATAATAATAACAGCTTCGCTGTTGAAAAGCTTCGCCTTTATGTTAGATGTTTGATGTTTTATGGCTGAAATAGTGGTTGAATTTTGTCTTTCAACTTCTAAACACAGAAATCTGGCGAAGAAGAAGAAGAAGTTTCCACAAGATAATAAATTCATTTACGCATACATGTACAGTGTGCCCATCTATTACCCTAAATTCGGATCTTTTGGCTCACAAGAAAGATAACTCAATCTTTTTTTGATGTGTCTACTTTTCTGAAAATCTACTGGCTTAAATAATGACGATTATACAAGATATTCTATTATAGATGGAGAGCAACTGTGTTTCCTTCAATGCAAACTTGTATCTGGTATCATTTATTTTGAATCTACTTGAAGTATGGTGGTATTCGTATGAAAAAAAGATAGTTGCTGAGATATTTAGCTTGCTTTGTTTTTGTATTCAATTTTCATACAATATCATAATCAAAATATCGGAAATCAACAATAAAATATATTAATTGACAATTTGAAATATCTCCGTTAATTCAAATAGAACACCCGGTATAAAGATCATGAAAAATAATAATAATGTCGAATGTGAAGCAGCATCATGATGTTGTAATCAATGCCAATTAATAACATCCGCGGAAATATTTAAGTATTGGCAGCATATGTAATTAATTTTACAAAAAAAGGCAAATATACATATGTCTTCAGCTAAATTGGCTTCGAAGAAATATGGTCCAACGTCTTCTCCACAGATTCCACCCTAGGCGTTCACTCTAACATAGTATTGTTTATCTACTACCCGTAATAACCTGAGATTTTCGTCTGCATATTGGTGATAATTATGTCGATTAGTTCTGGATGTATTCGAAAATTATGATTCATCCATGAATAAAACACTGAATTAAAAAACCAGATCCCCTGGATTTTTCTCCATGTCCAATGATAAAACTGCAAGCGCTTATACATACTACCACTATTTGATAGAATTATTGGTGGAGCTCATAGTGGTAAGATAAAACATTTTTGTTTGATAATTTACTCATCAAGTTCGTGAATTCAATTTGATCACTGATTTGCATTGAAACTTATGTTTGGTTCTACAACTGACACTACAGCATTTATTTGTCTATTTTCGTTACTATCTTCATGTGTTCTGCTACTTTTCTTATAATTAGCATTTACTGTCCCTTCAAATATCTCCTTTGACTTTTCAAACCGAGTCAGTAGGAAGATATCCTTGCAAGTGAATGATCTGTATTATTAAAGGCGCTAGTCGAATGCTTTTACCATGGGCTTCTCTTGTAGCGAGCTCCATACTTATGAACAATCCTATAGAATCCAGTTCATAAGTTACTTGAATCGCCGTCACATTCAATACGATTGCATAATGGACGCCGGCGAGTACCTATCAATTCATTTAGCGGTTGAGCGGTTGCTTCTCACATTATCTGTCATTGTGGGCGAAAGTCTCAGACCCACAAACAGAGAGGAAGTAACGGAAATAATAAAGGCCAGGAAGAAGAGGAAGGCTCCGGTTGAGGATGGCATAACAAATGAGGCTTTAAAATACCCACCGAAATCGGTCATTGATCGATGAGTTACTCTAAAAAATTCTGTCTTGGGTTCCAAGCACTTTCCACCCGCTTGGAAGGAAGCCTTGGTAGTAAGGTTGGAAAATACTTTGCTTGCCAGGGAACTACCATCCCATTAGCTTATTGTCCAACTTATCAAAGGTAGCAGTGATCTGCGGGAGACACTTTGCTGATTTCCAACTTCTGAGGCTTACCGATTCCATCCTAAGTGCTTCGAAACAGACAACAGATTTTATCCTAACGTGCAAGAATCTTTACTTAGTTCTCTAAATGTGGTCGCAAAAGTACCGCTACTTGGTAAATTAACATCCGAACTATACTTATATAAACTATATATAAATAAGATTTTCCAACTCACAGATAAATATTATCATATTACTGCTAGATACACGCAAGTTATTTTCAAGCTTTTCCGAAACAAAAAGTTTGTATAAATCAACAACTGTATATTCAAAAACTGATTAAAGTTCTGGGTATATATGAACAATGTTTTGATAGTGCGACAGGATGAAAGGTAAACTTATAGCTTTTAAATTACAGGATAGTGCAAATTTCACATGTATCAAACACCGTCAAAAGACAAGTATCTATTTTGACAGAAACACTAAAATCATATTTATTATTATTATTATTATTATTATCGAGATATCATTCGATGTATCAATATTGATTTATGCTCTTTTGCAATGGCACTAATTTGTTATTTCTTTTGTGATATGATTAACTTCGCATTGCTGGCTATTTCTTTATATGTATACTTCCTCAACTATTATCAATAAATCACAATCTACTTCTGATTCTTCATTCAAACTTCTTTGTAGGTGGAGTGAGGCGGTACAACGAAAGGGAAAATTTTACGATTTCCTATAAATAACACACTTTACTACACATCATTTCTTTATTGTCAAGTAACGACGTAAATCACAAAATTATAGAAATTCTTTGTTGTATTTTAAATCGAAATTGAATTCTACTACAATCAGCATCGTCGTTTCACCACATTTGTGTTTATAAGACATCTACATCAACTATTAAGAAACACTGATATTAAATTTGTATGACCTTTAGGAGTGATGCACGAATAGAATTACATAAGAAAGGCAATATTGTAATACTAAATAATACTTAGTTCTTATGTATATTTGGTCATCGAAATAGCGCAATTTATATAGGTATTAATTTGGATGTCCGAAAATATTGATGTCCAAGATACTATTTCAGTACATACATTTACGTGGCAACGAGATGTTTCACTCTGAAGTCGTTTGAATTAGATTTTTTCGGGACATACAGTGGCGGCCATATCAATAGCACAGGTAAACTGTCACGGATGAATTAATAAGTTTCTAAATGTTAACAAGAGATATATTTAATTTAACGTAACAAATATGTAATAGATAGCATACAGTTTATCGTAAATACGTACCATTTTACAAAACTCTCAGATAAACAAAATAAAAAATAAATATAAATAATTTGAATGGGCACAGAAATAGCACACTTAATAACGAAATGTTGTATTTTTTTATTTTTAAGTCTTATTTGCTTTTCTATTTAATATTTCGTCGGGAATCCTTTACAAGTCAATACTGCAGCACATCTTCTTGGTAAACTCTCAACTAATTTTTGACATCGCTCTACAGGAATATTATACCAGGCTTCTTCAATAATACTCCATAAGCCGTCTAATGTTGTTGGAGATTTAGACTTTATAATAGCCTCAACATCCCCCCATAGATTCTCTATGGGGTTTAAATCGGGGCTTTGTGCAGGCCATTCTAATACTCGAATCTGTTTCTCCTCTAGCCACTGTTTAACGGTCTTTGCCGTATGCTTCGGATCGTTATCGTGCATTAAAGTCCAGGTTAGTGGAAGCGATTCATCAGCATAGGGTTCCATCACATTTTCTAAAATGTTCCGATATACATACTGATCCATTTTTTCTTTAATTCTGAATATCGGCCCTACACCACGCCATGACATTGAGCCCCATACCATAACACTTCCTCCACCGTGTTTCACCGTTTTTATAGTATACCTAGGGTTAAATCTTTGATTGATGGGACGTCGTACATACTTTTTCCGTCGGATCCAAGTCGGTTATATTTGCTCTCATCTGTCCACAGCACCGATTTCCAGAAAGAGAGTGACTTATTTCTGTGCATTTTTGCAAACTGTAATCTTCTTTGACGGTTTTTATTTGACACAAGTGGCTTTCGCACTGCAATACACCCATGTAAGTTAGATTGCTGTAGTCGACGTCGAATTGTTCTTGTAGATATATTTAGATCGAATTGTTTATTAAATTCGGTTTTTATTTGTGTAGCTGTGCGAAAGGGATCTTCTTGACTTAATCGACGAATAAGGTTGTCCTGTCGTAAGGTTGTTTTACGGGGCTTAATCTTTCGCATTTTGTTTTCTAAAGTTTTTTCCGTCTGGATATGCTTTATTGCATTTTGAATTAATTTACGAGAACAATTTAATGTACGTGATATTTGTGATATTGACATGCCCTTTTCTTTCATGGAGCTAATTAACTCTCTTTTCTCTGGTGTGCAATGTTTTGCTCGTCCCATTATACTAGCACCTAAATTTTTTAAAGTAATAATATATTTTAATTTTAAAAGTGGTGTACTTACTTTCGGTATAAAATAGCAGACACCGTACACTCTTCAATAAAATTCCACAATCGAAACGACAACTGTGCTATTTACGTGCCTGCGTATATAATGAAACTAACTCTTTTATTTTCCATATATGCAGAATCATCATACTGAAATACGTAGATAGGGGAAGTACATGTAACCTACTTGTGATTTCTTAAGCTACTTTAGGAAAAATTTAAATGGGAACAGTTTGTGCAGTTGATTCAAGCCATACTTGATGCCTGTGCTATTTGTAAGGCCGCCACTGTATGTAAATATATGAGGACATATAACGCATATTTAAAAACAAGTTACACTTTTAGATAAGTATTTATTTAATCACTAACTATTTATACGTAATAGTACACCGGTTCATAAAATATACTTTTTTATATAAAACTTTTACCTTAAATCGCGATTTAATATCCATGTAATCCTTTCGATATTAATTTCCGAGGTTACCTCCTCTAATGTTGCGAAATATTTACGTTGTGCAATTTGGTTTAAACACAGAGAGCCAAACACAATATTTTAAAATAAAATGATTTTAAAACAAGATATTGTGACTCTCAATGTAATAAAAAAAAAACACAATTACTCCATGAAGAAAAGGAAAAAACAGTTACATCATTAAGGTACAGTTGCTAAAAAGGTCTATGTAATTTATTTTTAATTATGGAAAGAATAACTCGAGTGGTCAAATACAGATAATACAGATAATCTCCCGGGTTGTCCCACAGGCTGGTTATGGTCCTATACAACGTATTTTAAAAAATTTCATACTAGTAGATCAACTTTCTAGTTCCCTTATATATTAAAATGTCTAAGAGGTCAGTTTAACTGTTGCCCTCAGCTTGCAGTATTCTAAGGAACCCTCCACAGTGAGAGTTGGATTGCTGTGTCACTATGAAGATTCTTCTGCCGGTGTAATTTTTCTTTTTCTCTTAGAGTTTCTTATATTATATATCCTATAGTCAGCGTGGGTTAAATATATATATATCCGTCTGTATATACGATGTGTATGATCCTCCATCTTGTAATCGTCACTCCCTCGCTCCCTACTTGGAGTGATAACGCAAACAGGTTTACTGAAGAGGAAGCATATTTTATTTTATAGGCTAAACTTTTAAGCACCTTGTGTTCAAGTACAGGACCACTACACAAAAGACGCATAAGTAATAATGGACACAACTATTACATCATATTTATGTAATGGGTTATATTCGGTGAGAGGCTCCAATTTTGACTCAAATATTATTCTACACATCCATAAAGTTTTATTGGCTTTATTGATCATATTTGTCAGATGAGGTCGGATTCGATGCCTGTGCTAGTTTATATCCAAAGACGTACAAATCATTAAGCTTGGACGTTTTCGAGTAAATGGTCGAAGTGAGGTTTTAGAAAGGTTCACTCCCAGCTCCTCCTTTTGGACCATGGTTTTACAAAAAAATCACGTAGTAGACCGTATACTACTAACAAGTACAGTACATGAAAGAGTACTGCTCTAAAGACAACATTGCAGTTTCTTAATTCACTGAAGTGTAGCTTACTCTGCTTTTGAACATGTTGCAATATCAATCACATAAAGCTTGACGGACATGCTAGCTTTCAAATGCACGTCTAATTGAGATTAGGTATATATTGTCTAACGTCCATTCCATGTCTCTAAATGCTTATAGAGCAAATTTGCTCTGAAGGGTATTTTTAAATTTACTAACTATCACATGTCTGGCAAATTCGCAGAATTTTCTTACTTGGTAAGCATATTGGTTCTTGCAAATGAATGTGTATAGTAGCTCCATCTCGAATGCACTATTCTAAGAAATAGATTGGGGAAATCATCTTAAGCAACTTGGCTTGAATGGTTTTACGCTTACATCTCCTTGCCTAATTCAGGTATGAATAGCACTTCTACTTTTCTCCATTTTAGGTGATCACAAGCTGGTTCTATAGTATAACATCCGGTAATATGGTATTCGTTCCTGGTGAATCAAATAGTAGCAAAAAAGGAACAAAATAACAAAGAATCGCGCTGCCTATTTAATTTTAGTAACATTTACGATTTGAGCAGCCAAAACAAGCGTCAATGACGATAATTTCAGACACTGGAAAATGGGTCTGTAATGTTTTCACGACGACATCCGTCAAGGTAGCATTAATTTTTCTTTAGTGATCTGATTGTGGTCCTCCTTTTGTGGTATTCCTTTTGTGCGAGCACTACGAACATAGTAATTGTAGTAGTGTGTGAAAATCAACCAATACTTTACTTTGTTGTATTACTGTATTATTTTCTGTATCACTGTATAATTAATATATGTATTTTTTGACCTTTATGTACTTATCTCTTAATTCCTGATTTATTTCCACTTAGAAGTCAATAAAACAACAAATAATTAAATACCAATTTATTCCATAACATATAATAATATGTTTTCGTTAAATAACTTCTTCAGTGGAAGAAATTGACATTTAATATGTGTCAAATGACTAATAATATAAATATAAATTGCCATGCCTATCAACAAAATTATCTAAAAAACAAAGAATTCATTGATATATCGAATTTTAATTATATTCGCAAGTAATAATGAAGGAATAATGATTTAATACAACATTAGAAATTGAAATGATTTGAATTATTCGTATATCAATCTACTTTTTGTCAAGCTCTAACAATTCTGTTCAAGGACTAGGGAAAAACATGGCAAAAAAACCTAGTCAAGAGCTTAAAATTAATAAAATTCATGCGTGAATTAAATTATTATAAATAACGCTTAAATTATCAATATCCGTTCTAAAATTTACCGCGTTTTCATCTTTCTTAATGTATATCATTTCGTAAATTAATCTGTTTTTATAATTATTTTCCTTTTTTAAAATTTTAGTGTTTTGAAAATCAAAATTATGTCGTCTATCTTTAGATTGCAAAGATTGTAATAAATGTTATATCGGACAAACCAAACAATATTTAAAGAAACGAATTTATAACCATCAATACACTGTTACACATAACGTCACCGCTGAAACTGCTTTATCTAAGCACTCTATCTCTGATATTGTGTAGTTACACAAGTTCTTCTCTATAACATTATACAGGGTGTTTAAAAACTTAGTTGCTTATAAATAAGTTCAATCTTCGGAAAGTAGATTTTTTTTAATAGAAAGGTATATATTTTATTAGATATTCTGATTCTACAAAAGATTCTCTTTTAATCCGTATTAGGTATTCCTATACCTAAAATGGAAGGTAAATCAGTTATAACGATTTAATAAACCTCCGTACCTAAAATGCTCAGATATGTCAATTTACTGAAGCAAGGGTACTTAGCTCATTTGTTTTACACATTGAGGTAGAATAGTAGGGAGACAACATCACGTGGTTCAAACGGGTACAGGTCGGCCATATTGGTACTAGACTTACGTCAAACATGTAGATTATAGTGTATGTTTTATGTATGTTTGCATTAATTGTTTATTACAGTTATATGATATATCTAGTAAACTTTTTTTTTTTTTTTTGAGGGGAAACCGCTTGGCAGCGCTGCGTGGGTTCAATACGCATCGATAGTGTCGGGCGCTACTCCGACTAAAACCCCTCTTTTGACCTTCTCTGACACTCTGGAAACGTTGTATAACATACCTTCAGAGTGCCAGTGGATTCTATGATGTTCCCAATTATTATATACGTTACACCCTTCCTTGTCTTTGCCACTCCTCGCGCTCCTTGTTTGTCATAATATTGGTGACCATATTCTGAATGCATTCCCAGTTTTCCTTACTCTCTATCATTTTTTTAATCATGTTTTTTGGTAATACAGGTCCCAGTGTGTCATGGATTGGTTTTCTTAGATTATCCCATCTTCCACATTCAAAGATAGTGTGCTCCACTGTATCCTGCCTCGAACAATATATACATGCATCCGTCACATCGTTACCAAACCGTTTAGCATACTCTCTAAAAGTACCGTGCCCAGTCAGAACCTGTGTCAGATGATAGTCTGTTTTACGATGTTGACAGTTGGTCCAGGTCTTGATGTCCTTTATCAGTTTTTTAGTCCATTGGGCTTTGCCTGTCTCGTTCTCCCATCTGTGTTGCCATGTCTCCCACATGATCTCGTTTGCACGTGTACAAGCTATTTGGCCACCATTTTCATGTACATATTGTCTTTTCTTGACTTGTAGGTCTATGGGTGGTATACCTGTGATGACTTGCAGTGCTATTGTGGATGCTGTTCGATATGCTGAAGATATTCTTAATAAAACCTTTCTATGTGGTTTTTCTAACATGTTCCGGTGTACCATCTTATCCACTGCTGTATGCCATATGGGCGCCCCGTAAAGCAGAATGGAGTGAGCAACTCCGCTCAGTACCATTCTTTTATAATAGTTTGGACCTCCTATATTTGGCATTATACGAGCCAACATTGTCGCCCTTTTTTCAGCTTTCTGAGAGACCCGTTTTATGTGTTCGCCGAATGTGAGCCGCTGGTCAAGAGTTATCCCCAGATACTTTATGCTTTTAGTCGGTGCAATTTTTGTAGTTCCCACAGTAAATCGTATATGTTCTCTTTTACGTCTACCCTTCATGATGATGGCCTCGGTTTTTTTGCGGTGCTAGACATAGTTTATTCTCCGTCATCCAATCTGTTATACGTCTCAGGTTTTCGTTCACATTTGTGACGAGTGCATGCTCATCATTCGCAGTTATCACCATTGCGAGATCATCGGCGTATCCTATTGTGTAGACCTTTCCAGTTAATTTTAATTCCAACACGTCATCATAAAGAATATTCCATAATGCAGGGCCGAGAACCTGCAATTCGACCTTCCTTGTTATTTGGAGATGCCGTTCATCCAAGTAGCTAGATATTATCTTAATTAGGTATCCAGAGATGCCTCTTCTATTCAGTTTCTTGATTATAAGATTCCAATCGGCAGAATTGAAGGCATTTTGTACGTCAAGTGCTATCATAGCACACCATGTATCTTTACAGTTCTTCACTATATCTGTTTCTACCGCATGTATCGTAGATCTTCCTTTTATGAAACCAAACTGGTTTTCGGATAAGCCCCCTTTCACTTCTATCTCATCCAACAGGCGTAATCTAATTAATCCCTCGTATAATTTACTTAGGGTATTCAAAAGACAGAGTGGTCTATAAGATGTTGGAATTCCGGGGTCCTTATCTTTCTTTAACAGAAATATCACCTTTGCCATTTTCCATTCTTGCGGGAATTCCTGTGTCTCCAACAAAGCATTCATGACCGCTAGAATCCAATCAGGGACAGTCTTAACTACCAATTTTATGGCTTCTGGAGGAATCCCATCTACGCCAGGTGCTTTCCCGGATTTCATATTATGTGCTACGTTTTCTAATTCTGCAACTGTAAACGGTATAGTCTCCTCCACTGTTCTCAGTTCACGTGGGCAGTTATTATTTCCAGGGAACAGTTCTTGTATTATAGATTTCTTAAAGTCGACCGACAAGTCACACGGTGCCACGTTTTTTAATTCTCTCATAGCGATTTTATATCCAGCACCCCAGATATCGTCCTCAAGTAAACTTATTAGCAGACCTTATGGTTTCTTGTGCTCTACGTAGTTGCGACAGTAGAAACAGCGTTGACAAGAAGAATTCGTCTAAAATATCATTTCATAGGTCAGTGTATGACATAAAAACAATGTGCGGGGCTGTAATTGGTAAATTTCAATTGGTGCTCCTGTACATATGTACATAGATACATAAATAAACTATTACATATTGAGTGTTTATATGACATTATTATGACATTAACATAATTATGCCATTTACTTCAGCTAATTGTGTAAAAAATTTTTCACCAAATTGAAACCCCGATATGGGCCTTGGGCCTAACAGGTGTGGGATGACGTAATTAATTTTAAATAAAGTCATCTGTTAAGTGGAGGCTTAAAATTATACTTATAATTTTCAGTAGTCCGGACCTGGTGAGGTAGCCATATTGGTGCTACGCCCCCGCCCAGTGCGCCGTTTTAAACATACAGTAAATATGCTACATAGCGTCTCCTTAGTATACTATAGCTCAATGGTTTTACATAGTTACTTGGCACCTATTTTGACGTCGGGCATTTTAGTTAGTTGTTCTTGCGTACACTGAGAAAAATAGATCTGCACCAGCAGAATAATTAGGGTAAACAATGCGAGAATTTCCTCTATAATATCAAAAAATTATTGTATTTGTTACGAAACATATTGTAATCTTAGTATTTTTTACGATTTTTATTTTACCTGTAATAACTTTGTTTTCGTTTCTGTACAATACATTTTTCTCAGTATATATGGTGGTATGTAGGGGTAATAATAGATTAGCATTGAAAATAGACCAAATCAAGGAATCATGAATTTATTTATTACGCAAAGTGAACTAACACTTACAATCATTGATCAGCAAAAATTTTTTAAGAATGTTTAAGATATAAAACCTTTGAGCAACCTACATATATGTTCGTATATCAATGGTGAAGAACAATATCAGTAAAAAAAATTATGATGAATTATGATATTTTATATTCAACCATACCCAACTGCAAAATTTTGTTTTAAAATTCCGTCCCGTTTGCATAATACTTTTAGTAGGCCATTCTCACCAATCACCCTGTATATATATATATATATATTATATTATATATATATATATATACAGTTTATATCAGCAATACGTTATTTAACAATTCGGGTATTGTCGAAGTTTTTACAAAAGAAAGATAGAATATCATTATTATGGATTGTTTTACGGATTGTTTGCGGCCGCTTTTTGTGTCAAAGCATAACAAGCAAGTTCGTGGGCAACCATTGAAACAAAAGGGAAGCAATAATCGAATGGAACCTTATTGGTTTTATAAAGTAAGGTTATCAAATTGTATTTATTGAAGCAAATGCAATTTTCTTACGTAACGCTCCATTTATTAAATTAATTATTCATGTATTGCTTTTACTTTTAAAATATCTGATTACAATTACAAAAGTCTGAGGAATATAAAATAAAGAAAAACATTTCTGGTGCTTTAATTTTTATTAATTTATGGTTATGTGTTCTAGTTTAAGACACATCTAGTTCCAAATTTTCAATGAGATAAAGTTTCTAATTTTAACATCGTTAAAAATATTATATGTTGATAAAACCTTAAAAGCAATACATGTTTAATGCACGTCGGTGGGAGAGCGGGGAAGGGTATCGCTAGGATCATCATTGTATGTGTTTCTGATACTTTACTTTGGCGTTAGGTAAATCATATTTTTTGTTTTTTTATTGAGAATATTTTTTTAGTTTGTTTTCTGCAACTTATTCAACAGGTACCAAACATAAATAATTATTGAAAATAAACTATTTCCGCACCTACAAACACACATCACAATATATGTGAACACTCAATACCCGTTTGTTCACTTGAAAAACAACATAGAGGATTGATATGAAAAAATATTTTTGTTCGAATGTTTTTAGAGAATACCATCAATACGCATTTACATTTTGTCTTTTGTTTAATGATGTTTTCCGATTGTACAACGATCAAAACTAGATGAAAACACTTGGCAGGCAGTTTTTCAACTGGACAGGTAACGGCAATAATTGCTGAAATAATCTTTTCATTTTTTTCTGAGGCAGAAAACTAGGATTTTGAAATTCTTTCCAATATTTTGGAGTTCTTGGAAGTTCGAGAGACTCCTCACGTACAGGAGTTTGTTATGGTTCTTGTTTTTTCAGATGTGATACAAGTTCAAAACGTTATTCAGGTGCAAATACATTGTTGGTAGGAATATTATAACTGCTGCTATGAAGTAGGACAGACTCAAAGTCTTCTTCAGAAAAAAAGTATCAGACTTGTGAAATTTCTTGATTTTTATTTCCAAAGTAACCACCCATGTGAACACATTATTACAAAGTTCAGCCACTTCAAATGGGCATTCTTGTTCACTCGAGTTAGTTTTTAAAAGTTAACATTTTTATAATTGGCTTTGCACAATTTTTAAATTGAGTACGTCCAACGGTTATTCATCATAAGCATCATCAGATTATCAGATTATCTAGGCTAGATCAACCATCTTCTGTGATCCATTCGTTCTTAGAGAAAGTATAACAAGCTCATCTCGGCAAGACTCCGTTTTGAAGCTGCAGGATCAACCGCTTTCTTTGAACTTGCCACAAATTACAGCAATGATTTCCTCTTTATTAAACGCCATTATTCGATTTATTGGTATATTGCAGTATTTTATCTTTATTAAGTGGCAAGGCTTGTTATTTGTTTTGGTATTATCATAAGCACATTTTTAAATTTCTTGTCTTGAACTTAATCGTAAGAGGGCGCTTTTCACCACTTTTCTTTAAGAGTTTTTGAGAGATACTGAAGGCTTTGGCGCCTTCTCTAACTTTGCTATCACTATTTATAGCAGTAATGATTGTCTGAAACTTTTCTTCAGTTCTTAGTATCAGCAAAATTTAAAAATGCAAAATGAATTATTATTTATTCTTCACAAGGCCTCCATTATGGCAGTTTACCGGGTTACCATATCGTAAGGAAATATCTTATCCAAGATAGGTCCAAGGTAATAAACCACCAATTATCTTAAAGTATTCCTTTTATTTAAACGAACATCGTCGCTGATAAAGAACGTTTATCGTCAACTGCAAATTTCATGTCGCCATTTCAATTGTCTATATCTCAATGTTGGCTTCGTTGCCTAGTTAGATTAAGCGATAGCAGATATCAATACCATTGCTTATGAAGTAAATCACAAAAAATGCAAAATCGAACATAATTCTTTTTACCGCAATAGCCACCATTCACCGGCTACTCCTACAAAAAATTAATCCTTTGTTGCGATTTTTACGCGGCGTAGAGGAAATTAGAATTAATCTCCACTATTTCAATCGAAATAAAAACATTTTATAATGTAAGTGTTACAATATTACTCACTGGTATAACAATTACTTAGAATTTTTTAATGCGCATATTGATCCTATTTAATTTATTACGTGTTTGAAGTGGAGTGACATGGTAGCTGATTTGAAAAGAACAGTTTGATGTTTATTTAATTATGGTTTCGTCTGTATATTACACGCGTATTTCCTAACAAACAAATTTTAATCAAATTACATACTTGTTTGTGCACCTTTATTAGCCAAAAATGTCCATTTTGGCAATTTTTTAATATCTGTCACATACTTCAACCAAAATGATTACTAGTTAAACAGTAATTGAAGTAAACATCTGTTAAATTCTCGCTACATTTGATTACATTCTTTTTAAGTTTGAACAAGTAGTTTGTGCGAGAAATAGAATAGAAGTTCTGTTTGGACTTGCTCGGGAAACTGCACATTGTTCCGCTTAAATTCGCGTGTTTTGTTAGCGAATTAGAGTAGGGCAAAGTCAGAAAGAAGTAGATATAAAATGTTAACTCAAGCAGCACGTGCATTTCAAAATAACGTTTTATCTACGAAAATATCATAATTCACTTACTTGTGGATTACAATTGGCGTGGATATCAAGTGTTATATTAACTTTTAAATTGTATAACTAACTGTAAGGGAACGTTTTAACATAAATTTAATCAAAAGTTGAAATTTTCTATCACTCATGACTTAGTTCTAAATTAATTTAATTTTAATATCTTGTATATATAACGGGCGATTTCTTTGTCGAATTGATATCAATTAGTTAATAACAGTGCAAGTTATTTTGTATTATCGTAGCGAATTAACCGCTACAGTCTTGGTTTAAATCTCGCTCTACGCATTAAAAAATATTTAACACTAAAACGATTTGTTCAGAGAGTCCATACTAGATCTGACAATTGATAAACATTTTACACTAGTGTATATACATGTATGTACACTACTTTTAAATACTATAACTAAGCTTAAACTATAGCTTCTTGTACGTTGTAATATTCTCGCAAAAGCTCAGATATGTCTCTGAACGAATTATATACATTGCATTTTGAATTAAAGTAATTTGAAGGGAGAGTAAAGTAGTATAGATCCTATTATTTGAGTAAGCTAGCAATTTTAATTTAGGGAGTATTTATGTGGATAATCAACGCGTGTACATGATTTTCAGCTTTCTATGGCCTCATCAGTGATTCATTCTCTAACGCAATAATCTATCGTATATGAGGGTGTTTGCTTAATGAGTGTAGTAAGAGTAGCTATCCTTACGTCATCTACATATTAACTAAACACTCTCCACAAGATATGGACTTTTCTCGGGCAAAATGAACAACGTGTAGTGATAGAGTTATAGAAAGCCGAATCACATGTCACGATTGTTGTTCTGTAATGCTAACTCGATATAGGTTATGGCATCCATATACTTATAAATATTTTCGGTAATTTTGTTCGATATATGCTGCATGACATGGAAACTGCAACACTAAGAAGGGGTGCGAATTTTTTGACCAAACTTGGTAGAAACGTATAACTAGTCAAAGGCAATAATTGATTAAAATTTCAAAGAAAAAAACAAAAGATTAACACAATTTAACATATTTTTTATTAATAATGTGTCGAGCCGCCCCTATTAGTTACACACTCCCTCACTCTTCGTGGCATTGATTCGACTAGGTGGTCGATATCCTCTTGGGGTATGGTGTTCCAAGCAACCTCTAATTCATGCCGGAGAGCTATTTGCGAAAACTGAATGAAGTGCCAGATGTGCCATGACCACTTGATCTATCGCAACAAAATTTTAATCAATTATTGCCGTTGACTAGTTATAAGTTTCTACCAAGTTTGGTCAAAAAATTCGCAAAATTCGCCTTCTTGGTGTTGTAGTTTCCATGTCATGCAGTATATTTGTTTTTTTTTGCCGAGAGAAATGCTTAATGCACTCCAAGGGCTTGGGTGCTATCGCGACTTGGGAGTGTGGAATTCTCTGCCGAAACAGCCTACCCACTATAACCCCTCAATGCCCTTTGTAGTGTCCGGAACCATTGGTGATATAACGTCAGATACTACCGTCATGCCCGTTCTCCATCCTCTTTATTATTACTCTACCTTTTTCAGCGATTTGCTCTTTGCTGTCTGCCTAGCTCATCGATCTCTTTCTTCGACATATTGTCGTTTACCATTTTATGAATCGTTTCCCATTTCATTGGGTTGATCAGCATCGTTGGTATCATGGTTTCTGGAGATACTTCACAGCCTAATGCTCCAAAAGCCCTCTCATGAATCTCAGCTCACCGGACGCACTCGAAAATGGTATGCTCGACAGTGTCTTCTGTGCTGCAAAACATACACTCATCGGTGGTGTCTCTATTAATGCGTTTAGCAAACGCGCGATAGGCTCCATGGACTGTCAGAACTTATGTCAAGAAGTAGTCCACCTTTCGGTGGCTACATTCTACAACCTCGGGAATGTGTTTGATCAACCTCCTTGTCCACACGATACATTTGTATTAGATGGTAATGGTAATGAATAATCAAAATATATAAATTTTACATCGTATTGCTGGTGAAAGTCTCCATATGCATCGAAAGACATTTTAATTAAATCTTATTTTATTTTATAGTTAAATTGATTTTTTTATATATTCTGTATTTTATCCTGAAGATATATTAAGTTGGCAGAAAAACTTAACAACATACATATATTAATCTTACTTGTTCATAAGAACTTGTTTATTCTGCGAATTTTGTGTACATAGCGTTATCTACGAATATCTTTCCACATGTGTGATGGCTTTTCTTATCCTTTACTCTATTTAAAGTGAAATTTTTTGTTATTAATATCAAACTTGTAACTTTGATTTTAACTTGTAAATAAATAGAATTCAATCTCTCAAGAAAGAAAAATATGTGATTCTGATAGTATTTTTAGTTTCTGAGAGACGGGCATTTAAAATTTCGAAGACTTTAATACTTTCTACATTCTTCACTACTCTACTCTTCGCTTAAGACGAGTTCTTTAATACATCGGGCACGTTAATGCGAAAGCTTAGTTTTAGTAATGATTTTAATAGTGAAGTTTTAGTCTGTGTATAAATATGATACTACGCTGACAAGCAAGTTGCTCTAGAGTAGAAGTAAGATTAGTTTCTTTTCTGTCACGTCGAATAAATGTTACCGCGCAATTATGTTTGGTATTATTCACAGCAATTTTATGTTTGTAGAATTTAAAAAGCAATCCAGTTATATCAAAAGTATGCCACTTTTAGGGTGTGCAATACAAAAATGGAGATATATAGCTTTACTATTTACTATTCGCAAATACATACTAATTTTTAAATATACCTATACAATTTGAAATACGATTTTTTTGTGACAAGTATTTTATAATATTAAATTATATTATTGTTATATGATAATGCGCGACGAGTTTTAGTTCAAGATATTCTATTACGTTTATAAGTAACAAGGGTACAAAACTATTAATTTCTCAGTAATTTTTTGTTTTGTTTTAATGGGTAAGTAACATTGATGGGTGTAGGCTTTGCAAAATTTGAACAAGACCTTATTTTGGGGTTCGCACGCTTCTGCTACATATAATCCTACCACTTACTTAAACTTATTTAAAGCAAAGATCAGAAATGCAGATCCGTGAACATTGTATCATAAAGTGACACGAAAACTTGAAAAATGGCGAAGAACATCATTATATTATTTTAGATAAAAAAAATTACAAAGTGGGATTAATCATGCATGAGGCGAAGTTCGCCAGAAGGCGTTCTACCACTTAACGTCGACCATTCGGAAGACGACGATCGACCAACACATAATTATACTATAACTTATTATAATAAATATATAACGGGCTGCAAAAACTATTAGGAACTGTCTCTTGGACAAGAGCAGGGCCAGTCTCAGCTTCTTGCCAAGAGAGGCGGGCGAAGCGCATCTAAGTTCAGAGGGTAACCCATTAAGTATGGCAGCCGCAACATATGAAAAGCCTCTTTCAAAAATTGCTGAAGAGTGCAACGGCACTGTTAGTCGGTCTATGAAGCGAAGTGCCAATGCCAGTATGGTGTGCCAATAATGCGACGATTAAATATAAACCGTAAGCATGAGCGGATTCTGTAGAAAGTGGTCTGATCAATACACGGGTCATAGACAACATCACAGTAATTGAACAGAGAAATGATGAGACTATCACAAAGCATAGCTACTTACAGGACAAGATAAGACGCTTTAAGAAGCGTATACTCAGCGCAAGATTCCATATGACCGTTGAATCTGTTCTGAGATAAATGATCTAAATCTAAGGTCTGACTCAATCAGAATACCGAAGCTCTTAGTTACATTAAACGGGACAAGAATGTGATTAGTCACTTGCAAGGAGATGCTGTCTATGACCCTCTGCCGATCTTTGGGTGAATCAAAGAAAACAACAGAACTCTTCCGAGGGTTAATGGTTAAGCAATGCGGGTCGGCAGCACCAGCTAGTTCATGAAAATCAGCGTTGATGAGACGCTCATAAAGTTGGAGATCATGGATGAGAAAACTGACATAAACTTGGGTATCATCTGCATAAAGATGTACCTTGCATGTTGTAATAATATTGCACAGAAGTGCAGTAGATGTGGAAAATGTGGGATCGAAAACAGAGCCCTACGGAACGCCCGAGGAGACATCTCCAGGAGACAAAGAAACATCACCAATAACGATACTTTGTGTTCTGTTGACTGAAGTTAAATCCAACCCGAGATGAGAAAGATTATAGCAGAGTAGTTCATGATTAATAGTGTCAAAGGCCTAAGAATAGGCCCGAAGTGTAAGTGCAACAATTTCTCCCCGATCAGTAGCTGTAACAATGTCATTGATAATAGTGGTGGCGGTGCTATACAGTCTTGGCCAACTCTTTACTTTCATAGGTTCGAAAGGCGTTTTCGGCCGCTTTTTGGTCGAGTTTTTGACGATCCCCTATTCATATCGTTGCAGGGTGGTACGATCCGCACATCGCGAATATTTCATTATTCTCGCTATCGCCACTAAAGTCTTACTTTGTGTCTTAAGTAGGACTGTTTTCCCATGTTCTACTGTGGTTAATTCACAAACTTTTGGCGTTGTTTCACTACCTTAAGTTTAATTCATAAAAATGAAAGTATCAACACAAAATATCCTGGTTATAAACTCCTAACACATACCTCTCTCTAATCGTGTCAACAATACACTAATATTTAAAATCGAAACATTGCTGCCTGCTTACCTATTGTCCCAAAGTACGCACTAAATATGTAAATTAAGTATAAATTTGATGCTCATTTTCTTGGAAGTGTAATAATACTTACAATAATGAGGTTTTATCAGGGTGTCTAACACATTTGGCCGAAGTTGTAACCTTTTCTGAAACCAGATTGCTTATGTGGCAAAATATCATACCAAAGCAGCTCATGCATGATTTTTTTCAGAATCTTAGAGAGACAAGAAAGAATACTGATTGGGCGTAGGTCAGAAAAAGCAGTAGGGTTGGCAACTTTCGACAACGGCAGGATTAGAGCTTGTTTCCAAATGATCCTGAAAACTCAAACTAAATTCACAAAAGAAATAAAAAAGCCTGTTCCAACCGCGTCATTCAACACACTTCAGTGACTTAAGAGAGGTGATTAAACGCTGAAAGGGTTACAATTTGTTATATCCCATTTCTAGACCACGGAAAGTTGATAACCGCAAAACCCCTTGTTTCATGATCTAGAAGTAATTATGTACCGCGCCTTCAAAATCTTTCCTCATCAGAGTAGGCTTTTTTTTGTCAGTTTAGTTATCATAGGTTGGTGCAAATGCGATGCTTTTCAAAACTTCAAATTCTGACAGTTGTCAAACTTAAATTCAAATAATTGACGTTTATATTTTTTTAATTATTTTATTATAATGTTAGAATTAGAACATTAAATATTTATAATTCAATGTTAGATTTTGGTACGAGAACAGTATTGTCAATGGTTTTTGAATAACGTAAATAATAACGATGTTCTTGTCAAATGTTATTTTTCTGATGAGGCGTGGTTCCATGTCTCTGGGTATTTAAACAAGCAAAACATGAGAATTTGGTCTGCAGATAATCCACATGAATTCACTGAAACTTTATTGCATTCGCAAAAAATAGGTGTCTGGCTAGCAGTTTCAAGAAGACGAATTATTGGGTCTATATTTTTTAACCAAACCGTAACTGCTGAAAGATATCGAACTTCATGATGATGAACTTACGGTAGGATATTTCCAGCAAGACAATGCACCAGCGCACAAATCTCGAGAAACAATGGCTTTTTACAGCAATTTTTCACTACAAGAATTTTTAATTTTCCTACAAGATCTCCAAACTTCGTAATGCTATTGTTAATTCTTGTGCTGACATCACCGAAGAAATCTTAATAAATGGCTTTGAAAGCATGAAGCGTTGAGTTCAACTTTGTCTACAAAACAACGGTCAACATTTAAAACATCTGCTGTAGTATTATTTTCTCTCAATTTTGGCTTTTGCAATAAATATTTTTTCAAAAACTTAATTACTCTATAATTATTACAGATACACATTTATATGACATAACCAAACTGTGAAAATGATGCATTTCTGACAGACTTACATGCACTCTGGCCAACCATTAAAAAAAAGCATGGCCGACTCTAATGAGGAAAGATTTTGAAGGCGCGGTATGTCATAACGCGTAGTAACATACTTTGGATACACTGTTACATGTAGGTCAAGGTCAGATAAACGATAACTGCTGTTCATCATCTCTCAAAGTTTCTGAAAGGTGTGATGAACTTTAAATATCCTCTGGAGTTTGAAGGTCGGACAAAAATGAATTTATGAGTTGTCAAACAATGATTCTAAAAGCCTATTGTTATATGCAACTTTGAAGTTACATAAAAATGAACTGTTTTAAAATTTTTTTTGGTCAAAATTACTCAACAATAGTTAATTATATTCTTCCACGAGTCGATAGCCACAATAGTTAGCCGACTGACTATTGTTGTGGCGAGACTATAGGAGCCGCATTTCAATTCTCTAGAGGGACGATGACATTTTTTCGGAGGGTTGAAATCCGGATCGACTTAGCATTTGGTGTTAGAAGCAAAGTGATTAACAGCGCAACATTGTAAAAGGCGATATGATGATGTCACAAAGTCATTTGAACACAATTTACATACACAAAACTACACCCCAAGAATTGCCAGACAAGTAGTACAGCTTACGGAGTCAATGCAACTAAGAACCTACCACATATAGAAAAACGTTTTTGAAAATATGTTTCTCCTTCTCGAATTTTTTTCTATATTTTGAAAAAGTAAGAGGTAGACAAACGATGATAAATTGTATCCGATGAATAAAATTTAACAATAAATATGTTTATAGCAATTATAGTCGAAATGTAGTAGCTTGCGAATCGCTAAGAATCTTGCTGAAAAAATGTAGGATTTATTGTATGGAATTTTAGACTTTCTATACATTTGTGTAACTTAGTAATAATATAATAGATATATAGAAATAATTGGACATTTTTTCATCTACAATTAGAATTACAGTAAAACTGTGCATTACTATGACGAATTGCATGGCGATAATATCACTTCAAAGATATTCTTTTTGCCTTGTAATTATTTCAAAACTAACACTTAGTATTACGAAGACTTTCGCAACTGGTCAAAGCTAATAAGTAGATAAGTTGTTCGTGTATAATGAAGCTTTGCTAAATGTATTGTTTGTTATATGCAAGTTTAATACTAGCTTAGATAACTTTAAATTTAGTTCACACGCTATAGCAGCATACCATAAAGCATACATACAACATTTATAGAAGATAAGTCTAATTTAATAATTTTTTGTAAGTTTATAAAGTTATATTTAAGCGAAGAGTCCGTTTGCTAGAAATTACATTTACCATGCGAATCTGTTTACAACGGACGAAGATCAAAAATTGCAGTGCACGTATTGGAGTTTAAAACTGTTTTTTTTTTCAGTATTCTAAACCAGAATTAAGTTATGAAACACCTGGCGAAACCTGGATATATATTATATGCTAGAAACCAACCCATACTTAAAGTAATAGATTTTCTGAATCTGCTCCAAAGAAAGCTAAGACGCTTCTATCGATCGAAAAGGTTACGGCCAATGTTATAGTTTTCATAAATCGCGGTACGTTACTACATCTACAGTAAATTAGCAGTCAGTCACTACCAAATCTCATGAGTACATTTTGAAAAGTTTGAAAAATCCATTTTTTTTTTTTGAAGAATAAAGAAATCGCATGGCAGTGGGAAAAGAAAAATCTTGAAAAATAATATATTTTTTAACAGTTCATTTCTAATTTCTAACACGGTTAATTATGGATCCATCCTCGTATCTACAAAAGCAACCAACTCAGAAATTAAAAACATTGTTAATTATTGTGGTATACGACGCATATATAGATCCAATTACTCGGAAATTAACCAAACAAATGCAACACCATTCCAACGATGTAGCGATGAGATGAATATATTCTAGAACATCATGGGTCGTTGGTTTTGTTATCGTTGGAGCATTAGATGTTGAATCTAATTAAAGGAAAGGACTTGTAACTAATTAATATGAACTCGAATAACACTTCTAATCTTGAAGCTGACATTAGTACCAGTACAATAGATATTCGCGTGTTACACATAAATGCAGTTACTCGATTATAAGCGAGTTTATATACATATGTCTAATTTTACCTGTAATTTGACACAAAAATGAACACGAATATCATAGAAGTATGTATATTCTGAAAAAAATAGAGATGATTTTCTGAGTACATCTGCTCCACTGATACTAGCTAACGAAAGTGGAAAATCGAGCATGGCAATTGTGGCATCGTCCTGGGAGGTTGGAATGTCGCTCGAGTTGGAATTATACCGTACAGGTAGAGCTATAGCGATAGTTTTAACAAGAAATGCAACTTAGAACGTCACTGCAGTTGTACTTACCATAAAACATTATAATAAAACCGTAATTTCATTTTCCATAAAATCAATCATTGGAATCATTGTTCAATATATTTTTTATTTTGGATAAATGTATTTTAGATATTTTTTTGTAATACAGAACCTTAATCATTTATCATTTTATGAAATCGTTGGAGTAAATAATACATTTACATTATTTATTTCCTTGAGTAAGACTAATTTACATGCATTTTTAATATTGTTGTTTGTCGAGTTACAAAGTTCGAGGCCCTCAGAATGAAATTATCCATTCGTTCTGTTTACGAAATGTAAGTAATGAAGTGTACGTGAGTGGGAATCCGCAAAAACATTTCACTTGGGTGAAAATTAAATGCTTTATAAATAAGGAAAGCTAAATTCGAGGTTTTCTGGGGTGTGTTCTAATGAGCATATAATACTGTCTGTGTATTCATTATGGAAATATTATTTTAAAATAGCATACGATGTATTAAACAAAATTAAATTATTTACAGTTCCTAAAATCCCAGAAAAAATGCATTTAATCCAATGACGTTCCAACTTAAAATAATCTGTTTTGAGGATTAATATGTAATCCTCAGAAAATATCCTTTTAATTTATAAGCGCAATGCTCACGCGATTCAAATCCTGTATTCTGATTATAAGTAATTTTGTGGTAATACTCTACAGTCTTAATATAATTAATTATATCTTTATTTGTCTAGTTAAGATTACGCGCTATTGAAATTAGATTCACATAACAGTCGCCCATTATTCTGTGACCAAATTTAAAAAAAATTGTTCGTCAAAATTGTTGTGATTGCTTTACTACACCAAATTCGTGGAGTAGAAGAGAATCTCCATAATGTCAATTCATACTATGCAGTTTTGTTTCACGCTTATACATTTCGTTCATAGTAATCATTCGAAATACAGTTTGTGCGGATTTGGTCTTCATTTCTTTGAAACGTTTGAATTGAAATATTTCAGATTAAACGTCAACATTTGTGAGATTTCTTGAGCATTAATTTTTTAAGCTCCATTAGATCATGGTCTATATTTCCAAAATCTAAAAAGCTCTGAACATTGTTCTAAGACTTCAAAATAAAAAATGCAACAATATGGCGCAAACAAATTTTGGCAAGCATTGGTTTTTGGAAAATTTAAATTTTAAGGTTGTTCTAGTAGCGCGTTGTTTTAAATTTGTACCCTTGTACGATGGCTGGCCAAATTTCTTAAAAATTAAAGAAATGTGTTAAGTTTTTACCATTCTATGTACTATGCACAATTTACGAAATTCCACAATAGTTTATCATAAAAAATAATGGATTAGATTTTCAACAGTAACCAAATTACGAACAAAACGAAGAACGCAAAAGGATAGAAATGATATGTGATAGCTACTATAACTCTAACTCAATCCTAATCTTACGAGCCCTTTCTCATGTCAGTCGGCCCAACGTTAGATTTTTCAAAAATTCAAATTAAAGTACAAATATACATATAAGTAATGGGTGGAATTTTTTTATTTATCAATTCAACAGCATTTTAGAATCTTATAGCTACAAAAAAAGTGATAACAAAGAAAACTATTCAACTAAACTAATTAATTAAAACAAACAAAACATGACACAAAATAAAACTAAAACTACATTACACATTACCACTGGGTAACATCACGTTTTCTTGATACAACGTCTGAAAGTCTATGGCATTGCGTGGACTAAGCTTTGGCAAAACTCGGCGTAAAAAAATCCCATATATCTTGAAGTTTTTGTGTCAATTCAAGGATTGATCTTGCCGCATGTTTTCGGAGCGCGTTCTTCATCTCACTCCACAAATTTTCTATTGGAGACAAATCAGGACTACTTAAAAGCCATCCCAAAAGTGGTATCCCGTAGTCTTTCATTCATTTCAAAGTTTTTTTCAACGTATGACACCCTGTGCCGTCTTATAGGAAAACAAAGTCTTGCCCTGATGTCAAATGGTTTTCCATAATCGGTAAAAGAGATTCCTCTAAAATCTCTAAATATTTGTCTGTGTTCACTATTCTGTCAATAAAGTGAAGTTTTCCTACACTTTTAGATGACATACTGCTCCCGACCATAACTAATACAGAAAATTTTACTTTTCTTTTAAGACAATCGGGATGAAATGCTTCGTGTTTTCTGCTAATAACACGACTTCTGGTGTCTCCAACACAAACTTCGAATCTGGACTCATCACTCTACTCTACTGCATCTCATTGCTAAAGAATCCAATTCTTATGCCCTTGTCCATTTTATACTATTTTTCTTTTGCTGTATAATGTCAAAAGGGCTTTTCCTTTGCCTGACATGAGAATTCATATTTTCGTAAAGTTCGTTCACACATTTTTATTCATTTAACTTACTTTGTAAGTTTCATATCCCTGTTTATGTGCCTCTCTGTGACACGTGACTCTGGAAATTCGTCTTTCAACAGCTTCACTCTTGCACGACGGTTTTTTTTTCAATAATTCTTCTCAATGCTCGTCTATCACCTTCAGTTATCTTACCATTTCCTACATTTCTATCCTTTGGAGCTATTGAATTTGTAGTCTTATATCTTGCGACTATATATCTGATATCGGGATAATTCCAATAAATTTTCAATTTCCAGAAAAACAAAATTAACAATTTTGTTTTTCTCGTCGATAACTGTTTCTCTGCCCATTTTAAATTAAACAAATATCAACAATATCCACCAAATGTATAAAATGTGTTTTACAGTCAGTGATCTCATCGTTGGGAACAATTTGGCGTCGTCTGTCAACAACAGAAATTTACATTTTAATACACTTTCGTACTCAGTGTTGATGTGCAAGGGATGGTTAAAATAATATAAATACCCATGCAATATAGAACATCTTATTGCATCTTCGTAGCACTGCTACAAAGATGCAACGTGTAAAGAGTACGATGCAGATGTATCACGCAGTTAACATACTAGAACTTGTGGTTTACAGTTCAGTATATTATACGTTGTGTTCTCGGGCTTCGAAAGAGGGCAAACTATTGGTACTAGTTTAGAGGGAGGGCCAGTGACGAAAACAACCGAATTGTTTAACGTTTCACGAGCGACGGTAAGCATTCACAAAACATGGTAAAACATCATTGGCGAGGAAGAAAAGTAGGTAGTCAAATGATAGAGACCGATTAACATAAAAAAATATTGTAGTCAGACAACATAAAACTACCACGGCAAAAGTGATAGCAGAACTCAAGATTCAATAAAATTGAGTACTACTGTTTCGGCAAAAACAGTACGGGGGAGCTCCACAAAGCTAACATTCAGGGAAGTACTAAAATTGTGAAATTCTTTGTAACGGAAGCCAACGTTAAGCTGTGAAAAAAGTGGTGCCACGACCATAAAACCTGGACATTTGGTGACTGGAAGAATGTCGTACGTATGTGGTATGGTCTGACGAATCATTGTTTACAGTAGTTCCTACAAACGACCGCGATTTTGTTAGAGAACCCCCAAAGAAGCCTACCATCGGCACTACCTGTTTCTAACGGTGGAGGCATAGAGGAGGTTTCGTTATAATTTGAAGGTAAAGGGGAACACAATAGACCTGCAAAAGTCGCAGTGAAACAGGCTCGCATGCCACCCCACTCCTAACCTAACCTAACCTATAATTTGAGCGGCTATATCACGGTATTCAGCTGGTCCCATCATTCATCTTAGTGGTTGAATTACTGAATATCTCAACAAGTTCTTACCATGACTATTGTTGTCAAACACTGTCATATTCAAAGATGATAATGCGCCTATGCGCACAGCCAACAAGTTTCAGTCTTGCTTTGAAGAGAATCAGGATATCATTAAGCATCTTTCTTGGCCAGCACTATCGCTTGAGCTAATTGAACAATTATGGGGAATTTCAGAGTAGCGAGTGAGAAACAAATTTCCAACGCCAACATCATTGAAACAATTATCGGATGTTTTGGTACAAGAATGAGACAATATTTCATCGGCAGTTATTCAGAAAGTCTACGGATCTATTCCACGAAAAATTAACGCTATACTTCAAGCAAATGGCGGCACAACATTTTGCTAAACAATAAATATGTGTATATTTCAGGTGTTCATGTTATTTTGTTCATCTTCTGTAGATCTGTAATTGCTGATGTCACTTATACTACCAGATTTTAGTAGTGGATAGACTTCAGACAATTTTTTCAGGAAATTTAAATGTAAGTTTTTATGTTTTCTCAAAGTATTCACTTACACTACCTTTCAGAACTTTATAATAATAAGCATTAATTTTTAAAGATAATCATTTTTCAGATCTTAAATTTTTTTAAGAATTTATCTAGGTTAACGTTTACACGGAGTGAGTAAATAGATCGACGTCGATAACATACAATTCTAATTTCTGTAATGAAACTATTACTGCAAATGGCAAATGTTATCACTATTCAAGTACTATAATAGGTATGGTAATACGAATAGGATAATATTAAGTGTTTTGAAACAAAATGCGACCTACTGGCATTCTAGTATGACGTATTTCCTAAGGGATTTAGACGGACACGTTAAACTGATTAATACTTGCCTACTCAGGCACTCAACGTATAATTTCGTTTCTACTTAAACGATAGAAACTCATTTAGATATTACAAAAATGCGACGTTGTTATTGCAGACAAAGATATCTTAAGAAAACGGTTTTTTGTTCAGCTAGCCATTTTCGTCAACTAAAAAGGCTTTCGGTAATGACCTCTTGTTTTTTACTTGAAGCGTTGGGTGGATATGTCAAAAGGAACAAATTTATTTGTTAAGAGAATCATTAATAATCATCTGCAAGTAGGAAATGTGTATGGGGCCGTATATCTTCTGTAAGTAATATGTCATAAACAGGATTTTTACTTGATATCTAGAAATATTTTAAGCTTTCAAGGACACATAAATAAAATAACATCTCTCACTCGGTAGTAAATTTCAGACAGTGCCGATCTTAAATAATAAAACTACAAACTTGAAATAGGAAAAATCAGGCCTCTACCTCACAAGCAGTCAATTTATTTTTATAGTCGGAGGGATGCACTAAAGAAACTCTGAAACAAATTATTAATGGAAAAAAGTGAACAAAATTGTTGCAAGTTAGACACCTTTGAAAGATAAGTAATGGTTGCATGGAGTTCTATTTATGTCTTCTATTTTTTATATAATGTTGAAGTTGGTTAAAATATTATAGGAGGATAGTTGGTTATTAGTTACTCTTGACTAATTATCTATTTATAATATGCTGTGCAATATGTTTGTGCTAATATAATTAGCAGGATTGTTTTCAATTTCAATGAATTGTATTGGCAATTAAAATCATTTAACGATAACTTTTTAAAAGTAAAAACTGAAAATCCTTACGGTAAACATAAATATTTTGCATCTAATAGTAAAAAAACTGCGTGAATATTACAATAATCTATTGAATATACCTTCAATAAAAATCTTTAACAGATGGATATGTCGGCTAGGCTTTTTATTTAAAATCATAATTCTATACAAACGTATTGCTCTATGTACATATGTACAGTGGACAGCAGCTTAATCGACACCGTTACGAAATTTCCTAAACCTTAATAACAATGTAGAGGGGGTTATACTTTGCGTGGCCTTCAGTTAGGATTTATAGGAGATATTATTATTAGTAGATAAGGTCGACGTTAGCTTGAGGTGGTCTCGATTTGGAAGCTGTCCACTGTACATATGTGTTCTGAAACGAATTACTCTTAGAATTAACAAAATGTTCTGTACTCTAAACTGAGAAAGTGTATTGAGTTTGGGGAGTGACAAAAAAGTATTTGATCTTTTTAAGGCGAGATTTCGGCTGGCAAATGCAAGCAGTAAACGACGTTGCTTCATAGACAAATTTCTCCTTTATTGATAGATATATTAATCTGATTTTTTTTGTAGTCACAAAGAAACAATTATTATTGAACTCTACAGACTCCTTTTCTATGTTTTTCATTAGGGTATTCTTATAAAAAATCGCAAATATTGTTGAAATTAGACAATTTCAACATATTATTATTCAGTTTGTGGTAAAAAATAAAGCAAAATATTTCTGTACAGTTCTAGAACTGACTTTCATTTATTTTATAAAAAATACCCATAGCTCTAAAAAATTCTGTAATTGAGTAATACGTCTAAGAAAACACCTTGTACCGAAAAATTTGCAAGGATCGCCGCCTAGACTTGTGAGGGGAATACGCTCCCACTTAGGTCCTTCTCATTGGATTAGGCCAATTCCGTCTCTCTTTCGCGGCTAGAAAACGGTACTTGCGCGGTGAATAGTGCGGTTTTTTATATAGTCTGTCTAGTATTAAATATTATACGATGTTTGTGACAATTATTGTGTGATTTGTTTATCGTTTTTTGGAATAATTTTTCTAGACAATGGGTAATTTTACAACAGCAATAAAAACATTCGATAATCAATTTTTTTTGTTTTATTTTAATTTCCAATATCCATTTTTTCTTATAGAGAGTTAATTTTTGTTTCTTGTGAACTAGAAAATACTGTTATTTTTTTAAATTTATATGCCTATTAGAGATTAATGTTTTGTTTTGTTACCATATTTATAGAGAATTTGTTTTTGGTTTTGTACACTTTTTATTTAACGGAAAATACACATGTATGTTTTATTTACTTATATCACCCTTTTACTTACTCACTTTCATTGAAAAGAAAAAACAAAAAAAAATAAAACGGAACGATACAAAAGATTATACGAACCTGGTGACGTTCAAGCGGCCGACTTCTGCCAAATATGTTCTTTTACAAAAGAATTAAAAAAGAAAAAAGTATGCTTCATCCTAAACATTCTCTGTTTTACTCATACCGTAATTAAATATATTTGTTTCATTTTCAAGAATAAATTTATTATTATTTTTGTAGGACCTAACTGTACTATCTTCGTTCCAGAATAAGAACGAGTGATTCAAATACCGCGCCGAAAAGCTACTTATTTTTGAGGGATGTTATTGGCTCTTGCGCTGGCAAGTTCAATATTGAAAATAATGTATGCGATATCGGTCATATTTGTTTACTTTTTAGTATGCCAGTATAACCTCTCAACGTTTTGTATTTTTGTTCCATTATTATAACATTTTCCCGTTATACTTAAAATATTATGATATAATTATATGAAGAACAAAATTATTATATACATAATTATTTATGCACCTAAATTATTTTAAACTGCGTAAACTGAGTTTTGGCGCGGTATTTGAATCACTCCTTATTTTGAAACGAAGTATAAATAACTTATTATTTATTTTTCCTGATTTTTGAATCCATTCAAAATCACCATAGAAATAATACTCTACACAGTGTGACATATGTTTTAACTTGCACTGTTAGGAAAACTTTTAACAAAAAAAGTACAGATTTATCACTCAGCCTTTTGAAAACATAAACAAAAACTAAAAATGAAACCTCTCAATATAACTAACTCTTAGGTGCAAGAAATTAATCTCTCTCTACATTTATTTTAAAACGTTTTTCCTGCGTTTTTCTTAAATGTACATAGAAAACATCTAAATTATTCAAATCGACAATAGAAATATATTCGTAAAACAAATCTCGTTTTACATATTAGCTCGTTGACAGTGTTCTGGTTTGGAAGGGGAAACACGTGATGCATCTGTACTCCCCTATTCTCCGTTCGAATCTGAACATGCGGTCGGTCGAAATCTCGCCTTAAAGTAGCGCATTGCTTGTTATAATATCACTTACATAAAACGCTTTATTAAACAGATTACTCCAAATGTTTTAGTTACAATTTTTGAAAAAACAGAAGTAATATTTAGCAGACATCTCTAGTCATTATAAAAAAAATCAAAATATTAGTCAAAATATTAATTAGATCTAAACTTGCTACGTCTAAAACAAGCTTAGATCTAATTAATTGTAGCAATTGAGTGAAGATTTTACCAGTGGGAGTATAAGTAAAGTTGATAGATGGAATCGCAGCAATATAATTCAAAATGATCTCATATTATATTGTAAAAAGGATGATCTCACTAAGATTTAGTGTGTTATTGTGATGGCCCAATTTCATGAGTATTATAATGTAATATCGTTAGCGAATTCTAAGATTAATTTAGATGTCTCTAGCGTTAGAATCGCTTTCGCTAGATGCTCCAAACATAGCTGAACTAGTGTTTGACAGTTACAAAGTAATACTTGGTCTCGGTTTTAAGGTGGATATATGTCTTGATCCACTTTTCCTGTCATCTTAAGATGGTATGTTAAAGGACAATAACCGGTTAAAGGGGGCGCAAGTATCCTTAACTCTGACTTTCTAAGATCACAGGTAGCTTCTCCAATCTTATTTGGCGGGAAGTTTATAAAATTCTTCGTTTGTGTTGGTTTGGTTATTTGTCTCTTGGGTAAAATCACCTTATTTTGCCTCCCATTGCGGGACTTCTTTTTTAACTTTTTAAAAACTCCAAAAAAGGTTTTGGTCGAACGAAATGCATATTGTCTCTTGCCCTGCAAGTTCGTTTGCCTTAGCATTTATTTTGCAGTACCCAGAACTCATATCAAGGATACTCTGTTATCTGCAGCCAGCGGCGTAATATTGCCCCAACGTTTCCAAACCAATGTATAGTCAAACTATATAAAATCAAAGCTTTAAGTGGGCTTGCTTGTACAAATATAGATGTTTGTTTCTTTCATACCTTTATTCAAGCATCCTCAGATGAAACATTTCTGTGTGAGCTGTAAACCCCCACTAGCACTCATTTATCCGCCTTGGACCCGTCTCTGTCGTAAGGAGTAATCTTTTTTTTAATTTTTCGATTCCTAACGCCTTAGAAATAGTACTCTGAATGATCGCACATGATTCATTTTACCATGCTATCTATTGGTTTGTTTAACGATTCTACTTCTTCTTAGAGGTCACCTAGAATTTTTAACTATCGGGCTCTTTTGACTGACATATGTATCGATGTTGACTCTAGAAGCACTTCAATTGAGCCAGTTAGGCAATGTGCAGCATAGACGACGACATAGCGCATCATCATTTAATATAACCAGTTTTTGGCTTGAGGCTTCAGGTTTACCTAAATAGCCTTTGGAAGAAAGCTATTGTAGCCTATTTCAGTACTCTGCCTAAGTAACTGTTTCGATAACTGGAACAATTATTGTTTTGCTTGGTTTGATACTTACTCCTTTCCAACTGAATATTTAATTGTTTTTCTGTTTTCGTCATCTCAATTATAATAAATAATATCACCAACTTACTAATTTAACTAACTACTTGACTGCAATAATAAAGAAGTTAGTAATGGTAACACTTATGTATGTAATTTTCGACACGCTATAGAGATTGTTGATAAGGCAATTCAACATTGATAATTAATATCGAAAACGTGATACCTACTTTTATTTCTGTACATCAGTATAAAACTAGTTCAAAGATATTCACATACATTCATTACAGTTGTCAATTTTTATGATATACTCGTATTGTAATAATACAGAGCAGATTAAAAATAAACTTTTGCTTTTCAGTTTGCATCTTTTTTCCGCATCACTTTGAATAATATTAATAGAAACTTTATTTCGAAATGATTATTGTTGACTTTTTAAATTGCCTGACATCCTATCTTACCGTTTCCTTCACGGTTCACTGTGTGCAGAAATGATTTAAATCAATTTCCAGAGAGGAATGTATTCGCGTTATTCTATTTTGTCGCTTTCTAGCGATGTGCCAAGTTTTCTTCTTTCGGTAGGTAAAAAAGACGACTAAGCTTAGTTATACAGGGAAAGTATTCCAGTAAATCAATTTACATATCATATACGCACAGTATCGTCGAGTATAAGACCTACATGCAGCGGTATGTACGTTACGGTATGCAATTAACATATTTATGATATAAAGCTGATTAAAAAGTTTTATGATCTACTAGGGAAATAATATATAAAAATAATATATTTTCATAAATTATTACCAGCAAATATGCAGTACTTTTATGTCGGTAACTTGTTAAGAAGAGGACAGGATGAAAATATACCCATTGAAATGTGTTTGTAAGTTAAAGAAATTTTGGGTTCAGCACACTTTTCATTACATACAAAGAGTAGGTAGTAGCAGTAGGTAGTAGTTTTGCAATACTAGTTTATTTATTTAACTTTTTCGAAGTAATTTCTGTCACATTCAATACACCTCTCCAACCTCCGAAACCAGTTCAACTCTTTCAGCTTAATTTTCACATTTGAGAACAGTCACAGGGAGCAAAATCTGCATTGTCAGGAGGGTGCTGAAGAAGTTTCGATCCTGTAATGGTCAAATATTCGTTGCAAGCTTTGGAATGGTGAGCTGCAGCGTTGTCATGATGGTCTATTCTTGACTTTCGCCCCAGGTTCCTTATCGGTTTAATGACTTCAGGCAGGCACTATTCTATGTTCCACTTATCGGTGACTGTCTTTTCTGTGGCCAAGACAACACTTCCACAATTCTAGTCGATTTGAAAAATACATACACAATATCATTTTCTTCTTTACAGATCGGAATCTTCTGACAGCTACGGGAGTGTCCTCATCGTCAAAGACTCAAACTTCGTTTTAGAGATTGTCTCTTAGCAAACATTTTTAACATTTCCCGGCACTATGTTACACGTCGTGTCATCTGCTCTTCCGTTAGTGTAAGCGGCACCCAAACACATGCAAATGATTATGTAGAATCGTATGAATTGCCAGTGCATTTGGGCCAAACGTATCCTATATCTGCTGATAGGCCAGTTGTCTGTCTTCGTTGAGCCATTGGTTGAGCATTGTGGACACACAAATAATTTTTTTAGCGTAACGTGAAATTTCTCCTTTGGAATTGTCTGTGCCACCTAAATATAATTGTACGATGTGGATAAACATCATTTATTACAGCAGTCATTTCTTCTAAGCATTGGGAAGGTAATTAAAATTGGATATATCAATTAATTCTTTGTTTTTTAGATAATTTTATTCATAAGCATGGCAATTTTTATTTATATTATTAGTAATTTGACACATATTAAATGTCAATTTCTTCCACTGAAGAAGTCGTTTTAACGAAAATACTTTATTATATGTTCTGGAATAAATTAGTATTTAATTAATTGTTGTTTTATTGACCTACAAGTGGAAATATTTCAGGAATTGATAGATAAGTACATAAAGGTCAGAAAATAGATATATTAATTGAATAGAATCACACTTTATTGGTGTGATTCGAAAGCAGTTTTGGATTGGATTAATTTAATGTTTGAAGTGCTACAAAAACTTTCACAGGATTAGAAACAGCCATACATTGTCCTAAGGGGCAACAATTGAACAGTTATTAGCTTCCTCAATTTGGTGGCATAGTTCATTACACTTGTTAATATGGATATTGTCGACTTAAATTTAAATTTTCACAGAAATAAAGAGACAAGTGACCTCATACATACATATGTGGGTCAAGAAAATTGAATAATAACAAAATCTTCGTATTTTGCTAAGCCTAAAACGACTAGTAACTTATTTTTTCGGATTTATTCAAAACGTAAACAGTCGCAGATCATACTTTCGAATCTGTATTGGTTTATGAAATAGAATAATCTACGGATTATATTGTCAAATTTGCTCAGCATCAAGACTCCAAATGGACTCGTAAACAAACAAACCAAAATAAATATAAATCTAACAAAATCTGAAATGTTTCGTTTCAGAGGAGACTACGAATTTTATTCTGCAATTTCAAGTTTGGAAACATGTTCTACAATGTCAATGTTACTAAAAATGTTTATTAATATGGATATTAATGCAGATTTAACTTAAGACAACAGACAACTGTAGCTATTCAAGTTTATTATATGAAATTGTTTTGAAAGATGTTGCGACCGTTTCGTATCACTGGTTGCAGATAATTGCCGAATTACCATACTTGTGTATAAAATTGTCAAGTCACCGCAAAGCAACTTCAAATTTATCATTATTATGAATTTGGCAACAGAAAATTGAGCAGGTTTTTTCAAGAAACTTGAAAGTTAAATTATTTGTAATGAGTTCAATCGTTGATAGTGGTAAGCGCCACGTTTCATTATAGTCTTAGATTCAAAACTTATATATAAGGGGAAGTACTATTAGCGCCTATTACGCCTAGCATAGCTCTTGTTATGGGATACATATACAATTATAAACTTTTAATTACTTAGTTTATTACTGCCGCAATGGCAATATATCCATTAGATAACAGAATGTATCTTAAAGAATTATTTAACAATGCAGCAGTGTTGAGTGAGTAAATCTGTCCTCCAATCGCACTTGAAAATTTACAAAGAGTAGATTTAGCGGGATAACAATTAAATGCAAGTTTTGCCGCTTGGAAATTTGTATTCACTAAAGACAGTTTTGCTGGAAAGTCGATTTAGTATCCGCGAAGAAGATAAAATTAATAATTTTCTTTACAGAAACAAAACTCGTTTTAAGACAACGCCCTTCTTTATTGAATTCAAATTCCTAGTTTACATTATTCGCATTTAATTATTAACTGACCGTACATGTAACAGAAAAGGGAAAATTAATTCTGAACTATTCCTACCGGAAATTCACTTAACTAAAATGTAGATACATATATTATAATGTGCAGTAATGGATTAAAATACATACATATTCACTTGCCGCAAGCAACTAAGCAGTACCAGTGCCATGTCTTTAAATTTAGTATTAAATTTAAACAGAACTGAGATACTGGAGCATTTTATTTACGCAAATAGTTTCTCTCCGCAAAAGGACGTCATTATTTTTTTACAAAAACTAATTCACCACCTACTATCCCAACTTTCTAGTTTAATAATTATTTCTTCCAACAAATCCTAAAACAGTTTGTCTTTAAAATATTATACCATTTTGAAATCTCTTTGTTGTTCTTTGTGCTTAACTTAAAATATAAATAAAAATATCGTATAGATTATAAAATATATAAAGTCGAAAGTAAAATTTTTGATAAAATAAGTAGCACGCTGAACAGTTGACATTGTAAAGTATTGTATTCATATATTAAGGATATTTTCCAATATAGGACTTATAGATGTTAACGATAAAAAATAAGGATTATGCAACGTCGACGTCTGCATATTTTACTATCTTCTCTTAGCTAAAGGACTCAAGCGCCTATTCTGGGAATATAAGGAAATTTTAATCAGTGAAACTTTACGATAAAGTTAGGTAATAAGTTCGACCAGGTTTAGCGGAACAAGGCGACACATTCACAACTTATGTATTTTTGATGATCTCAGCTGGTTGTTCGACTTATTCTTGTAATTCTCAGCTTGAAACTTATATATAGTACTTATGTATACGTGTTTAAAAATAGAAATAGCTCTTTTTCTTTAGTCTATATTAAAGTAAAAGTGATGACAGTAAATACAAAACGCAAAGCTACATTCGTATATTCAGTTGTTGTAATTTTTTACATTTATTATTATTTGGTTTTTTGTGTTACAACTTAAAGTGTTCCCTAGCTTTGTTACATAAGTATATTGTGCCAATAGAGAAAAGTAACTCGCACGAATGTTTGAAGGACTATACCACAATCGTTGGTGAAGAGATTTGAACATCCTACTCTTCCATTGGCAATCATGATTAAAAGGTAGTTTTACTACTACGCCATCGAGACGTATATACTGGGTCGCGCATAAAGATGGACTTAACGCTTTATTTCTTTTTATGTATATATATGTCGATTTGTAAATTAGCAGATTTAAATTAGATTTTTTTTCTCGTATGTTAGAATAAAAAAATAGAATATCAAAAATTGATAGCAAATTATTAATAATAGTTGTCAGTAAATGTCACATTTTGATATTCTATTGATGCAAAGATTAATTATTAATTCTCTAATTTGCAAATCTATATGTCTAACCATTAAAAAAATAGAGCGTTGATTCCATCACAATTCTGTATACAGGTTTATTTTCGTCTTTAGCTTTAATAACCGCTGCACAAATTTTAGGCATTCTTCGAAGCAATTTTTTGAGATAGTCCGCGTCAATATTTGGCCATGCGTTCTGTAAATATTCCCATACCTGTTGGGTGTTGAGTGTTCTGAAATTGTTGCTGTCTAGCCCTTCGATCAAGTTCATCCCATAAGACCTCGATGGGGGATAAATCCGGACTATGAGGTGGCCGAACTATTAATTTTAGTTCATTTCTTGCGCTTTCCCCTCTAAAAAGTGTTTACAAATTCGAGCTGTATATTTGGGGTGATTGTCTTGCTGCAACATAAACGGCTGGGGAATAACATGGTTTTAAAAAATATCAAAATATTTTTCTTTCCGCATTGTACCTCTAATTTTCACTAAATCACCCGTAGTTGTTCCAGCAAAACAACCCCAAACCATAACACTACCACCTCTGTGTTTGACTGATGGCACTAAGCAGGTCTCACTAGCTCTTTCCTGGGTCGTCCACGAACAAAAATTCTCCGTTTCGTACCGAATAATTCAAATTTGGATTCGTCAGTCTATAAGACTGCGTTTCAATCATCCAGTAACCAGTTTGCATGCTCTCTTGCCCATGTTAATCGTTTCTGTTTATAGCAGCGTTTCGAAAACGGTTTTTAGCGACCGATGCATCCCTTTAAACCTGCTACCAATAATCATCTCTTGACGGTGGTAACAGAAATATTTGTTCGCTGTTGTGTATTACCGCACAGTGCAATATCCGATGCCGTTAGACGTCGATCTCGTTTCTAGGTTGTTACTATAAACCTATCTTCAGCTCCAGAAGTCACCCGTGGCTTCCCACTTCGTCTTATTATCCGGGCCAATGTGTAATGCACACCTTTCGGTGAAATCCCTAACCGTAAAGAAATTTCTCTCTCGGTATATGCTTTGTTTGCGTTTTGGCATTTTTAACCATACTACTTTACCAAATTAGTAGTACTAAACGTTTGACCGAAAAAAATTGCTGCAGGAAAACAGCAATGAAATGTATTCGGGGAAATTTGTACGTAATTTACGGATTATGTGTATCAATTTTATATTTGCATATAATACTTTATAATAGAGATTAACGATTTGACGATAGGCCTAACAGTTGCATTATTTTAAAGGAGTTTCGCTTTGCTTCCAAACTTATCGACGGTAGTGTACATATATAGATTTACCTAAACAAGACACCATCCAATACCAATCTTTTAAAATGTTTGACAGATTGTTTCTAAATGCTGTACGTTACAATTAGAATAAAATTAGAATTCGATATATGTGCTTTAAATGATAGAGAAGCAGCCAAAAGTATACATGATTCTTTTAATTTTAAATGAACCATTAACATTATTTATTTTTATTTTCTGGTACCTAAAATCTACGAATTACGTGTAAATTGCGACTGAAAATTGTCACATTTCATAATTTCAGTTGTATATTGATACAATGTTGGCTTTCAGCAAAGTGGAACACCGCCCCATTACTACCATAATATACTGTGATAGGTGGAAGGCCATTATTCTATAATCTAATAATCCATGAAATTGATAACTTATTCAGTCATTAGCGAAAGGTATAGAAGTAGATAAGTGATATTAGTCTTAGAACATATTCATCTACAAAGGACATACTTTGTAGTTTGCATTTACAAACACTAGTAGTCAAATGTAGGGAACTCAAACCTTTTAATATATCTCGTAAAAATAATAATTAGAATTGACAGATTATTGGAGAAAAAGTGTTAATGTATGATTTTTCGATTGCTATGTTTAAAATGGAAATTTAAATATACTTTCTTGATAACAATTTTGAATAATGTGCCAAACAAAATTCAGATTTTGGTAGGCATATTATCTATCCAGTATTTTAAGGAATCCCTACATTCAACATTGTGTTATGCCTTATCTGGTAATTACAAAAAACGCTCATTAATGCCGGCATACCACCAAATACCATACCATACCACCATATACATTTCTGAAAGTACCATACAAAAAATATATTACACTAAACACTTCAACCCACAAAACATCAAAATTTCTTTACTAAAAAACCACCAGCAAAGCTGTCATTATCAAGGCGACAATAAAACTGTACTTAAGTAAGTTTTTTGGTGTTTTGTGGGTTGAAGTGTTTAGTGTTTTACTTCTGCACCAAGATATCCAGCGAAGAACTTCCCAGTATATTAAATTTTAATTTATAGAGAGATTTATTTCTAAATTATCTATACAAAAAGACTGTAAAAATATATAACTTGTTCCATTTGAGATAAACTGTAGTTTAATCATGGTTATAACGGTGTTGTTGTCTAATGATAGAGTAGTGTAGTCAGAATGTAGCAATATTTTCTTTAAAAATGGAAAAACTTCTGGTACAAAATTGCCGAATTTTCGATTTTGCTGTTAAATTTGCACAACTTACAGCTAGCGATTTCAGAACTGATGATATATATTACTGCATTTAACTATCTAGATGGAATAAATTTGAAACCGATAGTAATTTTGCAATAGGTTTATTTTAAGCACACATCTATGTCGGTACAGCAATACTCCATTATATTAATTAGCAACGGAACGATACGGGAAACCATTATAGTTTAAAATATTAAAGTAATCGGTATATATCTACAATATACACATGTACATTTTGCCTTTAATATATTTAATGTAGGTTTGTAAACCTCTCGAGCTACTAAAGTACATCCTATGATATTACATATTACACATGATGTTATCGTTAGAATAGCTCTTTTATTTCTTTATTTGTATCCAACGAGAAAGCGATATATGTATATACTGCAATTTTAATTTTGCTGCTGCGTGCATTACGTGCTATTTAATAATAAATAACGATTTCTGTTACTATTTAAAATGCATATACTCCATTCATTATTTCAAATGCAAAACTTTTGTCTTTTCAAGTTGAAATAAAGCGCAATTTAATATTCGGTAAAAAGTTACTTTAGTTCCTTCCAACGCAGCGGTAGCACTCATTTCCATTCCCAATAAACCTCCTGGTATGTGCAGTCAAATATAATACTAAATAAGTTCCGATGAAGTGTAGAAGAATAATTTGGATAATAAAGTTGATTCGAAAGTCAGGAGACAAACTTTACAACGGAAATTGTAATGTATTTGGAAGGATATTGTAACGCTACTTCATAAAATATTCTATTTCGAGTATTCCGCCTGATTTAATAATAAATTTCTGAACAACAATTTGAATAAATCCGAAGAAAGCAGAGGTTAATAATAATAATAAAAATGGTGGAGGTGCCGGTGCTGTACGGTTTCAATCAAATTACGTAATGAAAAATAGCACAAGTTGAAGTATTTTTCTTACAAATCCATGTTTGTTGCATATAGTTATGTCTTACAAAGTGCATTATTTTCGATGATTTAATCAACTTCTCATATAAAGTCATTTAAATAGAGATATTTCAAATACAGTAATTATCGTCAAAAAGAAACAGAAATTGACAGATTTATCATATTTTAGGTTATATTCTATTTCTCTCGCTTTTTATCTTGCAATATCTTCGTTTTGGTTCGCGGAAGAAGCCATCGACAGTCTTACAAATCGGACAATATAGCTAAAGATTAGGACATAATGGCAGCAACTGCTTGAGTTAAATTACACTTGGTAAACGAGTTAAACTTCGTATATTACATTCATCTTTCCTCGATTCAATTTTTCTACTACCTACCTAAAATTAAACTTTTGATGTATTTTACCTTCTTGAGATCAATACTGCATATGGAATTCTGTTTAGTTCAAAATCTGTCTATACATGAGTTTGAGTTCCTATGTAATAGCATTGATATACATATGTATTTCTCCTATATAGATAAATCGATTATTAATCTTAGCAATTTTTTAAATTAGTTAGTCGTGAAGTTGTTCCAAATACATTGACAGTCCTTTCCAAATTAAACGATGGAGCTCTAAGGGTTTATGGTTATCGAGCAATTGTAAACACTCATAAACACTGCTGTAGAAGTATAAAAACGAATGGTAAAATGCAAATATATACAGTGCGTTAAAAAATTGAAAATTATTATTTTTACGACAGGAAATTTGATGCAGATTTATTTTAAAAAAGGTTGGAGTCATGAATCAGTCATGTTTACACATATTTGTTGTTTTTTGAGGAAAAAAAAAATAATTGCACATGTAGATTTTGAAGATGGTTTTAAGTTGGAGACGTCTTATTATCAGCAAAAGCATAAAATCATCCTATTTCCAGGTAACACTATAGTTCGTGATAATGATATCACTCATATCAGATATTGAAGATACCGACTGTATCCAATAACATGTCAGAACTAGTACACTTTTGAATAGAAAATTACTATCTTTATTATTTATTATTATTATTATTTTCATAAAACTTATTTAACAGTGCAGCTTTTGGAGGTAACCAACTTAAAAAACAGTTGTATTGATAACGAAGCTGCTACAGCAGGCCATAAACTTTTAGACTTGCGATAACATTGTTGTATTTTTAACACCATTCAAATAGTAAACTGAAGGACAGGTGAAAACTACTAAATTAATCTTTTGTAACTCGGTAATACAACATATTCATGACACAATTACATTGATGTTGGCATAGAACTAGGAAAAGAATACTTATAAGGCACTGACATTACTCCAAACCTAGTAAAACACGTGGATGATAATGTAGGGAGCCGCAGTGACCTCAGTCTCACAGTAATACAAACTTACAGGCAATCGCGGTACGCGGTACACATAGCGGTAACTGGTTAAACTATCAATAATTGCGTTTATAATAATTATCTGAATCGCCTAAAAATATTCGCGTTCAATAGGATTTTATAACAAATAATAATGCATAGATGTTTCAGCTTTTGTAGGAAGAAGCCTACTATAATAAAAGAACTGAAAATAGATAGAGATATTATACATAAGAACTTAACGGGACGATAGCATCAATGGTTAAGCGGCTGACTATCGTTGTGACGGAACGATAGACGCCGGGTTTCAATTCTATGGAGGGACGGTGACATTTTTTTCAGAGAGTTGAAATGCGGATCGACTTACCATTCGCTTTTGTGAGCAAAGTGATCACAAATATAATCCAACAAGTTTATAACAAGTTTTATTATCATTAGTTTTTTTTGAGTGTGGTCGGTGCTTAGTTGCAGTGATTCCGTAAGCTGTATTGCTTGTCTGGCTATCACTGCAATTTTTGCGGTGTAGTTTTGTATGTGTAAATCGTGTTCAAATGGGTTTGTGACAGCATGATATTGCCTTCTATAATACCGTGCTGTTAATCACTTTACGCCCACCAATAGCGAATGGTAAGTCGATCCGGATTTCAACTCTTTGAAAAAATGCCACCGTCCTTCCAGAGAATCGACACTCGGCTCCTATCGTCCCGCCACAACGATAGTCAGCCGTGTAACAAGTGCACTTATAGACCCGTTTTACACATACAATATTAGTTTTCGATCGCTGGTAATCACAAATGTCATATTAATTTTATCGATGACATGCATAGGCTGGTTTACTAACTCTGCTGTAAGCTAGACACATTAAAGTTTAAAACTTCATCTTATGCATGCCCTATCTTCTTACATAGCAATACATAATTATAAGCTCTAGTGAAGGAAGTTTTGCAAGAACACATTTATGCGGCTTTGTATTGAAATATTTATTACCCTTTGGTAATTTTAGTAATTTAGCTTACCTGTAGTTCGTATATTGTGAGTAGGTGATAGAATTATATCACTTACAATCAATATCCACGTATAACAGAAATGTATCCCGCATTCTGGTTAGGTATTAGTGGTAGCTTTTCCAATTTGTACCGTTGGTATGTTTAGCATTGCGGTCATGTATGAATTGTATCAATTGCTTTCACGATATTCTTTACTATTTAATATTTGCCACATAATTCCAGAAATGTATCAGATTATAGGAACTACTGTGAGGAATGTGTAGGATGGATAAATCTTATTAAAATCAAGAGAATACAGTTACGATATTTTATCAAATGAATGAATATTGTAAGTGTGTGTGTGAGTTAATTATTATATTATATTATTATCGTTATCACCTATCAACACGGAAAACAACACTGGACACATAATCTTTTTGAAATAGCAGTATCAGTAAACTTAAGTCGTGACAGTTTCGTTCCGAAACTTTTTATTCTCCTTGTATAATTTCTAGTATAGGTTGCTAAATTTTCCTTACGCTTTATAATTCCGCATTATACCAGAATTATAAATTATTATGTGGGCAGGATTGATGTACATATATATTAATATATACTAACTTTTACTTTTTAATACGTTTTCTAATTGCCTTAAAAGAACAATAGGATGGCCAACTTTGCGCTGTTATAATCATCTGTCTGTTATCTTTCAATGGCGCAGTAAAATTTAAACTTAATAAAGTCGATATTAATGTTGTGAAAGTCATTAAACAGTTTTGAATTTAAATATTAAATTGGGAAGCGCTTTGTAAATGTCATTATAAGAATATTATCAATTAACATTTGACACTCTTTGTAATTTCGGCATAAGAGATTTGGCTATATAAATTGTAGGTCTTAATATATGCATAAATAAGCCAAAATACTGTTTCCTTGTTGCTGTTAAGCTGTATCGCTTATCAAGACCACCCACTGCAATTGTTGCATGTAAAATCAATGCTCTTTCGTATATTTTGTGATGTTTCATTCAAATCTTCTGCTTCAAAGATTTTAGTATCTCTAGATTTATAGTTATGGCAAGATGGTTGAGTTATGATTCTGATAATACCCTGCAAACGTGTTGATTTTCTTCATAATATCCCATAAAAATGTCGATACGAATGTACAACATTTATCCAAACAATCTTTAAGATATATATGGGCAATATTTTTTTGGAAGAATGCTTGCGTAATTACAGAATCTCTTTAATTCGTATATTTACACTATTTTTGTTTCCCGGTCAGCAGAATCAGAATAAACAATGGGTACCGCACTTGTTTTAAAATAGTTGCAGGCTCATTTTATACAAATATGTAAGTGGTGATGAAATGTATTTGCGTTATAGTATTCCAGACCGCTATAAATGCGTTGATTTCATATAGCTTTGAGTCTAAACTGGTCTGGAAATGTTGAGGCAATACTATATAGGAGGACATAAACGGCAGTGTATCCCCGATATGGGTTCCAAGGCATTCCAGTGCTAAGGCAGATCAAATTTCAAAATAGATAGCCAATATGTATTTTGTTGGACCGGAACCCTTCTTTGGCATTTCCAAAAGCCAATTTAGAAAAGAAGTTCAATAATTGGGAGTAAAAAGAAAATGCCTTCGTCTAGAAAACAACACCCATACAAACTCAATCGAAGAAATTTATAAACTTCTCGCTAAATAGGAACAAGAAGCTACTTGAACATAGCTAGCCAGAGTTAGCTACATTTACGGGCTTTTAATTCTGCATTGCTCTCTAAGATATCATCTCAAAAAGATGAGCAATGCAGAAGGATACTGATGGATCTGGGTAATCGCAATAGATTAGTAGGTCACGGTGAAGAAAGGTACTGCAATCCTAAACGACCCTTCTACAATAGAATAGTATACCAATACTTTGGGTGGAGCCTGTAAACTACGATGACAATTACTATCTTTGCACGACAAAGGTTAATGGAGTTAATACAAAACAGGAACCTTTCACAAAATATGCCAATATTGTATCGATCACAAAACTAATTATTCGATCAGATAATAAACCATTACCATCTGGGTTACGTGAATAATACTTCTGAATCGAAAGTATCGACCAGCAAAATAAAACTTTTTAACAGTTATTATATGTCAATTTATTCGTTAGCAGCAGGAGGAATAATAATAATAATGATAATTTTGTATCAGCACACTACTCTTCATAGCAGCTTGAACCCGACGGCATTAGAAAGAATCTTTGTTACATATGTATATTCAGCAATATCGTATAGCCGAAGAATACTTTCCCCGAGTTTAACTTCGAAAGTATAATAAGAAAGGTGAGACTGAATTTGGCCTATACGTTTTGGGATTCTGTCAATTTTCAGCAATTTAAAACGAACGCTGAAAATGATGCGACTGTAGAATACCTGTATTCTTGTGCATTCTAAAACAATTTCAGTATATCAAAACAGTTAGCCAGTATAGTAACAGTAGGCCGACAGTAAGCCAATATAAAAATTATTTTATTTGTGCGAAAGTAATTTGAAATCAGATTAAGTATGATCAAAATTTCCACTATCCACTCCTTACAAGATTTAGGTACCCTGTACTTTAATAAATTTGAACACGGAAATTGTCGAAGCTGTGCACTTCTTCCTGTAGAGATTCGGCTAGTCATTTCAGTAAAACAAACTTGCCTAATGAAAGCTCTAATTTCTAATTTTGTAACTCTATTTTCAAAATACACTAAAGCAATATCTACTAGACAACAGCAAAATATGTGGCTTGGTAAATTATGGATTCAGATCGGTAGATAGGTACATACTGACCAAAACTTGTTACAAGTGTAAAAGTGTAAAATAACCCTAATTTTCCCTTTCTTTGCAGACGTAGATTTAACGACAGAAAATATCAAACAACTTGTAAGATCTTGTAAAGTCTGCGAGAGTACTATTCTAACTGTTATGGTGTTCGAGTTCTCGAGCTAATTTTATTCGCGATTAAGCCGAACCTCGACCATAATGTAAAATTTACTCGGTACACTCATATACTGCTAGTTCATCTTCTAGAATATACTGCGTTTAAAAATTCAATTGGTATGTGACCGAAATGGGTTGGTACACGGCCATGCATGAAACACATACGCACTCTAACATCTAGTGGAACAATTTCCAGCAAACCGTGTATAATTTTGTACAAAAAAGAAAGTTAACCGGAAAGTAGAAAAGGACCAATTAAGAAATCGTGTTTATTTCCTATCCACACATTTAATGAAAGTCGTTGTTGATATCTCGACTGAATAATGGTATGAGGGTTTTCGGGTTAGCACTTCTAATTAGCGTCACCTTCTCCCATAAAGCGTCATCAGTAAAAAGTACAGATGGCAAAAGAGACAATCGGCGATGCCCATTTGTAACAGCTTTACAGTTAAAGTTGATTGGTCCTTAAAATCCGCCAGATACTCATATGGTCGACACACTTAACTAATTCAATTCTTCGACCACTATGACTTATATTTTCCTCAACACTATCCAAGAGCTTGAGACATGGAAGGACGTGTGGTTTCATGTCCAAAGTTCTTGTAGGGGATGTCGAAGTCCTTCGAATGTTTTCTGCTTTGATTGGTTTTTTTTCTTCCATATCGTACATCTTGTTAAAAGAATAATTTGCCATCTTTGTATAATTAATTAGAAAACAGTATTAATTACTTAAATGACGTAAACACTTGTATAACTCTGTAACAAACCACCTTAGAACAAATGATTCTACATACTTTTTCTATAGTTTTGGCCGTAGAAGCCGCCTGTGTACAGTCAGTCCACCAATTTATGACACCCTGTATAAGAATAAACATAATTTTTTGTCATAGTTCATAAGAATCACTATATCTGAAAAAGTTGTAAAAAAATTTTTCCACAGTCTAAAACCATATACATTTAGAGGTTGTACCATCACTGTCGTTTTTTTGGTATATTTAAAATGTTAAAGTTTTGTCATTTGGCACTAATTTCGGCAACACAATGCCCACTCCAAGAATCAATCAAGAGAACACTCTTCGGGCCGGTGTTCGAGAAAAAACATCCGTTAGCCAGGTTTTGAAATAATTTGAAATGAGCTTACCAGATACCGAAGAAGAAATATAACCATTTACAGTTCGAAACAGGGATTGCGCAACTCGAGGTCCAAACGTATTGGTAGATTCCTTTAATACTAAAAATAGCGATGAAAGTAAGCGTCGATCTACTGAAGTGGCTGACAAAATTGTGTCACTATGTATTGTTGAGTGCAAGGTTTGCACACTATCCCCAACAGTTTTCTGATCATTTGAAGCTAAAGTACAATCAGAGTGTATTTTGAGATTAAATCCGCTCTCATCAGCGTTATATACGTTGCTTCTGCCAATGCCAGTGATATAAGGTTTGACGTCGTTAATAAAATTATCGCTTACTAACCTTAGATGTTCCGTATCAGTGCGAGTAGAACGAGTAACAAATTTCGTTATCTTTCGCTATACAATATTATGTAGCTTCTTGAGTGCCATATCCACCAAAGTTTTGCTTTAAGCGATTCGTGTCCAATTTCTTCTTTAGCTCTTTCGATCTGTAAAGTTTCATCCAAATCGCGGTGTGACAGTTGCCGGTGTTCCCTTGTGAGTGAATTTATCAGCTTTAATTGATAACCGTGATGGGTAGATTTTTATTAATTTGTTATAATCAAAGTGGCGCAAGAACACTAGAATTTGTAATTTTTTGTATAGAGTACCAAATGTTGATCACAAGACAATGCGCTCACCTTTAATCACCACAAATTACTAACATGGTCAATAAAATTATATATATGTACATATGTATGTATTCTACTAAGTAAGTATACCTAGACATTTTATTTTGATTATTGCAATTTTAAGAAACTTTGTATAAGAGACCAAAGTATCAATATTAGTTTCGATTGATAGTAAAACCTAGAGTTTAATTTAAGAGTGAGCCTAAAACAAATCAATGTAACTAAAGTATTTATTGCATTACTTTTTTCGCGGCAATTCCTATCTATCTCGGATACTTTGCAATTAGATTCTTGCATCTCACATACGCCGGTGCTTAGGATCGTATTAACATAAATAACTTGTAGGGTTAATTATGTTTCCTTAACTGGATTGTTATTCATGATCGCGTGTCGTATTATACACCATTCTCGGTGCGACAAGCGTATCACAACATAATAATAATGAACCCAATGGCGACAGTGGATAGCCCAACGGCTGTATTAACTGCTGCCGGTCATACATTACGGTCGTGTCCGCAGAAATACGCGTACCAAGATTATGTTGGCTGATGAAAACTAGAGCAGAGGACCTAATTATGAGCTTAATAGAGGAAAATCCGCGGAAAACGCGATATACATAGGAGGAGGTCATGTATGCGCACACGATGTAACAACTTTTACCGTAAAAATAATAGAGTTAGCGTTGTTTATGACGTTGTAATTTCGAAATTGACGGTTTTAGAAATTGCGTTACGCTAATTAATATTTAGAGAAAATGATGTATTGTCGTCATAATGCGATGCAATTGTTACGTCATAATGCTGTTGTGTTTTATAGGCTAATTGCAACAGCAATGTATGTTATAAGTAGTGTCGGAATAATAATAGAATAATTTCTGTTGATTATTTAGATTTAGATTAGATTTAGATTTAAAAGAGGGTGATATTGCACTGCGACCTGTTGATCTATTGTGCCCTTGCGTGAGCTGTAGGCTGCTGGGGCTATACCCGCTCCTAAAGCTCCCCATCCAGTCCAAGAGCTTTGATAAACTGCATTAGCTGTGATGGTTTCAGAGAAGGTATATCTTCTTCGTCTATAACGTCTTTACCGAGATGACTGACTCGGGTTTCTGTGATGGCGGTGCAGTAAGATGTCAGGTGTTCCGGATTTTCATCCTCAGCCCCGCAGAACCTGCAGTCGCTATTCTGTTTTAGACCTATCCTTGCCATGTGTTCACCAAGGTGACAGTGCCCTGTAAGGAACCCTGTAAGGATGCGCAATCTATTCCTGCTAAGTTCCAGCAAAGTTTTTGCTCTATGCTTATTGTAACTTCCAAGGAAGATCTTGGAGTGTCTCAGACCAGGAAGGTTCTCCCAGAGGGATGCTCTGAGCCTCTCTTCCCGATCTTTAAGTTCTTTTTGTAGGTGCTCGTCCCTATACCACAGAACGGTTCAGGTCCCACAAACGGAGTTGTAGCGGCCTTCCTTGCTAGTGAATTAGCTTCTTCGTTGCCTCTGATTCCAGTGTGTCCTGGTACCCAGTATAGTGCAACCCTATTATTCTTGCCCAGGTTGTTTAATCTATCAAGACATTCCCGGACTAATTTCGAGCTGATCGTGTTAGAGCTCAGCGCCTTGATTATTATAATGGCGAAAGTATTGTGTGCTTGTTGATGGACGATTGCAAAATAAAATGCCCTAACTTAACTTTTGAAGTAATGTAATTTACGATTTAATACATAATATGAGATCATTTCAGTAGAGAAATAACGATTCTGAAAAACTCTAAAAAATAAATGAATGTTGCCCACTTGGCTTTCTTTCTTAAATAGTACGTTTAATATTGATTTGATCAGAAAATGTTAAATACATATTTTATTCGGACATTTCTCGTTTACAATTTAAAAATATTTTGAGTTTCATCTGTATAGAACCGTATTCAGTTTTTTTTAATGGAACACCCTATATATTTTTGCATTTTTGATATCTGATTTTTAAGTCAACATTGTTAAGACTTTTATCCGCATAAGTCTAACCCTTTAGGAGAAAAAACGTGTTTTTGTTAAATTTCTACCGAAATTAATTGATATTTCTTTGACAACCGCAGAAAAATTGGAAAAAATTATTTTTTAAATGGAACACTCTGTATATTTTATCACGCATGAACTCCTTTACAGGTTTACTATGTTTTTTGTTAAACATGTCTTATACCCAAAGGCAATAGTTTCTGAGATAATTACCATTAATATCATGTTACTTAGAGAGTTTGCCGTTCTTTTAAGCTACGAATTAAAATAAACGACAAATACACGCTATTTATATTAAATATTTAATTATTCTTATTATTAAAATTGTGTTATCTAGCAGTAAGTTAAATCAGTTGTAGGCGGTCTTTTGTATACGCGTTCTTTGACATATCCCACAAAGAAGTCAATTTTGGTTATATCCGCACTATCAAAGTGATATCTTCTAACAAAATTGGCAATTCTTCCACAAAATATAAATAAGTTTGCCAGTTTAAGTGTCCATCTAAGAAACAAGGTACCACGACGTATTGACCAAGAATTCCATCACACGTATTTAGCGACCATCTATGCTGGCAGTTAATTTCTCCTTTCGGATGTGGGTTTACATACATACAGCGTTAGTAAAAAGTCCCGGAACGGTCGAATAACTTTGTTATTTGAAAATTATGATTTCTGAAATTTGGTATGGGGGTATAGTTAATATAAATGCATTTTATGCAATACAGTTTATATTTTTTTCACTTCCGGTTTAATCGGCAATACGTCCAACTTTTTTTTTTTTTTTAAACGGAACGCCCAGATTTTTTAACACTTTTGAATGCAAAATAAAAAACTACGTTCAGGAAGTATTAAAGTGTTTATTTTTATTCACAAGAAAATAGTTAAAAAATTAAAAAAGTGTCCTAATACAGAAAAATCAAGATACCTGTCTATTCAGGTTGCGATTACAATAATTGTTCAAAATGCTCTCCATTTACAATTTGACAAAAATGTAAACGGTCAGTAAAATTTCTCATTGAATTTTGTATTTGTTCTGGAGTGATGCGCTTGTCTTCTTGAACTATTCGCTCATCCAATTGTTCAAGATTATGGGGACGATTTTTGTACACTTGAAATTTCAAGTGACCCCAAAAGAAAAAATCTAATGGCGAGAGATCTGGCGAACGTGCTGGCCATTCGATTGCTCCTCTACGTCCGATCCAACGTTCCGGAAAAATTTCATTCAAATAATCGCGGACATTATGGGCAAAATGGGGGGAAACCAAAAATGTGCATTAGGGTGATCACCTATGTTTACATTTGGAAAGAGGGCCCCAAGTGCTGGAACAACCTCATTTCGCAATAAATTTAAGTAGGCGTTGCCAGTTAAATTTCCTCTTATAAAAGACGGTCCTATGATGTTGTTTCCAACAAGATCGGCCCAGACATTCACCTTTTGAGGACGCTGTGTATGGATCCAATGAGGATTTTCAATTGACCAGTAGCGACAATTATGTCTGTTCACAGTGCCGTTGAGACAAAATGTTGCCTCATCTGAAAAACTGATGTGTCATTAGGCTACTGCTCGATCACTTCCGTCATTGTTTCGCCAAAATGTACTCTACGATCTGGATCATCTTCAGCTAACTCATGCAGGCTTTCATTCTTGCTGATTTAAGAATCTTATGAGCAGATTTTTGAGAGATCTCATGAATTTGACCTAATTCTGTTGTGGACACGTGATGATTTTCTTCCACTGTAAGTAACACATTCAAACTAGTTTCTTCATCTGTTGCTGTTAATGGACGTCCCCTTCTAGGTAAACCCTTCACCTGACGAAAGACTTCAAACTTTTGAATTGTTCGGCATACCGTACTTTTACTAATGTGACGATCCGGATAAACAGTATTAAACAAAATACGAACCCCTTCAAAAGAACGTTGTCGATCACCGTACCCACGCACCATTAATATCTCAATTCGTTCTGATTCAGTAAGTTTTACTGCCATTTTCAAATGTGTCAATGTCTAAAATAAGTAAATTTATAGCGATGCAAAAGATAAAACGCTTTTAAGATGTCAAATGTGACGGCAAAAACAATGCAAACACTAAACAACCACTTTTTTCAAAGGTACCTTGTTTTTTCTGTATTAGGACACTTTTTAAATTTTTTAACTGTTTTCTTGTGAATAAAAATAAACATCTTAATACTTCCTGAACGTAGTTTTTTATTTTGCATTCAAAAGTGTTAAAAAAATCTGGGCGTTCCGTTTAAAAAAAAAAGTTGGACGTATTGCCGATTAAACCGGAAGTGAAAAAAATATAAACTGTATTACATAAAATGCATTTATATTAACTATACCCCCATACCAAATTTCAGAAATCATAATTTTCAAATAACAAAGTTATTCGACCGTTCCGGGACTTTTTACTAACGCTGTATATCAGAATAATGGTGGTAATTGTGGTTGTTCATAAACTCGTCATTAAACATTGATTCGTCCGTAAATAAAACAAAATTAAGAAAGTCCCTGTCCATCGGTAATTTTGCGTTGGCCCCACGACAACAACCTAAACGACTTAAAAGCTCATCACCAATCGGTTTCTGGTACTTTTGAAACCGATATGGGTGAAATTTTTCGCTATTAATGCAATTTCTCCAATTTGCTTAGCACTTCGTCTTGGGTCTTCTACTAAGGATGTCATGGTTATTGCGTTATTATTCTCGTTTAGGACTGATTTGTCACGGCTAGGTTTAGAATATGCCACATTCATGCCGGATGCAACGAATCTTTCAAGAAGATTGTCAAATGCTGATACGTCTGGATGGTGTGAATCGGAATACTTGTAAACACGCGAAGCCGACAACGGATTCCTTAAACATTTACCAAGAATGAAAACCATATCTACTAATTCACTATTTAGAAAACGTAATATTTTCTGTTAGAGTTTGGACTTTTTGGCCAGATCGAATACAATAATTTGACAAGATAAATTGTAATTAAACTGAACTAAACCAAACTAAACTGACATGTATGTATGTACATATTATGTCCTTTACGCATTTCAACTATAATTTTCATGGCAACCTAACTATGATTTAAAAGAATGGCAAACTTTCTGAGTAACATGACATTAATGGTAATTATCTCAGAAACTACTGCCTTTGGGTGTAGGATATGTTTAACAAAAAACATAGTAAACCTGTAAAGGAGTTCATGCGTGATAAAATATACAGGATGTTCTATTAAAAAAAAAGATTTTTTTCCAATTTTTCTGCGGTTGTCAAAGAAATATCAATTAATTTCGGTGGAAATTTAACAAAAACACGTTTTTTCTCCTAAAGGGCTAGACTTATGCGGATAAAAGTCTTAACAATGTTGACTTAAAATTCGATGTAGATATCAAAAATATAAAAATATATAGGGTGTTCCATTAAAAGAAAACTGAGTACGGTCCTGTACAGATGAAACTGAGGCCGTTAGGGAACTCAAAGTATTTTTAAATTGTAAACGAGAAATGTCCGAATAAAATATGCAAAAATTAGCAAAAAAATAAATAAAAAACAGATACTTTTACACTTTTAGAGTCACTAAATGAGCCGTCTTTTTTTATTCCTTTGTGAATTGTTTCTGGAGAATCCCTGACAAGAGTCTAACAATAGTTGGCAAGCATGGAAGTAATACTCTGTCGTTGTTACATTTTCTCCATTGTTGATATAACCTGATGGAAATGTTCGCCGTGCTCATCACTTAGAGCTCCGCAGTTCTCAGAAAAACTCTGAAATATATTGCCACCCATTTTTTTATATGATGACAGCATACTTTGACTAAGAGTAACGTAATTATCAGCTTTTTTATTTGCCAAGAATTTAGTGATCAGAAGGCGAAAGTCATCCCAAGCATTTTCTTCAATATCTGTTACAGTGGTATCAAAACGTTCGTTTTTCACAATATTTCAAATCTGTGACCCAATAAAAATACCTTCTTTAATTTTTGCGTCACTTATTAGGCAGTATGGTTTGGTGACAACAAAATCTTTTTGAGTCTACCAATGGCAAATGTTGTAGGTTCTTTCGACCGACTCTCCCATTCACACAAAAAAAAAATAGCAAAATTTGGTATAACCTAGCTGCAACGCAAGTGAAAGTGCAACAATCGTTAAATCGCCACAGAACTACCGCCATTGGTGCTCATCGTATTTTATGCTTGTCAATATTCATATTGTCGTATGATTCGTTCATGCGAACGGTTCAATCTGGAACAGTCTATAAAAAATCTCCATTCCTCTGGCTTTTAGTTTATATTTCAAGCCGCCAATAAACCGCTAACGGTATTACAGAAAACCAAACATTTAGGAAAAACACATACCAAAGCATCCTGTTCTAATAGGTTCCACTGCTTCAGTCTTGATCCTAGTAATTCTGGCTGACATTTTGGAAGATCTAGGTTGGGGTATTTTGTGCGGCTGGCAATATGCCGTGCTTGGAGTGAAATCAAGATCCCTTGATGCTGATGGCATATCTTCTTCTTGACAAATCGCTGTATCGCTATTATCTGATTTATAGGTGAATATTTCTGAGGATTCTGGAATAGAAAGCTCGTTACTATGGGGTACAGGTTCCATAGCAGATGGTATATTTGGATATTTGATAACCCTTTTTTTTCTTAGATATACTTATGTCTTACCTAACAAGAGCTATGGAGCATGTATTACAGCAGAAATGTGGCGCCCAATGTTTGTCTTAATCCCTTATTTTGCGACAGAAATTAAGCTGATATTTATCAGTGGAGTAATAAACCGATTCTGAAAGTGTTCTGGATTGGTTATACACCTTCGAGATATTGTACAATATCAACTATTCGATTGCATTTACTACTTTCGACTGGCTCACTTCCGCGCTTTGTATATACCCAAATATAGCTTCTGGATTTTTAGAGAATATTCGAGAATTTCCTATTCAGTTTTATAGTATTCGCAATAGTGGCGTTTGTCATTTGTTTGTATACAGGAGCTGTTCAGTACAAGCCAGACATACACTGTTAATATATAAGAACCTTGCAGCGTATGAACGGGGCATATTTGTGGATTCTTTCCAACAGTCTACTTCAATTTGAGTGAGGTATATTAATTTAGATTCCGAATTCCTAGCATGTTTGTTGTAACTTCTCCACTTTGAAGAATTGGTTTAGGTGCCATAGTTTTGATCTCCTAAGGCGTTAACACCGTTTGCCTTAGATACTTTTATTTAGCCTTTAAGTGAATGTTGTTCTGCAGAAAGAAGCAGCCATTGCTAGATTTCTTTCATATGTTGGTTTTTAGGAACACTAAAGATATACATTTTAGTTACTCTATCTTACAAGGTTACGTGCTATATCAATTTATTTAGTATTAATGTGCTCTGGAACTCAAATCAAGGATATACTGTTTTTGATTAATTTAGGTAGCAGGTATGTTGTGTATCAATTTTTTTAGAACTTTATATCTCCATGGATCATATTCCCCTATGTATGTAACCAATAAGTATTTTCTAAGGAGCTTTTGACAGTTCTAGAATTTCGTTAAAAACCTTTATCCAAGTGATAGTTGCAGTTTAGAGACTTTGGTCAAGAATGACTGCTAGATATTTGGATTTACTTAAAGATTTTAGTGTTCCATATTTAAAAAACCTGTGCTCTAATAGTACCTACTTCCTTCATTTAGTAGACGGAATAAGTTCAGATTGATTCAATAAATTTAGAAAATGTGACATTTTTTGAAAATTTGTGAAAGAAGTAGGTAATGTAAATGCTGTAGCACCATTTTAAAAGACGTTCTTATAGATTATTAACGGAACATGTTTATTGCAGAGAATTGATGAAGTACAGAATATCCTATTTAAAAATGGATACATAAAGAATTGTGAAATACATAATAACGTTTTAATAATTAAAAAATTAACAATAGTTCAAAATTTAAAGAATAGTGTAAAACGAGGGATTAAATAATATTTGCATCTGCATATTTTATCAATAGCAGTTAAAATAGTTTCAGGTTTGAGTACTCTTCCTTCCTCCAATAATCGCTTTTTATATACATAGTTCGTTTGCTAATACGTAGCTGTCAAGTTGTAGTGAAATCGGTTCCTAACACATCGAAATCTTTCCTCGGAAGTTAAAAATGCAAACTTTGCAAACTAAAATTTGAAGTAAAAAGATAAAATTTCGTTTGTGCTTTGTTGCAATGCAACAGGCACTAGTAAGCCAGCACGATGATAATGGTACATGAAACGTAAATTTCAATGCCATTACGAAATATTAAATTCTATTGATTCGGAGAGAGAAAATTCAAAGAGAAAATAACATTTCAGTACATTTTTTTAGTTAAATTAATTAAAAAAGAAACTGGACGAATATATGTATTTAGTTTAAGACTGTTTATACAAAATTAGAAACAGTAAAATATTACTCTTACTTTATTTGTGAATGATACATAATTTAAAAATTATAATAACGTAATTTTGAAAATAATCTATTATGTTAACATATTATTGATATAAATGAATTAATATAATAATAATAATATAAACTTTATTTAATTAAAGTCAATATAATTAACTTTAATTTACTTGATTGCATATGTATTACTATTACTACAAGACTATTTGCGTAAATTTATATTACAATCGCATTTACAATCTTCCTTCAATAACAACCATCAAAGATTTATGAAACGTCATCTCCCTGGAGGCTCCCCGAATTTTGCTTGTGATGTGGAGGGGTGGTTTCCGGGTTCATTGCGTAATATGACGCATTCAACGAGGATTTTGGCGAAGTGGTAAAGGATTAATAATCACGGCGGAGGCGTACTACAGTACGTGTATCTATATTGGAAAACTCGAAAAAGTCTCGTTTGGGGGCGGTTCTGCCGAGTTTCACAAGGGCGATGGAGACACACTGGCGCCAAGTGAATCGTGAAATACTAGGGATATATAGAGCAGTAGCCGACATGGCTTTTCTGAAGAACTGTAATTGTGATCTAGTAGTACTAAGGTAACATACTTTGTGTTCCTTAAATACATTTTAAATAAAATTTCTGTTTGGTTAGAAAACATCCAGTACAGCTCATAAACACGTGTAAGTACATATAAAATAAAACTTTAATGACAGTTTTAGTGCTATATCAATAATAATGCTTTATGCTTTTAAGGTTTTACTGGTTTGTGTACAAAATATTTTGAGAAGAATATGAATATATTTTTACTTTTATTGTTTACTCAAACTAACGTCTGTAATAATTTTGTATTGCTTTAACAAGCAATCTATTTTTACATTTTTTGTAGTTCCGCTTAGAACTGAAGTAATAAACATTTTAGAACATTGAAACCATTACAAATATTAAATCCAATTCGGTTTCCTATATTGAGTTATTAAGTTTATGAAGCTGGTAATATACTGCATATCAATTATTTGAACTGTAGTCTTTCATTAACTCAATTTCTTCAGTTCTAATGAGATTTAAATTATCTAGTCTACAAATGGTACCTCATATAATATATTGGCACTGATAATTGTGAACGCTAAACAAATAATAAATTATATTATAAATATAATTGTCAGGTATCGAAAATGCAAACATTAAATTATGGATTCTTCAAAATTGTGTGTTGAATATTCAGTTGTGTATAATCTTAATGTAATAACCTTTTTTGGAATTTTGTGATCTAAAATATTCGTAAATTTCAGAAATACATTAATATGTTTGTTATTAGTGTATAATTGTGAATATTAGTCATACTATAAAGCTAAGTTGGTCAAGATTATTCAGTTCATCGTGCTTATTTTCACTTCGCCAAGTATGAAGATATAACGAAATAGTTATTATGTCACAATAAGGAGCACAAGTGTCGTCTTGCGGATGAGAGTGTGAATTTCTAACTGAAGCGTAGCATTTGCAGAACCACTTTGCCTGAATTTCATGCAATACTTTTGTTTGCTATCAATTCGAGATGACGAAGAATTAGTGCATTCCAAAAATTTTTAACATTTGGTTATTATTCATCAATAAGTGCCAAACTATTGGATGACGGTTGAATAAAGTAAAATTACTTACGTTTCTACAAGTACAAGTAATTTGTGGTGGTTTATTATATTCTAAGCAACTTATGAAACCAAGCCGTAAATTGCAATTAATATCTTTCCTATCAGAGCAATAATAACAAATTTACGCAGCCAACAGTAGGGAGACTTCTTGTATACATCAATTTATCAAGTCACTATAGACTATATTAACCTTACAAACATCTCTTAATTGGCTATCGTGTCAAATTTAACTGATTAGCTAGCAAAATTTTCCTTAATTTCTATATTTTATATTGTTATGATTTGAGATGACGGCAAAAGCCGTTAACAGTTAACCAATTGTTACTGAAATTGGAAAATTGTATGTGCAGTTCTTCTTTCCCCTAACACTGACGTTATCAGACGATGTTAAGTCACACGTATGTACTCCGCAGAAGTAGACAGTGGAGATTCCCTTTTGACATTTCTTGTTATTAATACTTGAGTCACCCAAGTAGTTATCTAAAATTGATGTTGTTTTCCACCTCCCTGCACGTCTCAATATTAAAGTATCGCAAGTTCTTCTAAATGAGTAACCTGTATCTAGTGTAGGTTGTTGTAAGCCTAAATATTAAACAATTGGCTTAGGTACTATGCTAACATGCATTTCCGGCGATACATTTCCCACTCCAGCACATCATAAGCAATCGCAGCAGCTGCTTACTTCTATTGAAATTTTAGTCTTGGATAAGGTAACAGCAATATATTTGTCTGTGTTTATGAGAGAGATCCAGAGTTCCTGTTTTCACGTAAATTGCAAATAGTATGGTACTGGTAGAGTACAGAAGATATATGAACGCCGTAAACATTTCTACAACCTTGAATTGTACTATGCTCGACTAACACAATACTGTGTTCATTGGTATAATGCCGGTAGAGTAGAGTAGGAATCGTGGTGGGAGAAGGCAAGAGGTAGAGCTACTCTACCACCGTGCTATCCCACTCTACTCTACCGCAATTGTGCACTCTACTCTACCATTTCCGTTTACATTAGTAGAGTTATAATGGTTGTTAGTACTTGCCCATGATACTCTACTACTCATTCTACTAATGGAAACTAGGCATTAAGTTGGTAAATAGAAGCTTATCTCGTCTACAACGTTCATGTCGTCTTTTCGAAAATGTAACCATTACGATTACAAATGATAAAAAAAAACAGATGATAAAAAAAACAAATCTTCTAGAAACATCAATATTTTTTGCCAAACAACTCTTAAACATTTATTACTTCGACCATAAAGAAGTTCAGTTACATCAATCATGCTGTTTTCTTTTTGGTATTTTCTAAACTCTACGTATTTGTACTCATATCTTGATTTTTCGGGTAACAAACTACAGTTGCTGCATCATCAATGTTAGCTTGCGACAGACTCATTTCAATAAATCTGACCGACAAAATCTAATCCGCCTATCCACAAAATATTCAAATCTAAAATTATAATAAGTAATGTCAAGGATAATATATGTATCTAGAGAAAATATTAGTTTAGGTTGTCCTAAAATTGTACTGACATACACTGCAGTAATTAGCACTTCGTTTTCCGCGTAACTATTTCGTCGGAATTTAAAACTCGAAGTCTGTTAGCTTGAAATAGGTTGGAAATTGTACTAAATAAGTAATCAGCCTGTTGGCAATGTTTGAATAGTTAGCGAATACTATTCATTTATCAGTACTTGCAATCATGAATTAACAGTTAAATAACTGTTGCAAATGCTTATTTCTACACGATTCAAAAATATAACTGGCGACATACAATATGTTGGAAACTATATTTTTACCTCTGTTCATGCTTTTATTATGCAATTTATACTGATAAATACTAGTATCAATTAAGTACTTCATTCTCCGACAAAATAATCGATCCACTCAAAAAATTGATGAAGTTTGTTCGTTAATAAGTTTGTTATTTTAAATTCGATTTGATTAATTTTTTTGCATATTGTTGGTAAATTTAAATGTAATCTTCATCTTTGGAATTTTAAGAAAATTTGGCGTACATTTTATACAGGATGACACAAAGTCTGTTTTTTTAATCAACTTTAAAACCACATATGGATTGTCAAAATTGCTCCACCTTGTATTTTCTTATTTTGTTAACAAGACACATCATTTCTTTACAATATCTTTTTTTATTTATTACAATAGCTTAATTTTTGTAAAAGATGCAAGGGTTTAAGAAAAATCTTACATTTTTACATTTTTTCCTATGATACTAACAATAAGTTTACGAATTTATCGTTTTTGCATAGAGGGTTATTGAAATACTGTCAGTTGTGAAATCTAAAACTAGTCAATTACGTTTTTGAACGTGTTTCTTGTCGAATAGTAATTTAAAATATGGATCTTTCTGTAACCGACGCAGCGAGAACTGTTGCTTTGATTTAGAATGGTAGGTCACAGTATTATGTGGCCAGAGTGTTGGGAGTTTCAAGATGTAAAGTTCAAAGAGCTGTTAAACGGTCTAATGAATTTGCTAGGGAACATGTAAATTGGGGTAACGAAGAATGGAGCAACATCCTATTCACGGATGAGTCCAGATTTTGTCTTAGAACACCAGACGGACGTGAAAGAATTTACCGGAGAACTGGTGAACGTTTCTTTCAAAACCATTTTTTTCCTAGAGTAAGTTATGAAGGCGGTTCGATAATGGTGTGGGGTGGCATAAATTTTGAAGCTCGGACGGACTTGCTTATCATTAACGGGGGAGCCGTGACAGCCGATAGATACATAAGAGAAGTTTTAGAGCCACATATTGTTCCTTTTGCAGCGTTCATCGGAAATGATTTCATGCTGATGTATGATAATGCCCGACCGCATGTTGCCAGAATTGTACACGAGTATTTAGCCGAGGTTGAAATCTCAGTAGTAAATTGGTCTGCTCTAAGCCTAGACCTAAACCCAATTGAGCATGTGTGGGAAGCACTTGGGAGGAAAATACGATCTCGTGTACCAACGCCTGCAAATTTACAACAGCTTAGTGACGTTCTAACTGAAGAATGGAATCAAATCAACCAGGCTTACATTCAAAACTTAATTGAGAGCATGCCAAGACGAATTGCAGCTATTATCCGTGCACGTGGAGGAAACACTTCGTATTAAGTCTTTTATGTTTTTCATTTTCTTTTCAATTCCTTTTCATTAAATTCGGTGTTAAGTTAAATTCGTAAACTTATTGTTAGTACCATAGGCAAAATGTAAAAATGTAAGATTTTTCTTAAACCCTTGTATCTTTTACAAAAATTAAGCTATTGTAATAAACAAAAAGAAATTGTAAAGAACAAAATGAGAAAATACAAGGTGGAGCAATTTTGACAATCCATATGTGGTTTTAAAGTTGATTTAAAAAAAACAGACTTTGTGTCACCCTGTATAAAATGATGTACGCCAAATTTTCTTAAAATTCCAAAGATGTGATAGATTACATTTAAATTTACCTACACTATGCAAAAAAAATGAATCAAATCGAATTTAAAATTTAAAAACTTATTAACGAACAAACTTCATCAATTTTTTGAGTTTATCGATTATTTTGCCGTTGAGTGTAGTATTTATCAGTACTTATACATTTTTTCTAACCTTAATTACTTGTAGTTGTATTACTGTAGCAATTTTTTGTGCTACTCTAATTCAAGTATAAAAATGTGTATTAATAAATTTGCTAGCTGTTTCTTCCTATTTGTAGTTTCATAATCAGTCATCGATACTTTGTGATTAAGTAAATTTGATGGCAACTTTTCACTTCTTTCTTTGTACGATGATGTAGTTGGCTTCGTACATGACTCTTGCTTCCAATCCGATAAATATGTATATTACATTATACCTGTTATTGATACTCCCTCAAATCGTACAAATTTGGATAAAAAACTTATTTGCTGCTACGTATTTCTGTAAAAATAGCAATGACAATTCCGATGATTTTCATTCTTTAAACAAATCGAACAGCAACAAGTGATAGCGAGATATTTAGTGTAATCAAAAAGCGCCGCCTTCAATGATATTTTTCGATCAACAGAATTGCTTGTGATGCTCGAAATATTAAGATATCACATCTAAAATTCCAAATACGTTACATAGCCTTTGCACTTGCAATTAATATGTATCTGGATCACATTGTCGAATAGTTCATCATCAAAAGATGTAACTCATGAATTTTGTAAATCGGTTGCAAAAAATTAACGTTCCTCTTTAAGGAAACAAGCTACACATTGCATTGTAGAGGCACCTTCAGTAATAAACATCGCTAGTTGCTTTGTAGAATGTTCAAATTTTGTTAATGTTTCTAGGACCAGCTCCGCATTGCTTTATCATTATATTTTGTAGTCTTTTCTTAGATATTAATAACGAGGACGATTAGCTAAGTGAACATACTAGAACGCTATCTTTTGAAGAAGCCTCTCGAAGAAGTATCGTCAATTTTTACCAACGAAACTGTTATAATGTTCCTGAATGATAGTAATGTTTACAGCATATAACTGTAGTAGCCAGTATCGTGAATGATAGTAATGTTTTACGTTTATGTTCTATAATATATCAGACTCAAATTCTTCGTAGAGGGATACGTTCCGTTTGTTTAACTAAAAGTTTAGTTTTATTATTTTGGAAAGATGCCTACTTTAAATCAAGTTTAAATTTGCTGCTGTGACACTATTTGTGTGTGCAGAAATGTTTACTTATTTCAGCAGTCCGTTTTACTCCCAGCACATCAAAGGTTTATAGCACACTAAAGATGGTATCTTCACGACATCGTGTTTTAAGTCAAGTAATGATCACTTGTTAGCACATTTGACATAATTTACTAATTTCCATGCCATGATATACTGGGATATGATAACACACTTCCACTTAAAACGACCTATTTATGGTTGTCGATATTATTAGAAACAGAATAAAAATGATGCGACCTAAAATTCGTTCGTTACATGCTGTTGCACTTGCAATTATATGATCTGGAAACTCTTCATTGTCGAATAGTTTAGATCAAAAAGATGTAACTTATAAAAATGAGGTATTAAATTTTCCTCTTTAAAAAAATGGAAAAGATTTGAGCGCATATCAGTAATAAATTTACAGTTGCTTAATGCACAAATTTTGATTAAAGTTTCGGTATCATAAACTCTTGCTTTTCCATTAAGTTTTGATATTTATATCTTATTTTAATAACTGTAGGAATGAGATTTTTTTAAAACACTATGAAAAGAGTTTTCTTTTGAAGAAAGAGATAAAAGAACTATTACTAATTAATAAATATGCACATAACTGATGTATTTAAATCGTAATAACACTAATGTGTTTCGTTTACAACTCATACGTTCTAAAATATATCAAACTCAAATTCTTCGTATTATTGTACATTCGATTGTTTAACTAAATACGATTAATTTTGGTTTTGATTTGGAAAGATTGCCCAAAAAAACGATTTTAAATTTGATAAATATGACACATTTACTGTGTGTATTTGTTTCAACTTAAGAATAACACTGGATTTGTTTATTTACAACTCAAAAGAAATTATAAAGTGATAATTCACACATTAAATCTTAAGAAAACTATTAGTATACTTTGGATAAGGACTAAGCTAAATACGATAAATAATTCGTAACAATTTTGTTTTGGAAGAATGCGACAAGTGTTGCAAAACGATGTCGGCCAATCCTCCGGTATTAAATCTGAACAAGTAGGCATGTATTCAACTTAAGTAAATTGAAATGAAATGTATTACGGAAAACTTTCAAAAATTCAACTTAAATTATTATCTTAAAATGTTTTTTTGTACCAAAGCTTAGTTTCTTCTAATTTGATTAAGGAAAAACTATTTAGTAACTGTTGTCCGTAATTATAGGAACTCAGTTTTTCCCGCAAAACACAATGGATAATTGAAAGACGAAAATTGTTCTGTTGATAGCTAACATTATAATTATAAGATAACATTAAACGTTTACTGGAATTTCAATGCAAATGTCTGAAGAGATAAAAGTGTTGCAAAAGCAGGAACTATTTCTTAAATTTCAGTAATTCTACTTTGCAAATTACGATAGAACAATTTTATTTTGGAGTCCCAAATTGATATCAATTATTATTATAATATTAAAAAATAACGACTATTTTTATTGGCTTCTCATTTTATTACGAAAAACTTTCATTTTCAACTTTAATTTCCATTATCTAAGAAAATTTTTTATGCCCAAAACTTAAGATTCGTCCGAAAGGATATTTGATTACATTCGGGTGATTTTTTTACAATATTGTCCGTAATTATAGGATACCTCACGCAATACCCTCAGATAACGTAATACATAAATTAAAAGACGATATTTGTTCTAGGTTAACCGATAATTATAAGAAAACATTAAACGTTTACTTAACCTGATACTGGCAATGGAGAATGTCTGAAGAGACGGGAAAGTGATCTACTATGAAATTTGTTAACGTTAAGGTCAATTAAAAATTATATCCAGGAACTAACTCACTGTTATAAATCGTTGTTTGAATTCTACGGGAAATTTAAACCCACATATGCGATATGTAATTTAGATTTTTCCAACTAATCATTATTAACAAATATAATCTGAAAAATATCAATTCATTAACAAATAAAATAATAAAACTTAAATTAAAAATTTAAATTAATTAATTCGTTTCAACCCATTATTGAAACAGCCTCAAAAATGCGCTTTCATAGAATGCTTAACACTCCTTTGTAACATTAGTTTTCCATTAATTATCCATGCTTTTAGACGAGGACTAAATGCCCAAAACGAAGATTCGTTTGAGGAAGGAATTGCACTAACATTTGTATTTCATCTTCTGTAAACATATAAACAAACTAGTCTGAAAATCTCCAAGCGTAATAAAGTGGGAATACCGGATTACGAAATATAAGGTATATGTTTTTCCAAGCAGGATCCGGTGATTAAGTACTTATGAAGATTAGACTCTTGCGAAAATGACTACATTAGTAAATTCAAATAGAACATTGGAATTAACACGAATCCTGCATCCGTGCACAATGTTTACTAAATTAGTTGTTTAACCACGCGATAAGCCGTCTTAAGAATTTCTTAAAAATGGTTTCATAGCTCAAATCGACTTTATTTGAGAGAAAACTGTTGCAGTAAGGAGAAATATTAGTCACTTACATACGTCTTTATTTTCATGGTTATAGTTTCTTTGTAAAACTTAAAACTTTCCAATTGATATTAAAAATTTAAATTAATTTATAAGAATTATTGATTATTGTAAGTTTCAAATCCTAAACGTTTTCTGTTTTCCATAAATTCGTTCTGTGGGGAAAATATCCAGTCTGTTCTATAATATTGAAGGCTTTGATGCAGAAATGGAAGGCTTAGAAGGTATATAGCCGCATTCTAAAACACGCTATTGTGTTCGACAATATCCTATGATATTATCTATAGTGGTCAACAGATTTGAACCTTTTTATACTGTCGGTTTCTAAAGGCATAACACTCCGTACAATCAAAATTTATATAAACTATACTGTTAATAGTGAAGCATAAAACATAATCTTTCTGGATTTTCTACAATTCTGAAATATAAATAATTAAGAGTTTGGGACTAGACCAGTTCAAATGGGATTGTATCAATTTTTAATTGTTCAAAAAGTTTGGGTTAACATTATTATAAATTATTTAAAGAAACTTGCTGTCCAATCCCTTACATTTATTAAATGAATATAAATCTAATTTATATATTTAACACAATTATTAACTTTGAGTTTTTACCTTGTATTGCCTGATATATTTCCAAAACGCAATACTTATGTTTTTGTAAAATTACTTAATTGGCGGAACAAATTTACATTTAACATGCGTCATATAAACATAGCCGTGCCTATCAACGAAAATATCTATGAAGAAAGTTATCATTGATATACAGGATTATGTTACAATCTCAGGGATGACATTAAAACCATTACTCGTGTAAATTATATACTAATATATTAATTATATATGTAAGTACTACAGCAAGAACATTTTAAAAAACCTAGTCATGACCTTAATTTAACAACGTACAAGCGTGAATGAAATTATTATAAATGACACTTAAATTATATAACTATTAATTTTTATTATTACTTTTATTTTCTAAAACTCTAGCACTTTCGAAATCAATGAATATTATTAAATTTAGCTGTTGACTATGTCTCATGTATGTACTAATAGGAATGCGCAAGCCGCAGATATTTTGTACGTGTTGCAAATTAATACATAGATAGCGAAAAAAACGCAATCAAAAAGTATTCATGAAACTACGTATACATCTCGTCTGTGTTAACCAAACTCTTCAGTTTTAACACGTTATTGTGTCTAGTATTGCTAGCCAGAAGAATATTTCATGGAAAATAAATTTTTATTTCTATACCTGTGATAAAAATCAAGTAGCTTTACTCATTTAAAAGTTAAGATTACTTTGAATATTTTATCCCATTATTTATTGGTGGGGTGCATCTACTATAAATATTTAAAATGTATGGGGATGAAAAATTTTTAACGAAATATTGGGATCAAAATAAAGAAAAACTCAATTTAGAACTGATACAATATAAAAGTTTTTGAATAAAATATGTAAATAAAATCAAAATTTGTTTCGTATTTTGCCAAAAAAAAATTGTATGAAATCTTTTTTGGTTTCATATATAATCTGCACCTGCGTAGTTGAAGCTGGTTATCTTGTCTCATGTTTATCTCATTAATCTATTTGAATATTATGATAACTTGGATAATTTATCTAAATAGAACGTGTGTGATCATTAAAACCGCACAAATAGTTTGCGTTTAGTTTTACCATGTTTCAGTATTATCATATATGTACATACATATATAGCTGTGTTTATTCGTGAAAACTGCAAACGTTGAAAAGGTTAAATTATGCACGAGAGCTTAACGGTGTCGTTTAAAGTACATAGTAATTAAAAGATGGCACGTGTTCATAACCTGGTATCTAATTAATTCAACTAAATACTAGGGTTACGTCCGTGAAAGGATTTATTTTTAAATACAATCTAAAGTACTGTAATATATCGTATTGCTCTAAATAATATCTGAAATAAATAACGTGACATTATTTTCTATACAAAGACCGCAGTTTTAAACTTTTTTAACATCATGTGACCTGGCTGGACTGCATTGAAATGTTAGACATATTCATGCGTAAATAAAATATTGTTTGCAAGTTACACAACTTTTCTGACTTTCAGCTAATGTGACAGAATTCATAGTGCGTAAAATGCTGTCAATAATTTACATATTTTCAAGAAATACGCCCATCGACGAACTGCTCAGATATGACATGCGAGAAGAATAACAACAAATGTTTTTTAACAAAACAGGCAAAACTTTTTATTGTGTCATATCTTGGTCTAAAAAAGCAGGTAAAAAATTTTAGTAGGCAACATAATTAAAGCTTCTATCATATATTTCATGAAAAAGCAGTAGTTGTGAATTGTATTGTAGGTTGTAATCTAAATGTTTGAATATAAACAATAACAATGCAAAATAAAATACAATTTTTATGCGAAAGTTTTTTTAGCTTTTCTTAGTAATAATTTCTTAAGAAAATTTTATCAATGTGTATTGGAGATATGTCAAGTAGTCGCAGTGGTTCATTGAGATCTGTTTCCACTCCTATATCATAAATAGATATTTTAAGAATAGTTAGGAGGCTTTTACACAAATCTGTATTCTTATCACATTCACAACCTGCAATCCGCCGCCTCTTATTACATTTTTCGAATTATCGCTTTATGCTATTAAATTCTACTCTTGTATGTATGTATGCTGTGTGATTGAGGGTTTCTTGACTTCATAGCTGGCTTGCTAGGCCTATCTGCTTTAGAAAATTTAGAATGTGGGATGGCTTGACTTTTGGATCTCCCACTTCTATTTCATAAGATCCTAGGTGCATAGCCCTTGAATTACGTAGTGCTATGCACTCAGAGAGGATATGTATGGAAGTTTCGTCTTCCTCCTTGCAGAAACGACATTCTGTTGTCTCTGCTAGCAGAATTGTTTTCATATGCCTTCGGAGCCGACAGTGACCTGATAGGATTCCTGTCAGTAAGCGAAATTTTGTCTTGGCTCATGGTAATGAGTTCACTGAATCTGTTCTGGTTATAGGTTCCCAGAGTCGTTTTCGTTTGACTCATTCCATGTTGATCAAACCAGTGCTTGGTTTGCCTTTGATCAACTCTTTTTTAAGTTTCTCTAATATTGTGCTCTGACTGATCCCGCAAAAAGGTTCAGGACCCAAGAGAGATGCACTCGCTCCCTTTTTTGCAAGTTTGTCTGCTTCCTTATTTCTTTCTAATTCGGTGTGTCCCGGCACCCACATGAAAGTGACTTTGTTTACCCTACCTAGTTCGTTTCGCGTAGACAGGAAGTCCCAAGCCATTTGTGAGCTAATTGTATAGGAACTCTCCTTGATTATCAATCAAGATGATAATCTCCTGTTTCCGATACTTCCTTTCTAGGTTAAATCGGACGCATCTTTCTATAGCGTGTATTTCCGCCGGAAGAATGCTAAGGAACTTCCCTAAACTTTCAGAGTACTTGGTTCTGGGCCCATATACTCCGATTCCAGTCCCTCCGGTTGTCCTAGAGGCATCTGTATACCAGCCTAGCTTCGTAGTGAAATTTTTTTCGAGGCTGACATTCTACCGCAGGGCATGTCCCACAACGAATCATCTCCTAGTAGGATTTTTAATTTCTGTTTGATGGGGCCTTCTCCCATCAGTCTGTATGTGGTTTGTCTGTTCCACATCTAAAACGGCCGTTGGGCATGTGTTCATTGCACTAGTAATGCAAACGCATGCCGGTCTTTGTATCTTTGCGAGGCGCATCCTTGTTGTGGTCAGACTGGCACGTTTACTTCAAGCTACTGCCCCATAGGTGATGATTGGTCTCACTATTGCAGTGTACATCCAGTGCAGAATTTTTGGGTTACATCCCCAATTTTTCCCTGCGACGTTTCTACAAACCATCAGGGTTCTTTTAGCTTTCTTGGTTTCTTCCAATTCGTGCTTGTTCCATAGGAGTTTATTATCTAGTGTAAGACCTAGATATTAGAGAGTTATTGCAAACTACTATAAGGGATCCTTTATTAAAAGAATCCTTTATTTTAACAAGTGCGCTTGCGCATTTCATTAAAATTTAAAGGTATGCCGTTATTAAAATACAGGCCGCCTGTATTTAATTTAAATACGGGAACTCGGAACTTTATTTAATGTTGCCTTTACTTTGACAGCAGAACCTACCGTTTTGCATAGTTGAGGTTAAGTGACTCTTACATTGCATGTAAACCTAACCTCAAACGCAACTGTCAATTTAAAGGAACTTAATGATGGCGCGGTTGCAATAACTCTCTTTGTTATTCCAACATTTAAGTCCTTTGTTAATGTAACCTTAATTAAAGTTGGCACTTATTTCGTGTTTGCAATAACTTTCTATTAATTCTACTCTTCATACTAATATTATATTCACTGACAAAGCTGCATTCACTAAAAAAAAACAAGTTTGGCTTCGTATATTAAACGATCAATGGATAGTATTTCTTCCAGATCGGTTAATTGGTCAAGCCTTTACCTTTTTACATTTCTTTCTAGCAATATTTCTACGTGGAAAATTTTATATAAATCAGTCTCAATTTCACCTCTGTAAATTTAATGGCCAACTCGAAAAGATAGTCATACAAATTGCAATGTTTAGCATCTTGCGTAACTCATAGTTTTTCTCCTTTGTTTCTTGAATATAGTTGATCAAGCCAAATGCTGCGCAAATTTTAGCACAAAGTTTACCAGTCTTTCTTTTGCTGATTTCAAATACAGACTCGTGAGAGGTTACAGCGGGATCACATTATGATGTACTATGTACTAGCGAGGTACACAAGTTAAAACATATACATATGTTTAATTCAAATATTATCATTTAGAGGCTCATATAATACGGTTAAATAAACAATAAAAAGTAAAATACAATTCACATGCGATCAAAATCAAAATTATTATTTCACGGGATACACAGTGATTATCGGAGAGCCTCATATGTTATTGCACTTTGAGGAAAATAATATTAAATATTCTAAATAAAAATTGATTCGTAACAGCTCTTGATTGCTTTTGTATGTAGATAATATTTAACAACTAGGACATATCTCTGAAAAAGTTCTACCTTCCTAACGGCGTTAAATATCTCATTTACATTAACAGAGAGAAATCATATCTTACGTCTTCTAACTTCTGAAACCATTCTGTCCATATTTCTTCCACAATTATTACATGGTAAATACCGATTGTTAGATCTTCTATTAAGAAAGCGTGTTGTTTCATCTCAAAAGATAATTTACCTACGAAATTTATTATTGATATCACCTTTCTAAAGTTCTACGTCATAAATCAACTATCTTCATCTATAAAATTATTTTTTTGTAGGGTAAAGTTTCTGGTCAATGTTTTTATTGCAATGCCCTTTAAGAACTTTTGTCTGTGCAAATTCTAATAAATCGAGTAAATGATCTGGTATAAGAAAGGGTATATTATGCTCATGCAAAAACATTCCAAGCTTCGATTCTGCAGTTTTAGCAAAGTTATTTTTCCCTTTCTCTATGAAAATATGTTCTTATTAGTGGGGAACCGGCAGTCTTGCTGTAGTTTATATTGCGGATATGAGATTTTTATGATTTTCATGTCATTGGACAAGGTTAATGCCATAAATTATAATACTAAAATTGTTATACTACCTTATAATTTGGTTTTTCTCGATTGTTTCTTTTTTGTAGTTAATTTAAAACTGGTTTCCGAGTTTTCTTCAGGGTTCTATAACTAACTCTGTTTAATAAGTAATACTTCTTTAGTGCTTGTATTCGAATAATTCTAGAAGTTAGTATCTTCATCACCACAATGCTGTATTATTGCACTTCCTATACTGCCTTTGGTAGAAACAGCACCAGAATAGCGGCGTAGGGACTAGTACAGTTGCTTCGTAGTCCAGTGGTATCGGGTTCGAACGGTACTTCCTTTTTGAATTTGGTTTTCTGTAGTTTACCAAATTCCACGGTAAATACTGCATGAATCTTAAGCCGGTCTATAGACGCAGGCGTAATAATAACTCATGGCCAGCCGATGCCCTCTGAAATTGGCGTAATTTATTATTATTAAACAGTAATAAATAACATTATTATATGTCTATATCCTTATCCTTTATTTAGCTTCATAAACCCCATCATTTATCACGATCACGCCTATATGTTTGCAAGTATGCTACAACTAGAAAAATCATTGATCAAAAAGTAAATAAGCAAAAGAGACTGTTAACAATAGCGGCACTTCTGTGATTCTAAATTGAGATCAGAATACGCGGCTGGTGGTCATGCTTTATTATTGCAATAGAAACAAAAAGAGGGAACACGGACCTTCTTTCCGTTTCTGTAAAACTAACACCGCCAATGATACATCTTCTCATAGGTCAGTTTGAGCTTTTCTGTCTTTTGGTTTATATTCAACATTGTCGAAACCTTGAAAATGTTTCAAGAACCAACGAACAATAGAGCTGCTGGGAATAAGTAGGAAAAGTGAAATCTTGTTCACTAGACGTACTAATTATCAAATTGAAATAAATTTATTTTAAACATTTTGCTATCGAAAAAATGATGTTAATGAAAATAAATATAGTTAACTAATTTAGCCCACTAGAAAATTTTGAAAATTCCGATATGACGCGATAATGCAAAAAGCTTTCAACGTTACAAATTCAGGTTCAAAGGCGTACTACGCATATTCAATAATGTTTGACAATTAAACCCAGAAATCAACTTGAATTCAACTTTCTCTGTTCTCAATCACCTAATTCTATTTTAACCGGTGCCTACCGCACATATAAGTACAATATTTCTACACAAAATTATTATTACAGGTTTTCCCGTTACAAATTGTTTAGTTGATGCAACTGAAACCCTGTATCTCGGAAGTTATTCCTTGCTCAACAGCACGTGTTTTCAGTATTAATATTAATTTATCACTGACTGTTATTGCGGGCAGCTTACGTAGTACAACAAAAGACGGAAGGGATACGTGTAATCTCACTAGAAACTAAATAATGTCTCCAACATCCTACGTTACACCATTTAAACTAAATATAATTCGGTACATCCTAAGCAACACTTTATTTTCACTTAAATAACACATTTAATAGCGGCACATTTAATTATAATCTAACACTTCATATGTGTGCTATTATTAAAATAAAAATAGGTTTATTCCCATTTTTGTGCAGCAGGAAAAGCAATACTCATTTCAAACTTTCATATGTTATACAGAAATATGTGGTAATAACTAGAATAGATCTTTACTTATTTCTCCGAAACAATTTTCCGCCATTTAATAAAAGCATGCGGATAAACATATTTTGGTAACTGCAGATTGTGTAAGGCTCCGTTCTAAATTACGTTGTAGATATTTTTGTCAGTTTTAGATTGTATTTGTTTAAAATTACCCTAGATTTCTAATACAATTTTCTTTATGTTGTGGAGAATGCTATAATACCGGCACCTCCACCGAAATGCAATTTTACTGGTATTCGTAATCCTCATACATCGCTTTTATTGCGAAGAGGTACACGCGTCTTAAATTTCTTCCCTCTCTCACACAATTAAAGTTTATATATCAAAATACACGACGGCAAAATTCATTTGATTGGCATTGTTGATGCGTTACCTTAATTTATTTTGACCATAGAAGTGATATACTTGTCAAATGAAAATAAATTTACCGGTCGATATGTCTTTAATTAAATCTATTCACTTCCTAAATTGATGTAGCACTTGTTTACTGAACGTAACCAGCTTTTCTAAACTTCTTTATATTCGCTTCATGAAAATGTTTCCTCAAAGCAAAGTATACTCGGATTATACTTTTGTTGACAATATCACAATGGTGTCTATAGAGAAATACAGCGTGTAATTTGAAATTTATAAAAAACAGTAAGTAAAACACAGCTACACAAATTAGCAAAATAAAGAAATTTAAATTACAAAGAAAACTCATTGAATAAGGAACTTTGATTCGAAGATACATGTTAACTAAAACGAATAGATATCAATCAAGAAAGTGCATTATCTAATAGAAAATTATTATTATGCATTTGAGTATACACGTGTCAGTTGTTCAAGAAACAAATATACTAAAGCAATTTTTTAAAGTAACACATGGTATAGAAATGAATAACACAAGAGGAACAGAAAAGAAAGTTTTCTTTGTCTAGAAAAATGTATGATTCTTCTGAATTCAAATATGATATTTTCAGTTTCTCAATTTCTCAAAAGATTGTAAGTAACATTTTTAAATGCTTGCCAAGCTGCTTGCTTCAGTGGATTCAATAGTCTCTTAAACTTTACATCATGTATTAGTGATTGTAAGTATTCTCTCATTTTCGTATAACTAATTTTAGGAAGTTTCCGTTTTAAGTAAATGAAACTAGAACCATTGTATAGGACTTTAATGAAATTCTTTATTAATTCTAGTTTGATATATAACGGTGGTAAAATACGCATTTTGCACAATGTGCTTCGGTTTACATTTTTCTGATAAGGTTGATTCATGTTTAGGCCATTCTTTTTAAATATAGAGTTTTTTTATCTCTACTATCTCATTAGCATAACAAACAATAGTTCTTTACATAGCCAAGCTGCAGACTGAGAATAAGTGCGATGACCATGAAATCATCACATTATTACATTCACATACGGCATATTAACACTTTTTCGCAGGTACTAATGGGAATTCATTACCACTATGCAGAAGCACAGCTGAAACTAATTTTAGCAAAATTAAGTAAGAAACGTCATCCTGTTCGGTTTTGTTCAATATCAAATGTTACTATAAGGGAGGAAATATCATTACAAAATACTAAACCATTTTTTGCAGAAAAATAATCTTTAAACTGAGAATAATGATTACGATGAGTACATATCTTTATATTCCTTTGATGAAGATTCCATCCTTTCAGCTGGAAACCGCGAATTTCGGACTACTTTTTGTATAATGTAAAATCTTGTATGATGGCGAGATCTCCAGTCAATCAATAAGCTCCGGTGAATAGCTTTGTTTAATTTCTTTCCTTCTCTCTCCTCACATAATGTGACATGTTGGAGACTGGAGGCTTTGGTATGGGAAATTTTCATACGTTCCTACGTTCCCAGAGGCATATTTATGCTGCAGTTCTGCAGGCGTCGCTCCTTGTACCGGAGATTTTTATATTATACACCAGCAATATATCTAAACCCATCATCACGACTTGCCGCGTACGCAGATGATACGGAAGTTTACTCCATATCCAGAAACGATGCCTTAGTGTACCGCAGACTACAAAGGTTCATTGGTGACATCTGTGAGTGGGCGCCCAAGTGACGTCTAACAATTGACACGGACAAATGCGTTGCCATAAGATTCTCCAGGAAACGCATGGGAGCCAAAGCCGTCGAAAACTTACATTCAATACCTTGGTGTAACTCTGGACTCAAAGTTGACATTTAGGCAGGACGTTTCCCCCATAGCAAAGTTTTTGCGTGCAGGTGGGGCCCTGACTCCTCTCATATGCTGGACAAGCTGTCTGAGCTTGAGAATGAAGCTTTTAATCTACAAGGTGTTTCTATTCTATTCTTAGTTATGGTGTCCTGATATTGTACAGCGCCAGCAAGTCGCAAGTGGAAAAACTGAATATCCTTCAGAACCAAATCCTGCACATCATAGCCGTAGCACCAATGCTCAAATCCATCACGATCATAATATGCCAATTTTTGGAAAGTACGCGCTGGCGCTGGCCAGAGGAACCCTTCTAGAGGGCTCTCCGTTGGAAAACTCACTGGAAAGGGCTGGACTCCAATAGAGTGCTACCTTGTGTTCCGACCCGCAGCATTCTGGAGATGGAACATTAACATCCGGCCGGGACTTGGTCTCCCACTCACGCTGTTATGTATACTCTCTATTATGTATATGGAAAGACTGCAAGAACTCCCCGGTTAGATGGAGTGCATCCTTTACGATTAAAACGCTAAAGGACCTTCTGTCGAGCCTTAGTTAAAACAGAAGCCCTACAAAAAAGTTTGGTTACATGTTGGTTGTTAGGGAAGAAACTAAATCATGCTTACAGCTCGAAGATATGTAAGTAGTGCCGATTCGTTTTTCTACATTTGTGGCAACTTCACCGTTCCCGGTCAAAGGGTAACTATTCATGCTTTTGTTAAGAAAATATATTTGACTTAGTATTTTGACTTAAAACTAAGTGATCAGGACAAGTAACGGGCTCCACATAAAATGTATAAGCCATGCGTGGACAATTTGCAGCAGTGGAGCAAGAGAAAACGCCAGAAATTAGCGTTGCAATGATATGACGTAAACAGAAAAACTAGTCAGTGTCAGTTTATGAAGAGCTTCCTTCAGTTGAGCACTCGGATGCTGAAGACATAGTAGACGCTATTGAGCAGCAGAATTCAGATAGAGATTGTAACTACGAAGATATAATTTCAATGATAGACCATAACGTTTTACTTAAACACAATTGAACGATTTAGTAAGGATTTGGGCCTATTAAAGGAATCATCGGAACTGCTAGCTTCAAGATTAAATGAAAAGAACGTACTCGAGCAAAGTACGAAGATAACTTTTTATCGTAGAAGGGAAAGTGATCTTGTGCAATATTTTAAAGGAAAGTATAAATTTTTTTATCGTAACAATGTGTCAGAAATAAAATTGGCATTGTACAATATGACAACAATGAGTGGCGTGTCTGTATCGACAGTTCCAGCAAAAGCCTCAAGTCTGTTCTACTACACAAGGGGAATGTTTCTGGTTCAATTTCCTATTAGATATTCCGTTCAATTAAAGGAAACATATGAGTACATTGAGAACAAATCCATAACTGCATCATCTGTGTGGATCTCAAAATGGTAAACTATTTACTTGGCTTTCAAAGAGGTTATAAAACATTTCCGCGTATTTTGGACCTTTGGAATAGTCGAGCTAAAAATCAACACTAGATCGAGAAACATTATCCTTCCAAAACATGCCTAAATGTTGGAAGAAAGAATATTATAAGCCAATCTTCAGTCGAGAGCGAACAAGTAATTTTTCCACATCTTCACATCAAACTATTGTAATGTGTTACTATTGTAGTGTTATTGAAACATATTTTGGGGAAACTTGTTTTGCTTCCTAAAAATACATAAAATTAAAAAAAAAATAAAAAACTGGGTCTTATGAAGCAATATTTTAAAGCTTTAGATTTGCAAGATAACTATTTCCAGTACATATGTGAAAACTTTCCACGACTAAGTTACGAAAAAATTAAACCTGGGGTACTTGATCGATTTTAATTAGAATTTTAATGAGAGATCTAAATTTCATCATGAAACAAGTTGAAAAAGAAACCTGGACTTGATTCGTAATGTTCGGGAACAATTTTCTTGAAAAAAAAAAGTCTGCAATTATAAAAATCTAGTGCAATCAATAGTAGTGCTGTAAACGATAAACTAGGCGAGAGATTTCATTAAGGTTTAAAAATTATGAAAACTCAGTATCAAGAAAGATGAGATGCTCAGTGGTCAAAATCTAATATGTGGTATTATTGCAACGACATATTAAATATTGTTAACGAAACAGTAAACAACAATGAAATGGCATTGCATGTATTTCTAGAATAAAGTAAAAAATCAGAATTTCGTTGTACGTCAGCTAAAAATGTCTTTTTAATGCACTTACATATATCTCCACATTATATTACATAAATGCATGCAGCTACAGTAAGAAACTTTAGAGAAATTGATACGAACCATTTACAGTAAATTACAAGGATTTTGGAAGTAGTCCTATAGTACGACAGAACTCTGTTACGTATTACTTAAGAGTTCGAGAAAAAATTACTTTTTTATACATTCGGTATACAAAATGTTGTCATCAAAATTCGATCTTTTTAAAGGTGTTTATCGTATATTTAACAGAGACCGCTTTAAAGAAATTTCTCGAATATTGTAATATATGTATAGAAGAAGAAAGATTTCTCTATATAGAACTTGCACCTCCTGCTCTGTGCGGAGTAGCGTTAACCGTGCGCCTCTGGAGACTGTGGCATATGATTCTCGAAAACTTGTCAGAAGTAGTTAGAAACAAGGTCATCGATAGACAACTTTTCACATACAATTGTATGATATTTTTTCCACAAAATTAAGATTAAGACAAACGTCTTCCTTTCGCCAATATTTATACAAATATAAATTAAAACTGTAAAATTTGTCGTCACTCACGAATGTTGAACATAAATAGTATGAAGAAAATAGCAGGATATATCTATCACGAAAAGATCGTTTTTCCAATAAAATATTCCACCCTTACTTCATCTATAACTATATGCATGTGTATATGCGAAAGAAAATAAGATCTTCGACACAATTTTAAAGAAACCTTGTTACTTCAAATTCAATATTGGGAACCCTTGTTACAAGTACAATCGATTTTCGATAAGTATATGACCAATAAGTTTAAAACGATAAATAGTACAGCTAAATGTCTAAGAATGTGCGTAAATAAAGATTACATAGAATCTGCGATGTAGAATATACGTATTTCAAGTAGACTTACTACAATCATTTATTTCCATTGAGCGTAGTTTACTTTAATTGTGATATAAAATTTAAATAGCCTTTTGATGTTGGGATTTGGGGTGGTTTAAGTAAGAAGGTAATTAATTAGCATTCCGAGTCTTCAGGAGAATTATTCAGACGTATGTAGCTGTAGGTATGTATGTAGTACATACCTATACGTTTAGTACAGAATGTGTATGTATTTTAATTATGTGGGAAAAGGGTCTGAATAATTGTCCTACTTTAAAAGCAAGGTAAATATTTACCTTACCAATTATGTTGAAACACTATGAAGAGGTAGTAATATTTTTTTGTATGTAGTCTGGGACATATAGACACTGAGAAGTCAATAAACTTAAAATGATTATATGACGATATTCTACTCTTTGATCTCTGTTGATATTACTGTGCTCGCTTTCTAGATACAAATGACACAAATTGTATCTGAGAATTATTTGTATGGGAGTCTATCTACACAAAATTATTAAATGATTTTAAGTGTGGGAGTATCTCATGTGTATGATATTTATGCACATAAATTTAAGTTTTATCTCTCTCGCATAGGTATTTAGTTTCTAAGCGAAAAACTCATATTGCTTCGCTTTTGTCAATCAAATTTTTTTTTAATTATTTTATCTCTAACTTGACCATTTTTTTAAGATCAGTTATTCGAAGTTTCGAATTTAGGAAGTTTTTAGAACATGAACATGTGTATTAAAAATATTCATAAATTTTCTATTTTTTCCATAATATTAGTTCTGTTTATCATTTACGTATTACATAATACTTTGGAAAACTCAACGAATTACTTTATAAAAAAATTATTTCCCAACAATATAAGGACTAAAAATGGGTGGATTGCCGCAGTGGTTAGGCGGCTGACTATCGTTGTGGCAGGATGATAGGAGCCGGGTTTTAATTCTCTGGAGGGACGGTGGCATTTTTCAGAGAGTTCAAATCCGGATCGACTTACCATTCGCTGTTGGTGAGAGCAAAGTGATTAACAGCGCGGCATTATAAAAAGCGGTATGATGCTGTCAAAGCCATTTGAACACGATTTACACACACACAACTACACCGCGAGAGTTGCAGTGATAGCCAGACAAATGATACAGTCTACGGAGTTACGCAACTAAGCACCCACCACGGAACGGAACGAAAGGAACGGAACGAAAGGAAATAACTGCCAAGTTTTATCGAAAAAGTTTAATAAAACATAGAGGTATAACTTTTACTGTTTCCTGTTAGTTAAAATTCAACGGAGGTAATAGTCGAAATGGTAAAAAACGGTCCCTTAAGCCACTGAATAAATCAGTAACGAGAATATAGCTTACATTATAGTTCGGAAGATTGCTTTCTGAATTATATTGTGGCGCGTATATAGTCATACTTTCAATTTATTCTTAACTGAAGGTGAAATTCCACAAACTCGCAAAGAGTAGCATTATGCTTGCTAGATACACTTGAGTAATTTAGACTTAATCGGCCAGTGTTGAACTTATAACCTATAACTATTGTTTGGTTTTGGACAAACGAAGTCCTAAAGCTCTCTTATATTTTGCAATGATAATAAATTGAATCAATATAACTTTATCTTCAGCCACCCAGATTTTGTTTTCGCTTTCGTTAGGACATTTATAATATGAGATATCCCTTAAAATTGTGCAGAACTGCAGAATGTATAAACTTTTCTAACGTTTAAATGAAGAAGTTTTAATTTCTTTTCATAATTCTTCTTAACAGATTCTACATCAGTTCTTACCAAAGATCTACATAATTGTCTGACGTATTACGACAAAAACTTGTTATACACACTTTTAAGATCTTCAGATATTCGCACGTTAAATCCTGGGTTGTAATAATTTGAAACAATTTCAGAAGTTTAATCACAACAATCGGAGTAGTTTGCTACGTTAGTCATTCATCCATATTTTGTTTCTTTTTTTGATTTGTTTGTTTGGCGGTTTATTTCACTGCTATCCTAATGTTTGCTTAATTAAAATTTGCAAAACCTAAACCAGCCAACTTTCCCATCATATTAAATGTAGATGCAGTAAATGATATTTTTTATTAAATGACAAGCAGCCCTAGTAGGTTGGTTAGAATTTATTTGGTGAAGGATATGATTACCACTTAATTAATCAACGCTTAAACGAGATCGAGTTAAATATCCCGAATTTATTATATAGATAGCCAAAGTTATCGATAGGATATGATTTACAACGAATGTTAAATCATACAAGTGCAAATCACATATTTTTCTTAATAAGGCATGAAGTAATTGAAAAGAAAGTGTTCTACAAAATGTTTTAATATATGCTTATATAAATAGAGGTATACTAATTGAATTCCATGTCCATTTTCGATATTATTGAAGATAGATATTTGGCTAAACAATCAATGTGCTGCAGCTTTATATGCAGATTTAAAATCGTTTAAAAGTTAAAAAAACTGGAGATCGCTATTTTGACAGAGTTTCTTACTAAAGCTAATTGATAGTCTCAATTTGAAACTGATGTCAAACTTGTATTAATTAAAATGAAATCAGTTGAGACTTATTTAAAAATGTATTTCTTAAGATACTCACAAAGCCATATATTATTTGAAGCAATTTAAAATAATTTCGGATTGTATAATTGCATAAAGCTATAATATATTTTGTATATTGATGAAATGTTACAAACAATTCCCGTCTTGACGCCCAAAATTATTTAATTAACCTTTCAGACATAAGGCAACTAAATGTAAAAACAATTATCTCCCTTATCAACCAAGATATTGGACTTCCGCCTACTAGATGGGCACCCTGTATAATAAGAGCTAACATGAGATCCAAAGGATTTGTAACTCAAGCTTAAGGCAGGGCGGAGGATTAAGTCCTGTACTTTTTACCGTATTTATAACTATATAATAAAACAATGCTTAATACAGACTAAAATAATCAAATTGGGTACAGGAATCTGGAGAGGATACAGATAGCTGAGGTAGCATTCGCCGACGACGTAGTAGTAATGGCTGAGAACGAAAACAATCTACAGAAAAGTATAGATATATGCAACGAAACACTTAAGAAAGAAATAATGAGCACAAATAAAGATAAAACAAAAGTGGTGACCACATGTGGTGAAGAACAAAAAATCAAAATCGTGGTTTTAGTAACACCTAGAGAAACTCAGTTCCTCATAAACTGATATCTCCTTTTTATACATACTCGAAAAATTATGCATGGAAATTAAATTTAAACTACAATAAAAATGCAAATGCAAAAACAAACATGGAAAAAATTTAGTACACTTTTTACAGATTTGCAATATTACAAAAATAATAACTGAGAACTGAAATTTCTATACATTAAAAAAATTATGTAATCCAAACTTATTAACGGATGCTGAACAACTCACGATATTCAAAATCCAATTCTCCATGTATGACCTACCATCTTGGCCTATATCAAAATAGGAATTCGTTCCAATATCTCTTTATCGCAGATTTAATTTTTTTACGCTATTATATTGTTAATTACTGGCATTTATTTTTGTTGCCAGTATTCCCCAAACGTATTTCATTATGTTCGAAAATTGGAGCTAATTCTCGACTTTTGCTGTTATCAAATGTTTGTAGAGGAAATACAAAATTATGTGGAACTATAAAAATTTCCTGGATGTATGCAATGACGTGACATATCAATTTATGTTTATAAAAAAAGCAATTTATTCTTTATAACCAAAACAAAATCATTCTGAAAACATATATTAACCAAATTAATAAAAAAATTGGGATTAGTTAAGGTTACTCTTATAAAAGTATATAGATATTATCAATTTAGTAATGTCACTACCTTAAAATATGGTTACCCTTTCTGTATATAGAAAGCGTATCTTATTTCATCATTACACAAGAAAATAGGTGAAAACTGATAATCAACTGAAAACCGAAGGAGGGCAAAACAAAATAACTAGTTTGAGTTGGCTGCATGTGTACATATCTCCTTGCCTACATATGTTTGACAAACACGTTGGGTCAGTTACTTATATTAGCTCAGTAAAATGATCAGCCGCTAACCTAGATAAAGGAAAAGTACAGAAATGAATTGTAGCAGCAAATGTAATAACTTCATGAAACGTGAGCATTCCTCATTACGCCTTGGTGAAAGCTACGACAAATAGATATATTTAGTTTAGAAGCTTTTAGATGTTTCGTCGAGTAATATGGTATTATAAACAGTGTCCATTTATTAGTATGGTTATGAAAGGAGAACTGGCAAAAGCAACATTATTATACCTCGGAGATCTTTTGAAATATTATTAACATATTTCTTTATTTCACCTTCTTACACCAGGAGCTGTAGACATATATTACGTATATGTGTTGGTATTTTTTTTAATTTTTACGAATATTACTGTGGTTTTACGTGATAGCGCTGCGCTATGATTCAAAAGGTTACACAACGGCAACTATAAACATTTCGCATTTTTATTTATACAACGTTTTGTGCGAATAATGCAAAATATGAGAAAAGAATAATAAAAATCCAGAATTCAACTAACGTAGGTACCGTTACGTAAATTACGTCAGTTAATTTCGTTTTTTGTATATTTCTTTCACGTATCCTACAAGATTATATTTTTTGCTCCCATAAAATTATAATGCGAACGTTTTTCCTTGTTATTACTTCTGCAATGCTACTAGACCATATTATTATTTACAGTATTTCATCATTTTCTGTATCCAAAGGTAAATTTTTCATAATAATAATTAGGTATGTGCTTTCGGTCGTTATTGTATACGCCTTCAAAATTATCAGAAATAATTTCTTTTCTTGGCCGTATATTTACAAATACCGCGTGAAGTTACCGAAAGCTTAACTTTTCCAAGAATTATAATAGGACGCTATGACAAAAAATCTTCCACGCAGTATTTAAAAATAATTGAAAGTTACACACGTCTTTCGTTCAGTATCCTATAAATTTCCTCTTTTCTGTTATTACTTCAATTGTTATTATCAAATTTCCAGCTAGAAAAAGTGGAGACGCAAAAACAATGCAGTCATCAGACAATTTAAAATATTAATTTTCATTCTTATAATCGCATGTCACTGAACTGCATAGAGAACCAAGAGTCCAACAAAGTCAACCAAAGATCGATTACAAACTGCAAAAATTAGCTTGTTTAGCACTAACAGCAATCTCATATTCCAGCACTATACTTGTTATAGTACTACTTCTAAACTTGCCTTTTCTCCTTCATATTTCTGGGCAAGGAGAGACTAGGACAACGACTCTTAGTTAAACGTTTCTATGAAATATGAAACATAAATGCAAACCTCATTACGACCATTTCCTAATTTAAGGACTGTGAATTCTACTAACTTAAGAGTATATTTAAACCAGTCTCTGGGATAAAATCTATGCAATACATTGATGTCCAGGAAACTACAACCCACCACTGTAATATCAAAACTATTAAGATCATATCTAACAAGCAACCAGTTTTAATAGCAGAAACAATAGTAACAATAAGTTAGTTGAATGTCAACGACATTCCCACGTAACACAAATGTATAAATACGAAAGTTTTAAACTAACACACAGTAACTTTGCTTGGGGTGTCAAGCCTGAACAAATTAATAAAAACGAAAAGTAGATTACGTGTCAAGGCCGAAAGTAAGAACAGTTTAATTAACACGGAAAAACTACGATTATAAGATAAAGTAGCAGAATACTCTGTTTCTCAATGTTCCACGCTAGACAACTTATAACCTGACTTTTGCACAAATAGCTCTGAGGCTGCCAGAACTAGCAAAATTTTCGAGTAACGGTACAAAGTAATAATTATAAGTTGTGAAAGATTGCCTGGTTCCGGGTAACCTGCTTGTAATGCCAAATACCAGAAATCAGTTCTAGAACCAGAATATCGATATACCCGTGGCACGGTTGGAAATCATATTAAATTCAAAATATCCGACACAGGTGCCATAATAACACTAAATGTGGTTATGAACATTTTCCTTATTTTTATTCATGTTACATTCTGTCCTAAAATGTATACTAATAATACCGATAAAAATTAGGTATTCCATTCTTTGATGCTTTGTAGTGTAATCGGTTTTGTAGAGAAATCTCTGAAAACGAAACCCGGTTCTAAAACCGAAATTGGGTAGAACCGAGTATAAAATCTTCGGGTCTACCCACTTCCGAGTATCCGAAATCGGGTACGCTGTTTTGAATGACAGCACTACTATTAAACCACTAAATATGATAACTTTTTACGCCAAACTGTGCGGATGGCTACATTATAAATATCAAAAAATTTAAGACCCTACCATATCCTCTATATGATTTTTGAGTCAGTATGCTCCTGGGGTAAGTCAGTTTCCGATTGCAGTTCTAATACTGTGTATTAATATATTTTGCGATAAATATATATTAGTACTAACTCCCTCCTTGTCTGCTAGATGCGTAATAGTGGGAAGGGATCAGTGGGAGTTCTTTCTTTGATTTTATCTGCACAATATGTAATTTGATACACATATATTTTCTTCTTACTAATTGTAAGTGAAAATACATACTGTTAAGTTAAAACTGTTATATCTAAACTATTTTTAGAATCTTTTCATTGGAGAGAGCGATCCAACTCGTTTTAAAATTAATTCAAAATATACACGATCAATCACGTAAAAGCTACACTCCAAAGTTATTTAAATTCGTGGGTGTCCTATTTTAAGAAACAAACAAAAACTTATTTTAAATAGAACATCCTGTATCATCATTCTACATTAATTTTATTTATCTCTAATTGTTAGTGTTGTTTCCTATAATTATCTTTTATAATTTTTGAATGTGTCGGGATACTATGGATATGATAAACAGGGTAAAATTAGTCTAGGCTCCTAGGGATTTTAGTATAGAAGGAAACCAAATAGCCGATAGGCTAGCAAGAAATATACCTTTCATAGAGCCAGAATCATCTCGTGGGATAATTCGTGAGGTTATTGACCAGGGAGTAGGTATAATGTAAAAACAACAACATTGTAACTAGGATCACTGGACGGGAAAACCTTTCTGCAGAGATCATTCAGTAGCAGGACTAGGAATCTACTTACCTATAGAAAACATAATTGAGGCAGGTTATCGGGTTATGAACCGTAGACTACTGCCTAAAAATCACTTGTGTAACTTGGGCCTTGTATCTCATGAAGCACTTCTTCACTTACTATACTATTGGGAAAAATTCAATTGCATTAAGAAGCAAAATCCTGGCCATTAAGAAGTTGACGCTTGCAGATGTAAGCAAAACTTGTAAACCTAGAATGCAGGTACCACGTGAGACTATCCCATAGAATAATAATAATAATAATATTAGGAGGCATGGCAATATGCTACATACATGGACGGTATTTCGCTTAAATGTAAAAAACCTTGTTGTGTAGTTTTTTAGAACCACCTAGCATTCAAATTAATTTTAAAACATGTTTCCTAGTGCACCTGCACATCTCTCAATAGGAACATTTAAAAAATATATCATCTTTTTCTATGTATAGATTTATAGGTACGTTTCATGTGGTTAAAACTTTCCTTGCCGAAGAAGATTCTGATGAACATACAACACGATATTACATCTACAGACTAACAAAAACCATTACGTAGGTGCAGGTAAGCAACTACACAGATATGCGTGGATTAAAATAATCGATTCAAAGAACTTGGATTCGCTTAATAATGGTTATAAAATATGTAAGCAAATAATATTTTAAATTCTGTATTTTTTACAACGTGTATTTCATAAATGTCAAAAATACGATACCTATATTAAATCTTAGTTTGCTATTCATTCAAGTGTGGAAAAATTTCAAAATGGATTTAGTCTACACTACAAGGATATAGTCATATCGTTTAGAGTATATGGAGAGAAATAAAAGAAAAGCAAAGAGTCGAGAGCAGGGTTCATGAAACCTAATAAACGAATTTGTTGATTCTGCGTTGAACAGAAATTGAGACTTGCACAATAAAAAGTATAATATTAGTTTCGTCAACAATTGAAATATCATATATTCTTCAATTCAGCATTAGAATTGTAGTAATTGAAAACTATATCCAGTATTCATCACAAAGTCATACTTTTAATATCCAAAGGTGCACGAGAAAGCTATATCTTTTTTGCGTATCTCTTAAATTTGGCGTTGAAGCATACAATTGTAAATAAGAACGACAAAGTGAAACAGATTCATACTACAGGCAAGCTGTTCCACCATTACGTGCTTCCTGAAATATTGCTTTGTTCCTAGAGCTGCAAGATAGCGACATTTAGATAGTACATAACTCCAAAATATTTATAGTTATATGCAATAGTTACTAAATGCATCCTCACTTTTTTAACTAAAACGAATGCTGGCATCATTCTACGAGGGAGCGTTTTTATATTCGCGGAATGGGGGATAAGGGGTGGAAATAAAAAAACCAAATTATTTTTCTTTTTCAATATATTCACCTGCAAGACGGATACATTTTTCACATCTTTCAATTAATTTATGTATACCCTCATAAAAAAATGATTTCTCTTTATCTGCAAAATACGCCGAAACTGCCTCCTTGACTTCATCATCGGCAGTAAATCTTTTACCCCGCAGCTCTTTTTTCATTTTCGGAAAGAGGTAATCATCACTCGGGGCCAGGTCTGGGCTGTAGGGTGGGTGATTCACAATTTCGAAGCCCACCTTATGCAGGGCAGCTAACGCAACGCGGCTCTTGTGGACGAGCGCGTTGTCGTGCAAAAGCAGCACACCTTTCGTCAATTTTCCCCGTCTTTTCTCTTTAATGGCTTCTTTTAGTCGCTCTAATATTGAAGCGTAATATTCTCCGGTTATAGAAACACCTTTATCTTTATAATCAATCAACAATATTCCTTCCGAGTCCCAAAATACCGTTGCCATGAGTTTCCCAGCTGATTGTGACACTTTGTGACACTAAATTTGTTGGGCGGTGCTGTGCCCTTTTTATGCCACTACATGGAGTCTTGTTTGGACTCAGGTTCATAATGATGAACCCAAGTTTCGTCTCCAGTAACAATTCGACTCAATACACCATCCTTGTCTTCATTACAGAGGTCCAAAAATGCACGCGAACACTCTACGCGCTGTTGTTTTTGCGGCGGCGTGAGCATTCTCGGCACCCATCTTGCGCTGACCTTAGACATGCCGAGATGATCGTGTAGGATTTTAAAAATTGTTGTATCGGATACTCCAACCATTTCTGCGAGTTGTTTCTTCTTTAGTCGAACATCTTCGAGTACAGTTTTTTCAACTTTTTGGATAAGTGCTGGCGTGGTCACCTCAATGCTCCTGCCCGGCCTCGGGTCGTCTTCAAGGGATTCCCTTCCTTGTTTAAATAAACTATGCCACTTGTACACCATGGTTTTTCCTGGACAAGAGTCGCCGTAAACCAATGACATCTCATTCATTATGGTCGCGATTGATTTTCCTTGCCTGGTAAGGAACTTTATAACGGCACGATATTCGATTTTTTCCATATTTCACTTTTCACTCCTAATTATGTTACTTGGTTGACGATACCTCAGAGACTAACTGTCTAACTGTGGTCTTCATTCACTTCTCTAAGGCCGAACGGTTGTTCCTAAGCCCTTTAATAATCTGTGAATGTCCTTTTTAGGACAGGAAATGTGAATTTTAAAAGACGTAATCGCTGTCTAGTGTGACTAATTTGGATAGTATAAGAAGACTATGGTAACTAGAAAGAGTTAGTCATCAATCGCCAGAATCCTTCTTATTCTCACCCTAGGGGCGGTCTGTCGGGGTCGAGAATGGCCAGCTGGCTGATGAGGGGTTTTCTGATCTTTCAACCCTTTGTAGCGTCTTGGTTTCCAGGCCTGTCACAAATCGTTGAAGCGATTGGACTCCAAGATCATCGCGGAGTTGCTGATTCCTGATGAACCAAGGCGATCCAGTGATGAGTCTTAAGACTTTGTTCTGTAGTGTTTCCAGCTTTTTAAAGTGGGACTTAGCCATACTCGACCACGCCAGCGCCCCGTAAGTGATGATCGGTCGTAAAAAGGAGTAGTAGATTAATATTTTGATTCTGAGCGAAAGACCACTTCTTGCACAGAGCAAGGGATAAACACAGCTTCTGGCCGCGTTGAACTTCTCAATCGTTTTGTTGACGTGGAGTCGCAATGTGAGGCGTGCATCAAGTCTCATCCCCAGATAAAGGACGGAAGGGCACCAAGGGAGCCTGAAATTGTCAACAATAATATTGTCCGGTGGAGGGCGGCGCCTATTCGTAAAGCGAATGGCCACGCATTTAGACTCATTAATCTTCAGTCTCCACTTGGAGGCCCAAGAAAGACTAACTGTCTAATAACAATGAAACTTCGTATTTATACTAATTATGAGTCGCTGCACAGGCCACGCCCCCAACGCGCCTAATCACCCCCCTACAACCCGCTCATTCCGCGAATATAAAAACGCTCCCTCGTATATAACCGTCACACACCAGTGCTATAATTCGATCTCTCTCTATAAAGGAACCTTATCAAGTTTGTGTAGGGTCTTGTGAAGTCATTATGGATATTTGTTATAATGGTTTTTGTATTGACATGAAATTTGTTACATACTTTGAAATTGTTGTTTGAAACAACTCGTTTTATAAATTACAATACATTATAAATTACATTACCCGCTCCGGCAGAACTAACAGACAACTCTTTCATAATGCATTATCTCATAAAGACATTATTTAAACAATAGCTTTCATCAGTATTTAACAGAAATAATTATTACTAAGGTGCGCTTAAGAACATATACATAAATTAAAACATGTAGGTCAAGCATAAAGCTAAATGCTAGCTATAAATAGAATAATCCAATTATGTCGATGAATTAGCAAAGCTTAAAAGGGAGATTTAACATACAATCAGGATAGAGGATAGATAAATAGAGTTAGTATATAAATAGTAAAACTAAAACCTCCTTCTGCTAGTAGGGGTAAAAGCCTATTGAATGGTATGAAAGAAATTGGTTACACTGAATGTATAAACACAAGGACACCTTTCGAACTCAAATTGTATCTGCATTTATCAGCATTTATTTTGCAATTTTGATTAAATAAGTTGGGGTGAATGCATAGTTGTTGTTGATATAATTGTGATTCAAAAACTGGAATGCATGCGAACGGCCAATATATTTTCTTATTTGAAAATTCACTTTCATGTAAGTAACTTTAACTCTCTCAAGTATATTTAATAATTTTTTAAATCTAACACTTTTTCTACATTGTTTTCTTCACGTTAATCCATTTCTGGTGCTTAAATTAATAGAATTAACATAATGTTGTTGTAGTGTTATCTTGGAAAGGAGAAACGCTTAACTTCTGTCAGAGTAACTGTTAACCCGAAAGGAATTAGGGTTATACAAAATAGAGTCAGATAAAAAGAAGCAGATATTTGCCGTTAAAAGTGTAAAAGTATTAACTAGAAATACATAACGTCTCTTAACTTAGAATATAATATATCCCTGGTGCACTTGGCTGTTATCCAGAAAAATTGTAATTTTTTTGAAGAAATTTTCGTCTTGTAACGTCTTGTGTAGTCAATAAATGTAGACTGGAAAACGCGACGATTATTTAATTTATTTTCCTTGCAGCACAAAATAGACATGTAACCGAATTAGTGAATTTGTTTTTCGGCGCCGCCCCATTGATGTCAGTCCCAGTCGCTCTATTATCTATAAAAACTGCGTAAATAAAATAGGGAATCCACTTGGCTCAACCAAAGCTTTTAGAATAGTCGTTACTCGTATTAGAACACGAACGCTACTCCCCCTAAGAAATTCTTGTTCGCCAAGTAAACAAGTATAAGATAAATCTCTTTTCAACTTTTCGGCGTAAATTAGATGTTGAGCTTTTCGAACGCAGATAAAAGTATTTACATTTGGGTGTATCTTAACTCTTAATCAGCGAATTATTCAGTTATAAATAATTTGTTGTCTTCATGGTGTTAAATCACAGTTAAACTTATCTTGATTAGATTACAATTATCATTATCACTTAACACTGGTTTTTTGATGTAATTTAATCAAAAAAATAAATATTACGTTCAATTTGAATGGAACTATCACTTTTTCGATTCAAATTATCTATGTTGTAACATCACCTTAAAGGACCATAATTTATTCCAAAAATGTTTATGTGTGTGTTCTAACGAAACATTTTGCAAATTGAAAATATATACAAACAGGTACAACTTCGTTTCTTTAAATGACACCCTGCAATTCTTATATGCGTTAGATGACTGCAATAATATGAAGGATGAAATTATTTTTATATTTTTGTAGTTGTTTCAAAGGAGATTCTCAATTATCTTATAGTTAAATACAAGTTGATTCTTTAAAGAAATATTGTTTAACTTGTACAAGAATCAATTTATCAACAATTATGTTTTCGTAAAATCATTTTATCGGTGCAAAAAATTGGCATTTAAAATATGGAAAATAATCTTAAAACATACAGCCATGAAAAAAAAAATGTCTAAGAATAAATAAGTCACTGATATACAGGCTGTTACAATATATATAAGCGTTAACAGGCCGTTTAGGTTCATTGCTTGATTATATTCTTCCATTGCTCCCTGTTCTTTGCTTTTTCTCTCCAATTATAAATTCCTTTGTCACGTAGATCCATTTCGACCGCCTGCAGCCACCTCGTTTTCGGACGACCCCTTTTCCTATTTATTAATGTTTTTAGATGTACCATTTTCTTTACTATTCGGTGGTCCTCTCTCCTTTCCACATGCCCTAACCATCTCATACGTTGGGCTCTAACAAATTGGGTTATTGTTGCTTCACCATACAGCTGCCTTATTTCATCGTTGCTTCTACGTTCCCAGTGGTCATTTACCTTTTTTCCCTTAAATATTCTTCTGAGTATCTTCCGTTCCCATACCTCTAGTTTTTCTGCCTCTTTCTTATTCAGAACCCAAGTCTCACAGCCATAAGTTACTGTTGGTCGAAAGATCGTCTTATACAGTTGGATTTTTGCCTTCCGTGAGGTATTCTTCGATCTTAAGAGCGTGCTCATCGCTCCGGCACAACGATCCCCCTTTACTATCCTGGCTGCAACCTCAGAGCTACTGTCCCCATCTTCCGATAGCCATACACCGAGGTACATGAAATTCTTAACCTTTTCGATTCGCATTTGTCTACCATTTTCTAAATCGATCACAATTTCTTTTCGTGTGTCTTCTACTGTTTTCGTACTTTTCATATGTATTTGGTCTTCTCGTTGTTTATTTCCAGTCCCACTTTCTTTGCACTTGCTTCCAACATTCTGGTTACTCTCTCAAGTTCCTTCCTTGATATCGCCAGTATCGTTATATCGTCTGCGTACGCTAGGCATTGGTGACTTTTGCTTAATATTGTTCCAGTACTGTTTATGTTACTCTCTCTGATGACTTTCTCCAGCATTATGTTAAATAACACTGTAGAGAGCGGATCTCCTTGCCTTAGTCCCACTGTAGCTACAAAAGAGTCTGAAACTACATTGTTTGCTCGTACTTTGCTGGTAGAGTTCTCTAAAGTCATTCTCACTAACCGTATTAGCTTATTTGGGACCTGCAATCCTTGCATCTCCTGGTAAAGTTTCTTTCTACTTATCGAATCATAAGCTCGTCTAAAGTCAATAAAAATAGCGTGTATTTCTATGTTATGACCATTACATATTGCTTGAAGTTCTTTTATTGTAAACACTTGATCTGTAACTGAGCAATCTTTTCTAAAACCACACTGATATTCTCCCACAACGTTGTCTGCAAATACCTGTAGTCTATTGCGTATTATCGTTGCTAAAACCTTATACGTTACATCCAACAGAGATATTCCTCTATAATTTTTACACTCAGTTTTATCGCCCTTTTTATGCAGTGGTATAATTACTGCTTCTCTCCATTTTTCTGGCATTTGTTCTTGCTCCCATATAGCTTTTATTAACTCATAAATTTCTTTTTGCAGTGAGTGTCCTCCATATTTAATTAATTCGGCCGCAATACCGATTCCGCCGGGACTCTTTCCATTTTTCATACACGATATCACTTTATATATTTCACTTTCAGTTGGTGACGCTATACCAACTCCGTCCTCTTCTCTATATCTTTCCCCGATTATTTCTTCGCTTAAATTTTGATTCTGTTCTCCCGTAATTTCTTTAAAATAGTTTTTCCATACTGTTGCCGCTTCCTTTTCATCTCCCACTAAGCTTCCATCCTTGCCTTTGCAGAATAGCGTTCTTGATTTTGGTCCTTGCCTAGTAGTCTTAGTTTCCTGGTAGAAATTTTTAATGTCTTTCCTTTTGTAATTTTCTTCTACTTTTTTTTGTTTAGCTTCGTAATACTCTTGCTTAGTTCTTCTGTAGATATTTTTTGCTCTCTTCTTTTGATCTCTATAGTTGGCTATATCCTGTGGTGCATTTGTCTGTAGCATCTTCTGTCTAGTTTCTTGTACTTTTTGCCTATGTTCCCTGCACACAGTGTTAAACCACCCTTCTTTTATTCTCGGCTTTTTGTACCCCACGACATTTACTGCAATTTTTTTAAGTCGACTTTCCAACATACTCCATCGTTCATCTATTGCTCTTCCTTGTAGTGCTATTTTGCAACTCTCGTCCGTTCTCTTCTGGTACAATATTTTTAGTTCCTCCTGCCCGAAAGCTTCTGTGTTAATTCTTTTCTCCGTTTTCTGTGTCCTTCTTGTGTCTATTTTAAGATTTAAGCATACCTTCGCCCGCACTAATATATGGTCGGAACCTATTTCTGCACCCCTATATGATCTGACGTCTCGTATCCCTCTTTTAAATCTATCCTGTATCAATATGTGATCGATTTGATTCTCTGTTATTCCATCTGGTGATATCCATGTTGCCTTATGAATCTCTTTATGTTCAAAGCAAGTACTCATTATTTTACAGTTTCTACCTGCTGCTAGTCCTATGAGCATTACACCATTATTATTAGAAAACTCATGTTTACTAAACTCTCCAATTACTGGCTTATAGGTTTCTTCTCTACCTATCTTTGCGTTAAAATCTCCTACAATGATATTCATATCTTCATCAGAGAATGTATCATAAAGTTCTTCAATCGTTTCATAAAATGCGACCTTCTCCTCTTCATCTTTATCTTCCGAGGGTGCATGCACATTGATAATGTTAATCTTCCTGTACACACCTACCAACTTTAGGTGACATAGTCTTTCATTTATTGCCGTAAATTTCACAATAGCATGTTTCAACCTTTTCGAAACTAAAAACCCAGTTCCAAGAAATCTGTTCTTATTATCGCCACTATTGAAGAATATATACTTTTCTAGCTTTGTTATGGACGTGTCTTTTTGTTTTGTTTCTTGTATCGCCAGAATTTCTATTTTGTACCTCTCTGCTTCCTTCTCTAGATCCTGCAGTGCTCCTGTATAATAAGTCCCTCTTACATTCCAAGTAGCTAGATATGTATGTTCGTAGTATGGTTCTACTTTATCCTTAATCATTGTGTTCGTTTTCCTTGCATAAACCGTCATCGTAATGTCCGTCTTTCTTGTCAGTGTCATTAGTTTTTTGAGTTGGTACTCTTTGGCGTCTGTGTATCCTTTACAGGTTCCAGCGCGTCCCTATTAGTATTCCATTTCCATTGCTTTCCGTCGATTATCAACCTCTGGTATTTGACTATTACGCTTTTTCCTCGTTGTCTTTCTTCTCTTGCTCTATCTCTGATAAACTTTTGTATTTCTCTTTCTTGTATTGTTTGGTCGTTGTTGATGTAGACTTTATGTCCTTTCATGTGCCTAAGTTTATTTTTATTCTTCATTATAGCTAGTTTCTCTTCTGTATTTTCTAGTGCGATCAGGTAAGTTTTCTCCCTAACTTAGCTACCGTTTTAATTGAGACTCCTACATTCAATTCCTTCTCATAAAACCATTTATTTCCGCTTTTCTTTCTTCCGTTTTTTCAGTTTCTATCTTTAAAAGGCTGTCAAGATAATAGCCGTTTGCCAGAGAAAATGGAAGAGTCGAATGATGCCACACCAACTATTGTAATAAGATTATTATTATTAACGGGTCGGTGGCCGCAGTGGTTAGGCGGCTGACTATCGTTGTGGGAGGACGATAGGTGCCGGGGGTTCAATTCTCTGGAGGGACGGTGACATTTTTTCAGAGAGTTTAATCCCGGATCGACTTGCCATCATAAAAGCGCGGCACCATAAAAGGCGATATGGTGCTGTCACAAAGCCATTGAACACAATTTACACACACAAAACTACAACGCGAGAGTTGCAGCGATAGCCAGGCAAGCGATACAGCTTACGGAGTCACTGTAACTAAGCACCCACCACACATAAAAAGATATAAAAATCCTTCATTAACGATTATAATATTAACAAATTTGTTAATCTCAGGGTCGTTAATGAGTTCGATTATTGAGATGATAGTAAGTTTGCGTTTATGAAGTATCGAAAGTTTTTTTATATACATATTTTTAATCAAAAATAATTGATATTAATGTCTGACAGAAATAAAAAAAAAGGTAATACTTGAACACGACAAATCTTGTAACAAAAAAAAAACAAATCAACTAAACATGTTTCTTTTAAAATATATAGAGTTTTTTCTTTTCTCTTGAGATTAGCACTGAATTCCTGTTCTTCAATATGACATTAGTCTGTCAAATTATTTTATTTTTGAAATTGTAACTTAAAGAACAACATAAACTCGCTTGAAGTATGTGATGTATATCACACTATTTTCTCTATTGATTCTTTGAGTTATTTTGCTAGATATCACACAGTAAGTGTGCTTAGATAAACGTAAAATCTACACCAAATTTGAGAAAGATATCTCAAAAGACAGAAGAGATATCAATAAATATATTTCTTAGAAAGTCAAGTTTGATACATTGTACATTGAAAACAATGCATTCAAATAAGAAGTGATATAAGGAAAGTTATTATAACCATTATTTTAGCTCAAAAAATGGTTAATAAATTGATCAATATTGATCTAAAATTGCTTACATTGTCTTTTCTAAAATCAGAATGTGTTAATGTAGTAACCTGATAAGCTAAGGTTACACTTTTTTAATTTACAGAAGTATTTGAAAACCATACCTTGTCAGTTTCTTGGTCCTGTTCTACTACTTTGCTATGAGTTTCTTGGCATCTTTTTTCTGCCAGGTCTTTAATTGAGTAACTGAACTTCCAATAATTTTCATCTATTTCAAACTTTTGATGACTTAATTCACTTAAATTTTTTCTTAACCTTCATTACATTATCTTTGTCTTACCAGTTGTCCAATTCCCCCAAACTAATGCTTTCTTCGATGTTGAATTCTGCTTTCACTTTCACAATGTAATTTTGTAATGTTGATTTTTTGAAGTTTTTCATACCTTCTTTTGGTTTACTTTGGTCATTTGTGTCTATTTTCAGCTCCTTTACCGCTAGATTTTTCTTTCTTTTCCCTTTCTCAATTTTTTCTATCCGTTTGTTGTATATCCTTCTTTAAATTATGGTTTCCGGCTGCATTATTTCTATGTTCATCTTTTGGAAGCTTCAATCTTTCGCTAACGTCGTCCGCTTCCTCCTTGATTATTTTGTTGTGCTTGGCCTGTAGTTTCTTTATCTATTTGATTATTCGATTATTACGAAAATTGTCAGCAAAAACTAGTAATTCTAAGAATATGTAACAAAATAAATATTACATTTAGTATTTAACATCTTAGGTCTATTAGTCAAAAGTTCCTTGAAAATGTCAGAAAAACAAATATATACACCTATAAAGTTTTCTTTGTTCCAAGACTGTACCCACAAGATGTTAAGCCTAGATTGATTAACTTTTTGTGTGGTGGATGCTTAATTGCAGCGACTCTGTAAGCTGTATCATTGGCATGGCTATCACCTACAACTCTCGCAATGTAGTTTTTGTGTGTGCATATGCTTGCAAAGCATGATTTCACTTACACGAATAGATAAATTGGCCAAATTATAGAACTTGAGCAACAGAAAATGCCTATAAATTCGTTGAAACTAAATTATCTATCATTAATATTCACAAAATCGTTCGCATAATCTAGAGGAAAGGAGAGAAGCAATCGAACATGAAATTATAAGCAATAACGGAAAAATAGCTAAATTGAAGAATTAATTGATTATTAGAAAATAATGCTGGACATATTGAATATTTATTATCATTACATTCTAAAATAATATTATTAACTTAAAATGCAGTACAAAATAATGCTACATTTGGAATAATCCAACATCAGATTTTTGACATACAAACTAAAATAATATTAATATCAGGTTAAATGGGGATATTGGAAACGAGAAAAGTTAAATGCGAGAAAAGTTGCTATTCATTTGTCCATGAATAATCCAACATCAGATTTTGAAATTTTTGTTTAATTAGGCAGATACAGGGTGAAAAAGAAAAATGCATTTTAAAAAAATCTTCCATATTTTGTTTCTAAAAGAGATAAATTTACAAAAGTTGCAGGCTAGGGATAACAAGTCATGAGTATTTTAAAAATGATTTGAAAAAAAATCTAGGTGTACTAGATTTTGCGTGACAATAATCAACTTTTGTTTTTCTTATGGTAGCCATATTGGATTTTGACATTTTTAATATCTTAAAAAAATGCTATTCAATGATGTATAACATGTTTATGTTCAAGATAGTAAAAACATGAAAAATAGAGAAAGTAAGATTTTAACATAGTAGGCCATGGAACTGTGGATAACTTAAGTGTATACTGATAAAAAAAGAAAAATAACAAGTCTCCAAGTACTGTCAAAATATCTTTAACATTTTGTTTGTTAGTGTTCATTAAATAAACGTGGTTAGGTAGGTGAATGATTAATGTAACAACTGTTCAAATAAGCCACCGTTCATTCATACGCACAATCTACATCGTGTTAGTACTGCCTCACAATATTGTCTAACCTTGTTCGGTGTCATTCCATTCACTGCTTCTTCAACTGCTTGATGTATCTAATTCTTCCACATTTTCATAAGATCTTGAATACACCTTGTTTTTCAGTTAGCCCCATACAAAGAAATCAAGAGTTGTGAGGTCCGGGGACCTAGAGGCCACCCTATTGGTCCTCGGTTACCAATCCAGTTATTGTAATATTGATTATTTAAATAATTCGTAACCAAAAAGGAATTGTGTGGAGGCGCTTCATCTTGTTGCAAATACATATTTTGCGACGTGGCAAATGAAAGTTCTTCAATTCGTTCAGCAACATGTGTGCGCAAAAGTTCTAAATACCTTTCAGAATTCAAATTCTCATTGAAAAGAATGGACCGATAACATGGATATCAATAACGCCGATCCAGACATTAAATCCCCATCTGACTTTCTGTCTAATGCCACGATCTAGATATGGGTTTTCATCGGACCCAAAGATAGTATTTTTACGATTAAACATTCCAGGGTTAGTACATCGACTCTCATCAGACCATAAAATTTTCGCAAAGAAGTTTGAATTTTCATTGTGTTCTTCGATGAATCAATGACAGAATTGTGCTCGCCGTATTTCGTCACAATTTTGAAGCCCTTGACAGGCTCTTTCACGATAAGGTTTGAATTTGGCACGCTCTAAAATAGTAGCAGCTGTTGACCTAGCAACGCCAAGTGTATTTTCAATTATCCGTAAAGACGTACGAGGATTTTCAACTACTGCTTGAAGAACAATATTTTCTTTTTTTTCGTTGTTTTGCCTTCTTTTGGGTTTGACAAAACTTCCATGCATTATCAAATTATCACGCAATCGGCGAAAAATGCTTTTTTCTGACTGCACCTTTTAGGGTATCTATCGAAATACATTTCTGTAGCCAATTCATCATTTCTTCCACACAAAATAAAACACTCCAGTATTTGATATTTGTAAAACGATTCATCTTAGGTTTGCACAGTACAGATACTTGTAACAATACAATGAGATTAACAATAAGATTACTGACATTTCAGAATAAACTTCACAGCTTTTACAGTTGTTTAATACAAATGTCACATTTATTATCACGGCATACTATGTTAAAATCTTACTTTCTCTATTTTTCATGTTTTTACTATCTTGAACATAAACATGTTATACATCACTGAATAGCATTTTTTTGAAGATATTAAAAATATCAAAATCAATATGGCTGCCATAAGAAAAATAAAAGTTGATTATTGTCACGCAAAATCTAGTAGACCTAGAATTTTTTTGAAATCATTTTTAAAATCCTCATAACTTGTTATCCCTAGCCTGCAAGTTTCATAAATTTATCTCTTTTAGAAATAAAACATGTAAGATTTTCAAAAATGCATTTTTGCTTTTTTCGCCCTGTATCTGCCTAATGAAACAAAAATTTCAAAATCTGATATCGGATTATTCATGGACAAATCAATACGCAACTTTTCTCCCATTTAACCGACGTTGTGTCTCCAACGGTTTCCAATATCCGCATGTACTGCATTTTAAACTGGACAGGGTGTATAATTTATTCAACCAAAATCTTATTTACGTAATACTTGTCATGAAATGGTATTTTCATTTTTTATAATATGTTAATATTAAGAGTTGCTTGTTATATTTCTATAATTCGGTAATACCGAGACCGTATTACATTCTTGCTTGCATGCATTCGTTAAATTTCATATTTATACTAAAAGCTTCGATAATGAAGTCGAAGCTCTACATAAATATAAACAACATATTATTCCCTAGATATCAGCCTAAATGTAAAAGCTCACTGGCTCATTCGTGTTCGCTCAATGTTAAAAAGAAAAATTGTGTCAAATAATAATGTTGACGTTATAGTTCCGACGTTATCTGCCTCCAGGGTATTCAGGGACTATGTAGTTATTATTATGATGTCGTCCTGTTTAGCACCCACCTATATGTTTTTAATTATTATGTATTGGTAGCGTTTTTATGATAATGAAGAGAAGCAAACGTGTCATTATGGTTACATTAACAGTATTTTGTTATTTACGCTGGTATTATATAACTACCTAGAATTTTTGAAAAACAGCGAACATTTGTGAAGTGACTATATTTAAAAATAATTAAATACTGTTATTACCGGTATTATTAATGGTATCACCGTCTTCATTTACAAATTTAGATTCGATAAATTACTGTCTTTCTAATTCTCTTAAGCTTAACTAAACTAAGTTTTTTCCTGCTTATTAGCTTCGTTACAAAAATTCATTGTAATGAGGTCTAGTTTTACGAAAATATAAAAGGGCAAGTACATATATATTATATGTAATATGCCAGACGGTATTTAGATCACGTTGAAATTTTATACTAGGATATGGGTGATGGTAATTCCCTGGCAGTTCTTGACAACATGTCGTTGTTTATTTACATTATGTCTCATTTACATGGACAACACACGCGAAACTGACGTTATTTGTATGGAAATTTATGAGCTCGTGACATTATACGTTACCGATCCATCTTATTTATCTATGACGTAGTTAACGCTTTCAATATATTATATTAGATAAGGAGTGCTTACTCAAATATGATCCACGTTTATCGTAAATTGATCCTTGAATTAGATATTTGTGCCTAAAAGATCAGTATTTGATGGAAATGTAATGTTTCATTTAATTTATTTAGCAGTTTACTTCTATTTCTGTTCAATTTTAATAGATATTAAGAATAATATGAGTTTAGAATTAAATTGACTTATTATAGTATTATAGTATTTGATATATACCTTACATTCCCTTTAAATTAAAAATCAAACTGACGATTAAATATACAGCAGGAGACAAAAGTATCCTGCCAGTGCATGTAAGAAAGACGCCCTTCCTCAAAATGCACGGGTACTTTATTGACTTAGTATACGTACATGGACTGTCTGTGGCCCAGACATTATTTGTATGCACTCTAGGACAATGAAGTTCCGGTAGGGTTTTTGAGTAAAGCCTCCTTCTTTCGCACACTGTCCGGATACTTTTTTCTCCTGCTTTACCACTTGCAATTATAGTATCAACGTCTCGAGAGGGGAAAAAAAAACAAAAGCTTTAATGATTTCGAAAACTAACAGAAATTTGGGACGTATGTAGTTGGGAAATGCAATAGTCTGCAGTCGAATAATCCTGAACATCGTTTGGAATTCTATAAAATTGGTAGCCAACAAAATTCAACCGGATTATCTTATTTTTTGTAAAACAATTTGATCTGATAAACCATATGTATAATCGACACAAAGAATACCAGTGCTCAATATGAATCCTCATCGTACTATTAATATTTATTCTCAAAGGACGATTTGGATTTGAGTTTTAGTGTACCCTAATGAACAACTCCGGAATTGGATTAGGTACTATATTTATAAATTGATATTAATTCTACATAATAAGAAATAATCTTTATCACCACATTCCTTCCCATAACTTTTTTTTAACGCCTTGTGTGATTTGTTCACACAGTATATTCTGTCTATCTTGCATTTAGTTCCATGCACGAAACACTTATACTGGTATGCCAACGCGCATAGTAGTTTATACCGGGCCTTTTAACTTTATGTAACTGGAAAAAATAACACCTTCTAGTGACGACGTAGG
>CM043018.1:103824540-103845190 GCA_023690525.1 Holotrichia oblita | reverse complement strand
ATACATTTTTCCAATCGTCTTTTGTGATTCAGTACAACTCGTCGTAGTATTTCTGGGGAAATTTCTCGGCAGGCTTGTCGCATTCTCTGACACAGTTCCTGTATGTTTTGAGGTCTTGATGCATACACAACATTTTTAATAGTTCCCCAAAGGAAAAAGTCAAGTGGTGTAATGTCAGGCGATCTAGGAGCCCACTCTATTAACGGGCTATTACGACCTATCCATCTTAACGGAAAGTTCTCGTCTAACCATGCTCGCACTATTCTTGCGTTATGAACCGGGGATCCATCTAGCTGGAAGTGCAAATCTCGCCTCTCATCCAGTGGTAAATCATCAAGCACATCCATTAATTCAGTATTTAAAAAATGTAAAAACCTTTCTGCATTTAGCGTGTCAAAAAAGAAAAACGGGCCAATGATTCGTGCATTTAAAATTCCGCACCACACATTAATTTTCTGTGAATATTGTCTTTTACAGTTTATGACCCAGTTTGGGTTTTCTGTTGCCCAGTATCTACAGTTCTGGGACGAAACTACACCGTTAGTAGTAAATGTAGCTTCATCACTAAACATAATTTTTTTCAAAAATTCTCTGTCATTTAGATAATTACCTTGAGCCCATAGACAATACTCCATTCTTCTATGGAGATCTCCATCTTCAAGAGTGTGTAAATATTTTGGCTTATACGGTTTCAATTTGTGACGACGGAGACATCTCCAAATTTTAGAGTAAGAGATATTTAAATTTCTAGCCATATCTCGTAAACTCGTGTGAGGATTATTACGATACGCTGCTAATATTACTGCATCTAAATGGTGTTCTCGATTGTTCAATCCTCGTGGACGTGGTTTAGTAGCATTTCCAGTAGTGTTGAAAATATTATTCAAGTATGCAACAGTTCGATGACAGATGGGTGGACGTTCAGGGTGCCTCGCGTTAAACTCTCTAGCCGCCTCTCGGGTAGAACGTCCATTGTCACCAACAATTCGAATAATTTCTACTTTTTCAGCAATACTTAAATGTCTATCGGCCATTGCTTAGCAAAGTTCGATAGTTGCAACTGAAGTAAACTGTTTAGTGAATTGACGTTTGATGTTTGACGTTTGAACTGATGAATCGTTTTCTTGTTTCATTGCACTCTTATTATTGCAATAACAAATTATCATCTGCTGATGGCATAAAAATGGAGAAAAATGTAAAATTACAAATTTTTCAGAGAAATTTGGTATTTGGAGTTCTTGAGTGATTTGTAATAACTTTTCTTAATACTTTTTTGCTCTATCTTAATCGCTACTATAACCCGACTTGAAACGCTACTTTTTATTTTAATCGTAGTTGGCTAGATTTTGACTTTATAAAAACTCTATTCATATGAAAAGATGCATTGTCGTGGCCTACATAACTGATAAAAATTTTATATTGATTGCTTTCAAAATAAAAAAGTTATTTAGGTGTCCCCATGAAAAGTGAAACACACTGTATGTGCGGTAGGCACCGGTTAAAATAGAATTAGGTGATTGAGAACAGAGAAAGTTGAATTCAAGTTGAACTGAATATGCGTAGTACGCCTTTGCCTGAATTTGTAACGTTGAAAGCTTTTTGCATTATCGCGTCATATCGTCATATCGTCATATAAATTTTCAAAATTTTCTAGTGGGCTAAATTAGTTAACTATATTTACTTTCATTAACATCATTTTTTCGATAGCAAAATGTTTAAAATAAATTTATTTCAATTTGATAATTAGTACGTCTAGTGAACAAGATTTCACTTTTCCTACTTATTCCCAGCAGCTCTATTGTTCGTTGGTTCTTGAAACATTTTCAAGGTTTCAACAATGTTGAATATAAACCAAAAGACAGAAAAGCTCAAACTGACCTATGAGAAGATGTATCATTGGCGGTGTTAGTTTTACAGAAACGGAAAGAAGGTCCGTGTTCCCTCTTTTTGTTTCTATTGCAATAATAAAGCATGACCACCAGCCGCGTATTCTGATCTCAATTTAGAATCACAGAAGTGCCGCTATTGTTAACAGTCTCTTTTGCTTATTTACTTTTTGATCAATGATTTTTCTAGTTGTAGCATACTTGCAAACATATAGGCGTGATCGTGATAAATGATGGTGTTTATGAAGCTAAATAAAGGATAAGGATATAGACATATAATAATGTTATTTATTACTGTTTAATAATAATAAATTACGCCAATTTCAGAGGACATCGGCTGGCCATGAGTTATTATTACGCCTGCGTCTATAGACCGGCTTAAGATTCATGCAATATTTCCCGTGGAATTTGGTAAACTACAGAAAACCAAATTCAAAAGGTACCGTTCGAACCCGATACCACTGGACTACGAAGCAACTGTACTAGTCCCTACGCCGCTATTCTGGTGCTGTTTCTACCAAAGGCAGTATAGGAAGTGCAATAATACAGCATTGTGGTGATGAAGATACTAACTTCTAGAATTATTCGAATACAGGCACTAAAGAAGTATTACTTATTAAACAGAGTTAGTTATAGAACCCTGAAGAAAACTCGGAAACCAGTTTTAAATTAACTACAAAAAAGAAACAATCGAGAAAAACCAAATTATAAGGTAGTATAACAATTTTAGTATTATAATTGATGGCATTAACCTTGTCCAATGACATGAAGATCATAAAAATCTCATATAATAATAATAATAATAATCCATGCCTTAGCATCCCCCAACAGCTTGCGCCAATTACAGGGGGCATCGGCTGGCCATGAGTTATTATTACGCCTGCGGCTGTAGACCGACTTAAGTTGTTACCTTTCCGCATTTTCCGTGGAATTTGGAAAACTACAGAAAACCAAACTCAGAAAGGAAGCACCGGGGTTCGAACCCGGTACTGCCGGACTGCTAGTCAAGTGTGCAAGCCACTAAGCCACCAGCCCATATCCGCAATATAAACTACAGCAAGACTGCCGGTTCCCCACTAATAAGAACATATTTTCATAGAGTAAGGGAAAAATAACTTTGCTAAAACTGCAGAATCGAAGCTTGGGATGTTTTTACATGAGCATAATATACCCTTTCTTATACCAGATCATTTACTCGATTTATTAGAATTTGCACAGACAAAAGTTCTTAAAGGGCATTGCAACAAAAACATTGACCAGAAACTTTACCCTACTAAAAGATAATTTTATAGAGGAAGATAGTTGATTTATGACGTAGAACTTTAGAAAGGTGATATCAATAATAAATTTCGTAGGTAAATTATCTTTTGAGATTAAACAACACGCTTTCTTAATAGAAGATTTAACAATCGGTATTTACCATGCAATAATTGTGGAAGAAATATGGACAGAATTGCTTCAGAAGTTAGAAGGCGTAAGATATGATTTCTCTCTGTTAATGTAAAGGAGATATTTAACGCCGTTAGGAAGGTAGAACTTTTTCAGAGATATGTCCTAGTTGTTAATTATTATCTACATACAAAAGCAATCAAGAGCTGTTACGAATCAATTTTTATTTCGAATATTTAATATTATTTTCCTCAAAGTGCAATAACATATGAGGCTCTCCGGTAATCACTGTGTATCCCGTGAAATAATAATTTTGACTTTGATCGCATGTGAATTGTATTTTACTTTTTATTGTTTATTTAACCGTATTATATGAGCCTCTAAATGATAATATTTGAATTAAACATATGTATATGTTTTAACTTGTGTACCTCGCTAGTACATAGTATATCATAATGTGATCCCGCTGTAACCTCTCATGAGTCTGTATTTGAAATCAGCAAAAGAAAGACTGGCAAACTTTGTGCTAAAATTTGCGCAGCATTTGGCTTGATCAACTATATTCAAGAAACAAAGGAGAAAAACTATGAGTTACGCAAGATGCTAAACATTGCAATTTGTATGACTATCTTTTCGAGTTGGTCATTAAATTTACAGAGGTGAAATTGAGATTGATTTATATAAAATTTTCCACGTAGAAATATTGCTAGAAAGAAATGTAAAAAGGTAAACGCTTGACCAATTAACCGATCTGGAAGAAATACTATCCATTGATCGTTTAATATACGAAGCCAAACTTGTTTTTTTTTTAGTGAATTCAGCTTTGTCAGTGAATATAATATTAGTATGAAGAGTAGAATTAATAGAAAGCTATTGCAAACACGAAATAAGTGCCAACTTTAATTAAGGATACATTAATAAAGGACTTAAATGTTGGAATAACAAAGAGAGTTATTGCAACCGCGCCATCATTAAGTTCCTTTAAATTGGCAGTTGCGTTTAGGTTAGGTTTACATGCAATGTAAGAGTCACTTAACCTCAACTATGCAAAACGGTAGGTTCTGCTGTCAAAGTAAAGGCAACTTTAAATAAAGTTCCGAGTTCCCGTATTTAAATTAAATACAGGCGGCCTGTATTTTAATAACGGCATACCTTTAAATTTTAATGAAATGCGCAAGCGCACTTGTCAAAATAAAGGATTCTTTTAATAAAGGATCCCTTAAAGTAGTTTGCAATAACTCTCTAATATCTAGGTCTTACACTAGATAATAAACTTCTCTGGAACAAGCACGAATTGGAAGAAACCAAGAAAGCTAAAAGAACCCTGATGGTTTGTAGAAACTTCGCAGGGAAAAATTGGGAATGTAACCCAAAAATTCTGCACTGGATGTACACTGCAATAGTTAGACCAATCATCACCTATGGGGCAGTAGCTTGGAGTAAACGTGCCAGTCTGACCACAACGAGGATGCGCCTCGCAAAGATACAAAGACCGGCATGCGTTTGTATTACTAGTGCAATGAACACATGCCCAACGGCCGTTTTAGATGTGGAACAGACAAACCACATACAGACAGATGGGAGAAGGCCCCATCAAACAGAAATTAAAAATCCTACTAGGAGATGATTCGTTGTGGGACATGCCCAGCGGTAGAATGTTAGCCTCGAAAAAAATTTCACTACGAAGCTAGGCTGGTATACAGATGCCTCTAGGACAACCGGAGGGACTGGAAGTTCCTTAGCATTCTTCAGGCGGAAATACACGCTATAGAAAGATGCGTCCGATTTAACCTAGAAAGGAAGTATCGGAAACAGGAGATTATCATCTTGATCGATAATCAAGGAGAGTTCCTATACAATTAGCTCACAAATGGCTTGGGACTTCCTGTCTACGCGAAAAGAACTAGGTAGGGTAAACAAAGTCATTTTCATGTGGGTGCCGGGACACACCGAATTAGAAAGAAATAAGGAAGCAGACAAACTTGCAAAAAAGGGAGCGAGTGCATCTCTCTTGGGTCCTGAACCTTTTTGCGGGATCAGTCAGAGCACAATATTAGAGAAACTAAAAAAAGAGTTGATCAAAGGCAAACCAAGCACTGGTTTGATCAACATGGAATGAGTCAAGCGAAAACGACTCTGGGAACCTATAACCAGAACAGATTCAGTGAACTCATTACCATGAGCAAAGACAAAATTTCGCTTACTGACAGGAATCTTATCAGGTCACTGTCGGCTCCGAAGGCATATGAAAACAATTCTGCTAGCAGAGACAACAGAATGCCGTTTCTGCAAGGAGGAAGACGAAACTTCCATACATATCCATAGCCAGCTATGAAGTCAAGAAACCCTCAATCACACAGCATACATACATACAAGAGTAGAATTTAATAGCATAAAGCGATAATTCGAAAAATGTAATAAGAGGCGGCGGATTGCGGGTTTTGAATGTGATAAGAATACAGATTTGTGTAAAAGCCTCCTAACTATTCTTAAAATATCTATTTATGATATAGAAGTGGAAACAGATCTCAATGAACCACTGCGACTACTTGACATATCTCCAATACACATTGATAAAATTTTCTTAAGAAATTATTACTAAGAAAAGCTAAAACAACTTTCGCATAAAAATTGTATTTTATTTTGCATTGTTATTGTTTATATTCAAACATTTAGATTATAACCTACAATACAATTCACAACTACTGCTTTTTCATGAAATACATAATAGAAGCTTTAATTATGTTGCCTACTAAAATTTTTTACCTGCTTTTTTAGACCAAGATATCACACAATAAAAGTTTTGCCTGTTTTGTTAAAAAACATTTGTTGTTATTCTTCTCGCATGTCATATCTTAGCAGTTCGTCGATGTGAGTATTTCTTGAAAATATGTAAATTATTGACAGCATTTTACGCACTATGAATTCTGTCACATTAACTGAAAGTCAGAAAAGTTGTGTAACTTGCAAACAGTATTTTATTTACGCATGAATATGTAACATTTCAATAGTCCAGTCAGGTCACATGATGTTAAAAAAGTTTAAAACTGCGGTCTTTGTATAGAAGATAATGTCATGTTATTTATTTCAGATATTATTAAGAGCAATACGACATATTACAGTACTTTAGATTGTATTTAAAAATAAATCCTTTCACGGACGTAACCCTAGTATTTAGTTGAATTAATTAGATACCCGGTTATGAACACGTGCCATCTTTTAATTACTATGTACTTTAAACGACACCGTTAAGCTCTCGTGCATAATTTAACCTTTTCAACGTTTGCAGTTTTCACGAATAAACACAGCTATATATGTATGTATGTATATGATAATACTGAAACATGGTAAAACTAAACGCAAACTATTTGTGCGGTTTTAATGATCACACACGTTCTATTTAGATAAATTATCCAAGTTATCGTAATATTCAAATAGATTAATGAGATAAACATGAGACAAGATAACCAGCTTCAACTACACAGGTGCAGATTATATATGAAACCAAAAAAGATTTCATACTTTTTTTTTTGGCAAAATACGAAACAAATTTTGATTTTATTTACATATTTTATTCAAAAACTTTTATATTGTATCAGTTCTAAATTGAGTTTTTCTTTATTTTGATCCCAATATTTCGTTAAAAATTTTTCATCCCCATACATTTTAAATATTTATAGTAGATGCACGCCACCAATAAATAATGGGATAAAATATTCAAAGTAATCTTAACTTTTAAATTGAGTAAAGCTACTTGATTTTTATCACAGGTATAGACATAAAAAACTATTTTCCATCAAATATTCTTCTGGCGAGCAATACTAGACCCAATAACATGTTAAAATTGAAGAATTTGGTCAACACAGACGAGATGTATACGTAGATTTTTGATTGCGTTTTTTTCGCTATATATGTATTAATTTGCAACACGTACAAAATATCTGCGGCTTGCGTATTCCTGTTAGTACATGAGACATAGTCAACAGCTAAATTTAATAATATTCATTGATTTCGAACGTGCTAGAGTTTTAGAAAATAAAAGTAATAATAAAAATTATTAGAGTATATAATTTAAGTGTCATTTATAATAATTTCATTCACGCTTGAACGATATTAAATTAAGGTCATGACTAGGTTTTTTAAAATGTTCTTTCTCTAGTACTTACATATATAATTAGTATATTAGTAGATAATTTACACGAGTAAGTGTTTTAATGTCATTCCTGAGAATGTAACATAATCCTGTATATCAATGATAACTTTCTTCATAGATATTTTTGTTGATAGGCATGGCTATGTTTATATGACGCATGTTAAATGTAAATTTGTTCCGCCAATGAAGTAATTTTACAAAAACATAATTATTGGGTTCTGGTTATTATTATTATTATTATTATTATTATAACAATAGTAACGGCTATCCATACATATTTAAATACTTGATACTTGATCTTGACCTAGAACGATCAAAAGGTGAAATATCAATCATATATGCCGACGACTTTCGCATATAGTGGTAGAAGCTAAAGACCAAAGGTAAAACAGTTTTCCCAAAAAAAAAGAGATGAAATACTTAGGTATCAAATTAAATGTCAAACTGATTTTAGGAGTCGGCTAGAAGGGTGGAGAGAAGAGAACGTTTAAAGATAGAATACCTTTCAATTACGCTGCTGACTGAAGTACAGCTTAAACTTTTTACTCTCAGGAAGTCATCTCGGACCTTAGATAAAAAGAATGTAAGGGATTGGACACTGGCCAAATGGCAGGAAACGTGGAATAAGGGGGGTAACACAGCGGCATAGACTAGCATTTTTATCTCTGACTTAGTTCGATGGATAGACTGCAAACCTAGAAAGGCAAATTATTATTTAACGCAGTTTCTGTCGGACCACGGACATTTTCGAGCGTATACCAAAAGGTTCCAGATAACACGCAAATACCTTTGTGTATATTGCAAATCTACAGATACATCAGAACACGCAATACTAACCTGCAGAAGGTGGGAAAATTACAAAAACCAGCTTGCATCTGAGGTGAAACAGAGCGTAACTACTACCAACATAATAAATATTATGTTGATCTCGGAAATAAATTGGGAATGGGTAGTCAGGTTCATTAAGAAAGTTTTATCGTACAGGGAACGAATAGAAAGGGAGTTAAGGCCAAGCGAAAACAAACAAGAAAGACCACTAACAACACCTACATCAATTAAATAACAAGATAAATAAAAGTTTTTCGACATAGTGAATAGGGTCGTGCTATTCGATGTAATGTCACGATGGTCGTTTCCGGATGCACGAAGGTGAAAAGAGGTGTTTTTATGGGTAAATTGTGCTTGCACACACCACACGAGAGTCCTACACTACCAGAATCCTATCGATCATAAAGGTTTTCACTTCACCAAAAAAAAGTTTTTGATTAAAGAACGATTTTATTGGCTCCTCTTCGGTTCTCGGGTTCTCTGCCGTGTAGAAAGGTTGTGGTACTTGACGTTTCGATCATCTTGTCGTGATCTTCTTCAGAAGTGAAGTGACGTTCACGACAAGATGATCGAAACGTCAAGTACCACAACCTTTGCTCTTAACAGCAGCCGTGAAAGCCTGAAGACTACTTGAACTATTTTATTCATACTATTATTGTCGACTTGCCATTTGCTGTTGGGAGCAAAGTGATTAACAGCGCGGCATCATAAAAGGCGATATGATGCTGTCACAAAGCCATTTAAACACAACTTACACACACTAAACTACACCGCAAGAGTTGCAGTGATAGTCAGACAAGTGATACAGCTTACGGAGTCACTGCAACTAAGCACCCACCACACATTAAAAAAAAAATATAGATAACGAATTTTATAATTATTAAGATTACTGTAACTCGGTATGGTATTACTGACCGGAATTTGGAATATGAGTGAAGGAAATTATATTGATCTAAGTACTACTTTCGTACACTTATAGCTATATGTATAAGCCAAGGGAGAAAATGAAACAGTTCCATGCTTAGACCGCTCCAAGAATATGTTTCAAAAATACGATGTTTTGTTTTATATTTTTCAAATGAAGATACGTTCCTGAACACCGATCAAGTAAATATCTCAAGTAATCTCTCTTAGTTCTTATGGAACTTAATACCCGGGTTACCTTTTATTGCCTTTTCGAATATACACTCTTTTATAGTAAGCTTGTATCTGTTCGGTTATTAAAAAAAAACGAAAGATCATTTAACTAAAAGAAGAAAGAAATTCCACTTCTGTCCCTATTGCCATAAGTCAATCTTTTTGAGTTTGTTTATATATTTTCTTCGTAATCCATTTGGAGATCTGGCTCCTCCCTGTACGGCAAGTTTCTTTAAATATTTATAATAATGTCAACCCAAACTTTTTGAACAATTAAAAATTGATACAATCCCATTTGAACTGGTCTAGTCCCAAACTCTTAATTATTTATATTTCCGAATTGTAGAAAATCCAGAAAGATTATGTTTTATGCTTCACTATTAACAGTATAGCTTATATGAATTTTGGTTGTACGGAGTGTTATGCCTTTTCACCGACAGTATAAAAAGGTTCAAATCTGTTGACCACTATAGATAATATCATAGGATATTGTCGAACACAATAGCGTGTTTTAGAATGCGGCTATATACCTTCTAAGCCTTCCATTTCTGCATCAAAGCCTTCAATATTATAGAACAGACTGGATATTTTCCCCACAGAACGAATTTATGGAAAACAGAAAACGTTTAGGATTTGAAACTTACAATAATCAATAATTCTTATAAATTAATTTAAATTTTTAATATCAATTGGAAAGTTTTAAGTTTTACAAAGAAACTATAACCATGAAAGTAAAGACGTATATAAGTGACTAATATTTCTCCTTACGGCAACAGTTTTCTCTCAAATAAAGTCGATTTGAGCTATGAAACCATTTTTAAGAAATTCTTAAGACGGCTTATCGCGTGGTTAAACAACTAATTTAGTAAACATTGTGCACGGATGCAGGATTCGTGTTAAGTCCAATGTTGTATTTGAATTTACTAATGTAGTCATTTTCGCAAGAGCCTAATCTTCATAAATACTTAATCACCAGATCCTGATTGGAAAAACATATACCTTATATTTCGTAATCCGGTATTCCCACTTTATTACGCTTGGAGCTTTTCAGGCTAGTTTTGTTTATATGTTTACAGAAGATGAAATACAAATGTTAGTACAATTCCTTCCTCGGACGAATCTTCGTTTTGGGCATTTAGTCCTCGTCTAAAAGCATGGATAATTAATGGAAAACTAATGTTACAAAGGAGTGTTAAGCATTCTATGAAAGCGCATTTTTTGAGGCTGTTTCAATAATGGGTTGAAACGAATTAATATTATATTTGTTAATAATTGATATAGTTGTTATATTTGGGAAAAATCTAAATTACATTCGCATATGTGGGTTTAAATTTCCCGTAGAATTCAAACAACGATTTATAACAGTGAGTTAGTTCCTGACTATAATTTTTAATTGACCTTAACGTTAACAAATTTCATAGTAGATCACTTTCCCGTCTCTTCAGACATTCTGCATTGCCAGTATCAGGTTAAGTACACGTTTAATGTTTTCTTATCATTATCGGTTAACCTAGAACAAATATCGTCTTTTAATTTATGTATTACGTAATCTGAGGGTATTGCGTGAGGTATCCTATAATTACGGACAATATTGTAAAAAAATCACCCGAATGTAATCAAATATAGAAGCCTAAGTTTTGGGCATAAAAACAACATTTTCTTAGATAATATTAAAGTTGAATATGAAAGTTTTGCGTAATAAAACGAGAACCCACAAAAATAACGGTAAATACGAATCAAATGCCTACTTGTTCTATCGTAATTTCGCAAAATTATGGAAGTAAGAAATAGCTTTTGCAACACTTTGTCGCTATTCCGCTCGAAATTTCTGATGTTATCAACAGATTTTGATTATTTTCAAATGCGAGAAGAAACTAGTTAATACAGCAACAGTTACTCAATAGTTTTTTCCTTAATGAAATTATATAGAAACAGCTGTGTACAAAGTAACTTTAAACATAAGTCGTTATTTTTTAATATCCATACATTTCATTTCAATTCACTTAAGTTGAATACAGAACTGGGTTCAGATTTAATACCGGAGGATTGGCCGACATCGTTTTTTCTGGGCAATCTTCCAAAACAAAATTGACGAAGAATTTATCGTATTTAGCTTATCCTTATGCAAAGGTGTACTAATAATACTCAAGATTTAATTTTGAATTATCATATTTATAATTTATTTTATCTAATACTTCCTGCAGAAATTTTTAACTTTCTAATTGAGTTGTAAATGAAACAAATCCAGTGTTATTCTTGGTTTAAATACATGCAGTAAATGTGCATATTTATCCAATTAAAATAGTTCTTTTATCTGTTTCAGCAAATCAGAACCAAGATTCATAGGAAATTAAAAACAATCGATGACACAGATACAAATTAGAGTGGATATAACTTTGCAGTAGAATCACAAACAGCCACTACCCGCTCGTTACCGCTTTACATCAAAGTTTGTGGGTGGATTAGTCTGTAATATTTATAATAGCCCTCGAAATTACGCTCAACTCTTTTCCATTGTGTTTTCGGGAAAATCTCATTCCTACAGTTAAAAATAAGCATATAAATATCTAAACTTGTGGAATTGGAAGAGTTTATGATGCCTTTGGTAATTAGAGGCATTAAGATGTGTAATTTAAGTGATATATTTGTAAAGACATTTTATTCCAAAATTTAATAGCTCATTTTTATCTCTCTTTTTCTAATAATATCGTATTCACAATCCTATCTGCGCAACAGCATACAAACGAGGTCGGTGAAAGTGTGTTATCATATCCTAGTATATCATGGCATGGAAATTAGTAAATTAAGTCAAATGTGCTAACAAGTGATCATTACTTGACTTAAAACACGATGTCGTGAAGATACCACCTTTAGTGTGCTATAAACCTTTGATGTGCTGGGAGTAAAACGGACTGCTGAAATAAGTAAACATTTCTGCACACACAAATAGTGTCACAGCAGCAAATTTAAACTTGATTTAAAGTAGGCATCTTTCCAAAATACTAAGTAAACTTTTAGTTAAACAAACGAAACGTATCCCTCTACGAAGAATTTGAGTCTGATATATTATACAACGTATGCGTAGTAGACGTAAGACATTACTATCATTCACGATACTGGCTACTACAGTTATGCTGAGTTGGTAAAAATTAGACGAGACTTCTTCGAGAGGCTTCTTCAAAAGATCGCGTTCTAGTATGTTCACTTAGCTAATCGTCCTCGTTATTAATAACTAAGAAAAGACTACAAAATATAATGATAAAGCAATGCGGAGCTAGTCCTAGAAACATTAACAAAATTTGAACATTCTACAAAGCAACTAGCGATGTTTATTACTGAAGGTGCCTCTACAATGCAATGTGTAGCTTGTTTCCTTAAAGAGGAACGTTAATTTTTTGTAACCGATTTACAAAATTCATGAGTTACATCTTTTGATGATGAACTATTCGACAATGTGATCCAGATACATATTAATTGCAAGTGCAAAGGCTATGAAACGTATTTGCGAATTTTAGATGTGATATCTTAATATTTCGAGCATCACAAGCAATTCTGTTGATCGAAAAAATATCATTGAAGGCGGCTTCTTGTCACACTAAATATCTCGTAGTAAGTGCAGATGCAGCGGCAGCAACTTCATAAGCTATATTACTTATCGCGACTATCCACTATAGGCTTTCATGTGTCAATTTTGTATATAAATGTGTTTTCATGGCTTTGTTACAACATATCTCGCTGTAAATAATGTGGACCTAAATGGCAGTTTAACCGGAGTGCCTAGTGAGGGATAACAAGTACCGCCGGTAAGATTCGAACTCCCGACCATAAGTACTGCTCTACCTAAGGCCAGCCTCTCTTACCTTTGCGGTTATTGAGCTATTAATTCAATTCGAAATAAGCTGTTGATATCGAAAAAATGGTGTCAAAACAGTTCCGATTATTCATCATAATCATAAAGAATAACTGTTGGCAATAGGAACATTATAACATTCGTTAGAATTGATAGTGAGGTTAATATACAAAAGCTTTTTAAATAATTTCAATGATTATTATTTATTTTAGTTGCTTTCTTACTGCGTCGTACAGGTCTGATATTATAGCTTTAATAACAATTGTAATTACCATGGCGAGTTCTGTTAATTATACAACAATAAAAATTATTCAAGTTAATCTATAAATCAATATCTGCTACTAATATTAAAAGAAAATACTGTACTTTGGTATTGGTTAAGTATACTTAATGTTAGATTATTCGAAAGATACATACATACATCGGTAGACTTTAACTTCAGCAAGCTATTAAATGTTAGATACAAGTCTTACTTTACAATAAAAAACAACAACAAATCTTGTAGTGGAAATAAAAACTATTTCACAAATGTTCCTTGAAAATAAGTGTTGCCGTTAAGAGTTTGCCTATGGTATCTACTAACAATAAGTTTACGAATTTAACTTAACACCGAATTTAATGAAAAGGAATTCAAAAGAAAATGAAAAACATAAAAGACTTAATACGAAGTGTTTCCTTCACGTGAAAGAGATATAAGATATAAGATTAAGAGAATAAGAAAATACAAGGTGGAGCAATTTTGACAATCCATATGTGGTTTTAAAGTTGATTAAAAAAACAGACTTTGTGTCATCCTGTATAAAATGATGTACGCCAAATTTTCTTAAAATTCCAAAGATGAAGATTACATTTAAATTTACCAACAATATGCAAAAAAAATTAATGAAATCGAATTTAAAACAACAAACTTATTAACGAACAAACTTCATCAATTTTTTGAGTGGATCGATTATTTTGTCGGAGAATGAAGTACTTAATTGATACTAGTATTTATCAGTATAAATTGCATAATAGAAGCATGAACAGAGGTAAAAATATAGTTTCCAACATATTGTATGTCGCCAGTTATATTCTTTGAATCGTGTAGAAATAAGCATTTGCAACAGTTATTTAACTGTTAATTCATGATTGCAAGTACTGATAAATGAATAGTATTCGCTAACTATTCAAACATTGCCAACAGGCTCATTACTTATTTAGTACAATTTCCAACCTATTTCAAGCTAACAGACTTCGAGTTTTAAATTCTGACGAAATAGTTACGCGGAAAACGAAGTGTTACTGCAGTGTATGTCAGTACAATTTTAGGACAACCTAAACTAATATTTTCTCTAGATACATATATTATCCTTGACATTACTTATTATCATTTTAGATTTGAATATTTTGTGGATCGGCGGATTAGATTTTGTCGGTCAGATTTATTGAAATGAGTCTGTCGCAAGCTAACATTGATGATGCAGCAACTGTAGTTGCAACTTTGTTACCCGAAAAATCAAGATATGAGTACAAATGCGTAGAGTTTAGAAAATACCAAAGAGAAAACAGCATGATTGGTGTAACTGAACTTCTTTATGGTCGAAGTAATAAATGTTTAAGAGTTGTTTGGAAAAAAATATTGATGTTTCTAGAAGATTTGTTTTTTTTATCATCTGTTTTTTTTATCATTTGTAATCGTAATGGTTACATTTTCGAAAAGACGACATGAACGTTGTAGACGAGATAAGCTTCTATTTACCAACTTAATGCCTAGTTTCCATTAGTAGAATTAGTAGTAGAGTATCATGGGCAAGTACTAACAACCATTATAACTCTACTAATGTAAACGGAAATGGTAGAGTGCACAATTGCGGTAGAGTAGAGTGGGATAGCACGGTGGTAGAGTAGCTCTACCTCTTGCCTTCTCCCACCACGATTCCTACTCTACTCTACCGGCATTATACCAATGAACACAGTATTGTGTTAGTCGAGCATAGTACAATTCAAGGTTGTAGAAATGTTTACGGCGTTCATATATCTTCTGTACTCTACCAGTACCATACTATTTGCAATTTACGTGAAAACAGGAACTCTGGATCTCTCTCATAAACAAAGACAAATATATTGCTGTTACCTTATCCAAGACTAAAATTTCAATAGAAGTAAGAAGCTGCTGCGATTGCTTATGATGTGCTGGAGTGGGAAATGTATCGCCGGAAATGCATGTTAGCATAGTACCTAAGCCAATTGTTTAATATTTAGGCTTACAACAACCTACACTAGATACAGGTTACTCATTTAGAAGAACTTGCGATACTTTAATATTGAGACGTGCAGGGAGGTGGAAATCAACATCAATTTTAGATAACTACTTGGGTGACTCAATTAATAACAAGATCGAAATGTCAAAAGGGTATCCCCACTGTCTACTTCTGCGGAGTACATACGTGTGACTTAACATCGTCTGATAACGTCAGTGTTAGGGGAAAGAAGAACTGCACATACAATTTTCCAATTTCAGTAACAATTGGTTAACTGTTAACGGCTTTTGCCGTCATCTCAAATCATAACAATATAAAATATAGAAATCAAGGAAAATTTTGCTAGCTAATCAGTTAAATTTGACACGATAGCCAATTAAGAGATGTTTGTAAGGTTAATATAGTCTATAGTGACTTGATAAATTGATGTATACAAGAAGTCTCCCTACTATTGGCTGCGTAAATTTGTTATTATAGCTCTGATAGGAAAGATATTAATTGCAATTTACGGCTTGGTTTCATAAGTTGCTTAGAATATAATAAACCACCACAAATTACTTGTACTTGTAGAAACGTAAGTAATTTTACTTTATTCAACCGTCATCCAATAGTTTGGCACTTATTGATGAATAATAACCAAATGTTAAAAATTTTTGGAACGCACTAATTCTTCGTCATCTCGAATTGATAGCAAACAAAAGTATTGCATGAAATTCAGGCAAAGTGGCTCTGCAAATGCTACGCTTCAGTTAGAAATTCACACTCTCATCCGCAAGACTACACTTGTGCTCCTTGTGACATAATAACTATTTCGTTATATCTTCATACTTGGCGAAGTGAAAATAAGCACGATGAACTGAATAATCTTGACCAACTTAGCTTTATAGTATGACTAATATTCACAATTATACACTAATAACAAACATATTAATGTATTTCTGAAATTTAGGAATATTTTAGATCACAAAATTCCAAAAAAGGTTATTACATTAAGATTATACACAACTGAATATTCAACACACAATTTTGAAGAATCCATAATTTAATGTTTGCATTTTCGATACCTGACAATTATATTTATAATATAATTTATTATTTGTTTAGCGTTCACAATTATCAGTGCCAGTATATTATATGAGGTACCATTTGTAGAATAGATAATTTAAATCTCATTAGAACTGAAGAAATTGAGTTAATGAAAGACTACAGTTCAAATAATTGATATGCAGTATATTACCAGCTTCATAAACTTAATAACTCAATATAGGAAACCGAATTGGATTTAATATTTGTAATGGTTTCAATGTTCTAAAATGTTTATTACTTCAGTTCTAAGCAGAACTACAAAAAATCTAAAATATAGATTGCTTGTTAAAGCAATACAAAATTATTACAGACGTTAGTTTGAGTAAACAATAAAAGTAAAAATATATTCATATTCTTCTCAAAATATTTCGTACACAAACCAGTAAAACCTTAAAAGCATAAAGCATTACTATTGATATAGCACTAAAACTGTCATTAAAGTTTTATTTTATATGTACTTACACGTGTTTATGAGCTGTACTGGATGTTTTCTAACCAAACAGAAATTTTCTTTAAAATGTATTTAAGGAACACAAAGTATGTTACCTTAGTACTACTAGATCACAATTACAGTTCTTCAGAAAAGCCATGTCGGCTACTGCTCTATATATCCCTAGTATTTCACGATTCACTTGGCGCCAGTGTGTCTCCATCGCCCTTGTGAAACTCGGCAGAACCGCCCCCAAACGAGACTTTTTCGAGTTTTCCAATATAGATACACGTACGTAGTACGCCTCCGCCGTGATTATTAATCCTTTACCACTTCGCCAAAATCCTCGTTGAATGCGTCATATTACGCAATGAACCCGGAAACCACCCTCCACATCACAAGCAAAATTCGGGGAGCTCCAGGAGATGACGTTTCATAAATCTTTGATGGTTGTTATTGAAGGAAGATTGTAAATGCGATTGTAATATAAATTTACGCAAATACTCTTGTAGTAATAGTAATAGATATGTAATCAAGTAAATTAAAGTTAATTATATTGACTTTAATTAAATAAAGTTTATATTATTATTATTATATTAATTCATTTATATCAATAATATGTTAACATAATAGATTATTTTCAAAATTACGTTATTATAATTTTTAAATTATGTATCATTCACAAATAAAGTAAGAGTAATATTTTACTGTTTCTAATTTTGTATAAACAGTCTTAAACTAAATACATATATTCGTCCAGTTTTTTAATTAATTTAACTAAAAAAATGTACTGAAATGTTATTTTTCTTTGAATTTTCTCTCTGCGAATCAATAGAATTTAATATTTCATAATGGCATTGAAATTTACGTTTCAAGTACCATTATCATCGTGTTGGCTTACTAGTGCCTGTTGCATTGCAACAAAGCACAAACGAAATTTTTATCTTTTTTACTTCAAATTTTAGTTGGCAAAGTTTGCATTTTTAACTTCCGAGGAAAGATTTCGATGTGTTAGGAACCGATTTCAGTACAACTTGACAGCTACGTATTAGCAAACGAACTATGTATATAAAAAGCGATTATTGGAGGAAGGAAGAGTACTCAAACCTGAAACTATTTTAACTGCTATTGATAAAATATGCAGATGCAAATATTATTTAATCCCTCGTTTTACACTATTCTTTAAATTTTGAACTATTGTTAATTTTTTAATTATTATTAAAACGTTATTATGTATTTAACAATTCTTTATGTATCCATTTTGAATAGGATATTCTGTACTTCATCAATTCTCTGCAATAAACATGTTCCGTTAATAATCTATAAGAACGTCTTTTAAAATGGTGCTACAGCATTTACATTACCTACTTCTTTCACAAATTTTCAAAAAGCGAATGTCACATTTTCTAAATTTATTGAATCAATCTGAACTTATTCCGTCTACTAAATGAAGGAAGTAGGTACTATTAGAGCATAGGTTTGCTAAATATGGAACACTAAAATCTTGAAGTAAATCCAAATATCAAGCAGTCATTCTTGACCAAAGTCTCTAAACTGCAACTATCACTTGGATAAAGGTCTTTAACGAAATTCTAGAACTGTCAAAAGCTCCTTAGAAAATACTTATTGGTTACATACATAGGGGAATATGATCCATGGAGATATAAAGTTCTAAAAAAATTGATACACAACATACCATACCTAAATTAATCAAAAACAGTATATCCTTGATTTGAGTTCCAGAGCACATTAATACTAAATAAATTGATATAGCACGTAACCTTGTAAGATAGAGTAACTAAAATGTATATCTTTAGTGTTCCTAAAACCAACATATGAAAGAAATCTAGCAATGGCTGCTTCTTTCTGCAGAACAACATTCACTTAAAGGCTAAATAAAAGTATCTAAGGCAAACGGTGTTAACGCCTTAGGAGATCAAAACTATGGCACCTAAACCAATTCTTCAAAGTGGAGAAGTTACAACAAACATGCTAGGAATTCGGAATCTACATTAATATACCCCACTCAAATTGAAGTAGACTGTTGGAAAGAATCCACAAATATGCCCCGTTCATACGCTGCAAGGTTCTTATATATTAACAGTGTATGTCTGGCTTGTACTGAACAGCTCCTGTATATAAACAAATGACAAACGCCACTATTGCGAATACTATAAAACTGAATAGGAAATTCTCGAATATTCTCTAAAAATCCAGAAGCCATATTTGGGTATATACAAAGCGAGGAAGTGAGTCAGTCGAAAGTAGTAAATGCAATCGAATAGTTGATATTGTACAATATCTCGAAAGTGTATAACCAATCCAGAACACTTTCAGAATCGGTTTATTACTCCACTGATAAATATCAGCTCAATTTCTGTCGCAAAATAAGGGATTAAGACAAACATTGGGCGCCACATTTCTGCTGGAATACATGCTCCATAGCTCTTGTTAGGTAAGACATAAGTATATCTAAGAAGAAAGAAAAAGGGTTATCAAATATCCAAATATACCATCTGCTATGAAACCTGTACCCCATAGTAACGAGCTTTCTATTCCAGAATCCTCAGAAATATTCACCTATAAATCAGATAATAGCGATACAGCGATTTGTCAAGAAGAAGATATGCCATCAGCATCAAGTGCTCCTGATTTCACTCCAAGCACGGCATACCGCCAGCCGCACAAAATACCCCAATCTAGATCTTCCAAAATGTCAGGCAGAATTACTAGCATCAAGACTGAAGCAGTGGAACCTATTAGAACAGGATGCTTTGGTATGTGTTTTTCGTAAATGCTTGGTTTTCTGTCGGTTAGCGGTTTATTGGCGGCTTGAAATATAAACTAAAAGCCAAAGGAATGGAGATTTTTTATAGATGTTCCAGATTGAACCGTTCGCATGAACGAATCATACGACAATATGAATATTGACAAGCATAAAATACGATGAGCACCAATGGCGGTAGTTCTGTGGCGATTTAACGATTGTTGCACTTTCACTTGCGTTGCAGCTAGGTTATACCAAATTTTGCTATTTTTTGTGTGAATGGGAGAGTCGGGCAAAAGCATTACAATTATCAGAGCCAGTTCGAAAGAACCTACAACATTTGCCATTGGTAGACTCCAAAAAGATTTTGTTGTCACCAAACCATACTGCCTAATAAGTGACGCAAAAATTAAAGAAGGTATTTTTATTGGGTCACAGATTCGAAATATTGTGAAGAACAAACGTTTTGATAGCACTGTAACAGATATTGAAGAAAATGCTTGGAATGACTTTCGCCTTCTGATCACTAAGTTTTTAACAAATAAAAAAGCTGACAATTACGTTATTCTTATTCAAATATTCTTATTCATCATATAAAAAAATGGGTGGCAATATATTTCTGTGGTTTCCTGAGAACTGCGGAGCTATAAGTGAAGAGCACGGCGAACATTTCTATCAGGTTATATCAACAATGGAGAAACTATTGTTGGACTCTTGTCAGGGATTCTCTAGAAACAATTCACAAAGAAATAGGAAAAAGACGGCTCATCTAGTGACTCTAAAAGTGTAAAAGTATCTATGTTTTATTTTTTTGCCAAAATACAATTTTTTTTCTTGAACCTGCAACTAAGTTTAAAATTTAAGTGTCAGTTTTGTACTCAGCG
>CM043018.1:103771557-103824040 GCA_023690525.1 Holotrichia oblita | reverse complement strand
TTAAGTTAAAACTGTTATATCTAAACTATTTTTAGAATCTTTTCATTGGAGAGAGCGATCCAACTCGTTTTAAAATTAATTCAAAATATACACGATCAATCACGTAAAAAGCTACACTCCAAAGTTATTTAAATTGTAAGTCCTATTTTTAAGAAACAAACAAAAACTTATTTTAAATAGAACATCCTGTATCATCATTCTACATTAATTTTATTTATCTCTAATTGTTAGTGTTGTTTCCTATAATTATCTTTTTATAATTTTTGAATGTGTCGACACTATGGATATGATAAATAGGGTAAAATTAGTCTAGGCTCCTAGGGATTTTAGATAGAAGGAAACCAAATAGCCGATAGGGCTAGCAAGAAATATACTCTTTCATAGAGCCAGAATCATCTCGTGGGATAATTCAGAGGTTATTGACCAGGGAGTAGGTATAATGTAAAAACAACAACATTGTAACTAGGATCACTGGACGGGAAAACCTTTCTGCAGAGATCATTCAGCAGCAGGACTAGGAATCTACTTACCTATAGAAAACATAATTGAGGCAGGTTATCGGGTTATGAAACTGCAGACTACTGCCTAAAAATCACTTGTGTAACTTGGGCCTTGTATCTCATGAAGCACTTCTTCACTTACTATACTATTGGGAAAAATTCAATTGCATTAAGAAGCAAAATCCTGACCATTAAGAAGTTGACGCTTGCAGATGTGAGCAAAACTTGTAAACCTAGAATGCAGGTACCACGTGAGACTATCCCATAGAATAATAATAATAATAATATTAGGAGGCATGGCAATATGCTACATACATGGACGGTATTTCGTCTTAAATGTAAAAAACCTTGTTGTGTAGTTTTTTAGAACCACCTAGCATTCAAATTAATTTTAAAACATGTTTCCTAGTGCACCTGCACATCTCTCAATAGGAACATTTAAAAAATATATCATCTTTTTCTATGTATAGATTTATAGGTACGTTTCATGTGGTTAAAACTTTCCTTGCCAAAGAAGATTCTGATGAACATACGATATTACATCTACAGACTAACAAAACCATTACGTAGGTGCAGGTAAGCAACTACACAGATATGCGTGATTAAAATAATCGATTCAAGGAACTTGGATCTGCTTAATAATGGTTATAAAATATGTAAGCAAATAATATTTTAAATTTGTATTTTTTACAACGTGTATTTCATAAATGTCAAAATACGATACCTATATTAAATCTTAGTTTGCTATTCATTCAAGTGTGGAAACAATTTCAAAATGGATTTAGTCTACACTACAAGATATAGTCATATCGTTTAGAGTATATGGAGAGAAATAAAGAAAGCAAAGAGTCGAGAGCAGGGTTCAAAAACCTAATAAACGAATTTGTTGATTCTGCGTTGAACAGAAATTGAGACTTTGCACAATAAAAAGTATAATATTAGTTTCGTCAACAATTGAAATATCATATATTCTTCAATTCAGCATTAGAATTGTAGTAATTGAAAACTATATCCAGTATTCATCACAAAGTCATACTTTTAATGTCCAAAGGTGCACGAGAAAGCTATATCTTTGCGTATCTCTTTAAATTTGGCGTTGAAGCATACAATTGTAAATAAGAACGACAAAGCAAACAGATTCATACTACAGGCAAGCTGTTCCACCATTACGTGCTTCCTGAAATATTGCTTTGTTCCTAGAGCTGCAAGATAGCGACATTTAGATAGTACATAACTCCAAAATATTTATAGTTATATGCAATAGTTACTAAATGCATCCTCACTTTTTTAACTAAAAACGAATGCTGGCATCATTCTACGAGGGAGCGTTTTTATATTCGCGGAATGGGGGATAAGGGGTGGAAATAAAAACCAAATTATTTTTCTTTTTCAATATATTCACCTGCAAGACGGATACATTTTTACATCTTTCAATTAATTTATGTATACCCTCATAAAAAAATGATTTCTCTTTATCTGCAAAATACGCTGAAACTGCCTCCTTGACTTCATCATCGGCAGTAAATCTTTTACCCTGCAGCTCTTTTTTCATTTTCGGAAAGAGGTAATCATCACTCAGGGTCAGGTCTGGGCTGTAGGGGTGGATTCACAATTTCGAAGCCCACCTTTATGCAGGGCAGCTAACGCAACGCGGCTCTTGTGGACGAGCGTTGTCGCAAAAGCAGCATGACCTTTCGTCAATTTTCCCTGTCTTTTCTCTTTTAATGGCCTTCTTTTAGTCGCTCTAATATTGAAGCGTAATATTCTCCGGTTATAGAAACACCTTTATCTTTATAATCAATCAACAATATTCCTTCCGAGTCCCAAAATACCGTTGCCATGAGTTTCCCAGCTGATTGTGACACTTTAAATTACATGGAGTCTTGTTTGGACTCAGGTTCATAATGATGAACCCAAGTTTCGTCTCCAGTAACAATTGGACTCAATACACCATGCTTGTCTTCATTACAGAGGTCCAAAAATGCACGCGGCGGCGTGAGCATTCTCGGCACCCATCTTGCGCTGACCTTAGACATGCCGAGATGATCGTGTAGGATTTTTAAAATTGTTGTATCGGATACTCCAACCATCCACCCATTTCTGCGAGTTGTTTCTTCTTTAGTCGAGCATCTTCGAGTACACTTTTTTCAACTTTTTAGATAAGTCCTGGCGTGGTCACCTCACTCCGCCTCCGTCGTCTTCAAGGGATTCCCTTCCTTGTTTAAATAAACTATGCCACTTGTACACCATGGTTTTTCCTGGACAAGAGTCGCCGTAAACCAATGACATCTCATTCATTATGGTCGCGATTGATTTTCCTTGCCTGGTAAGGAACTTTATAACGGCACGATATTCGATTTTTTCCATATTTCACTTTTCACTCCTAATTATGTTACTTGCTGACGATACCTCAGAGACTAACTGTCTAACTGTGGTCTTCATTCACTTCTCTAAGGCCGAACGGTTGTTCCTAAGCCCTTTAATAATCTGTGAATGTCCTTTTTAGGACAGGAAATGTGAATTTTAAAAGACGTAATCGCTGTCTAGTGTGACTAATTTGGATAGTATAAGAAGACTATGGTAACTAGAAAGAGTTAGTCATCAATCGCCAGAATCCTTTCTTATTCTCACCCTAGGGGCGGTCTGTCGGGGTCGAGAATGGCCAGCTGGCTGATGAGGGGTTTTCTGATCTTTCAACCCTTTGTAGCGTCTTGGTTTCCAGGCCTGTCACAAATCGTTGAAGCGATTGGACTCAAGATCATCGCGGAGTTGCTGATTCCTGATGAACCAAGGCGATCCAGTGATGAGTCTTAAGACTTTATTCTGTAGTGTTTCCAGCTTTTTAAAGTGGGACTTAGCCATACTCGACCACGCCAGCGCCCCGTAAGTGATGATCGGTCGTAAAAAGGAGTAGTAGATTAATATTTTGATTCTGAGCGAAAGACCACTTCTTGCACAGAGCAAGGGATAAACACAGCTTCTGGCGGCGTTGAACTTCTCAATCGTTTTGTTGACGTGGAGTCGCAATGTGAGGCGTGCATCAAGTCTCATCCCCAGATAAAGGACGGAAGGGCACCAAGGGAGCCTGAAGTTGTCAACAATAATATTGTCCGGTGGAGGGCGGCGCCTATTCGTAAAGCGAATGGCCACGCATTTAGACTCATTAATCTTCAGTCTCCACTTGGAGGCCCAAGAAAGACTAACTGTCTAATAACAATGAAACTTCGTATTTATACTAATTATGAGTCGCTGCACAGGCCACGCCCCCAACGCGCCTAATCACCCCCTACAACCCGCTCATTCCGCGAATATAAAAACGCTCCCTCGTATATAACCGTCACACACCAGTGCTATAATTCGATCTCTCTATAAAGGAACCTTATCAAGTTTGTGTAGGGTCTTGTGAAGTCATTATGGATATTTGTTATAATGGTTTTTGTATTGACATGAAATTTGTTACATACTTTGAAATTGTTGTTTGAAACAACTCGTTTTATAAATTACAATACATTATAAATTACATTACCCGCTCCGGCAGAACTAACAGACAACTCTTTTATAATGCATTATCTCATAAAGACATTATTTAAACAATAGCTTTCATCAGTATTTAACAGAAATAATTATTACTAAGGTGCGCTTAAGAACATATAAATTAAAACATGTAGGTCAAGCATAAAGCTAAATGCTAGCTATAAATAGAATAATCCAATTATGTCGATGAATTAGCAAAGCTTAAAAGGGAGATTTAACGTACAATCAGGATAGAGGATAGATAAATAGAGTTAGTATATAAATAGTAAAACTAAAACCTCCTTCTGCTAGTAGGGGGTAAAAGCCTATTGAATGGTATGAAAGAAATTGGTTACACTGAATGTATAAACACAAGGACACCTTTCGAACTCAAATTGTATCTGCATTTATCAGCATTTATTTTGCAATTTTGATTAAATAAGTTGGGATGAATGCATAGTTGTTGTTGATATAATTGTGATTCAAAAACTGGAATGCATGCGAACGGCCAATATATTTTCTTATTTGAAAATTCACTTTCATGTAAGTAACTTTAACTCTCTCAAGTATATTTAATAATTTTTTAAATCTAACACTTTTTCTACATTGTTTTCTTCACGTTAATCCATTTCTGGTGCTTAAATTAATAGAATTAACATAATGTTGTTGTAGTGTTATCTTGGAAAGGAGAAACGCTTAACTTCTGTCAGAGTAACTGTTAACCCGAAAGGAATTAGGGTTATACAAAATAGAGTCAGATAAAAAGAAGCAGATATTTGCCGTTAAAAGTGTAAAAGTATTAACTAGAAATACATAACGTCTCTTAACTTAGAATATAATATATCCCTGGTGCACTTGGCTGTTTTCCAGAAAAATTGTAATTTTTGTTTGTCTTGTGTAGTCAATAAATGTAGACTGGAAAACGCGACGATTATTTAATTTATTTTCCTTGCAGCACAAAATAGACATGTAACCGAATTAGTCAATTTGTTTTTCGGCGCCGCCCCATTGATGTCAGTCCCAGTCGCTCTATTATCTATAAAAACTGCGTAAATAAAATAGGGAATCCACTTGGCTCAACCAAAGCTTTTAGAATAGTCGTTACTCGTATTAGAACACGAACGCTACTCCCCCTAAGAAATTCTTGTTCGCCAAGTAAACAAGTATAAGATAAATCTCTTTTCAACTTTTCGGCGTAAATTAGATGAGCTTTTCGAACGCAGATAAAAGTATTTACATTTGCGTGTATCTTAACTCTTAATCAGCGAATTATTCAGTTATAAATAATTTGTTGTCTTCATGGTGTTAAATCACACTTAAACTTATCTTGATTAGATTACAATTATCATCATCACTTAACACTGGTTTTTTGATGTAATTTAATCAAAAAAATAAATATTACGTTCAATTTGAATGGAACTATCACTTTTTCGATTCAAATTATCTATGTTGTAACATCACCTTAAAGGACCATAATTTATTCCAAAAATGTTTATGTGTGTGTTCTAACGAAACATTTTGCAAATTGAAAATATATACAAACAGGTACAACTTCGTTTCTTTAAATGACACCCTGCAATTCTTATATGCGTTAGATGACTGCAATAATATGAAGGATGAAATTATTTTTATATTTTTGTAGTTGTTTCAAAGGAGATTCTCAATTATCTTATAGTTAAATACAAGTTGATTATTTAAAGAAATATTGTTTAACTTGTACAAGAATCAATTTATCAACAATTATGTTTTCGTAAAATCATTTTATCGGTGCAAAAAATTGGCATTTAAAATATGGAAAATAATCTTAAAACATACAGCCATGAAAAAAATGTCTAAGAATAAATAAGTCACTGATATACAGGCTGTTACAATATATATAAGCGTTAACAGGCCGTTTAGGTTCATTGCTTGATTATATTCTTCCATTGCTCCTGTTCTTTGCTTTTTCTCTCCAATTATAAATTCCTTTGTCACGTAGATCCATTTCGACCGCCTGCAGCCACCTCGTTTTCGGACGACCCCTTTTCCTATTTATTAATGTTTTTAGATGTACCATTTTCTTTACTATTCGGTGGTCCTCTCTCCTTTCCACATGCCCTAACCATCTCATACGTTGGGCTCTAACAAATTGGGTTATTGTTGCTTCACCATACAGCTGCCTTATTTCATCGTTGCTTCTACGTTCCCAGTGGTCATTTACCTTTTTTCCCTTAAATATTCTTCTGAGTATCTTCCGTTCCCATACCTCTAGTTTTTCTGCCTCTTTCTTATTCAGAACCCAAGTCTCACAGCCATAAGTTACTGTTGGTCGAAAGATCGTCTTATACAGTTGGATTTTTGCCTTCCGTGAGGTATTCTTCGATCTTAAGAGCGTGCTCATCGCTCCGGCACAACGATCCCCTTTACTATCCTGGCTGCAACCTCAGAGCTACTGTCCCCATCTTCCGATAGCCATACACCGAGGTACATGAAATTCTTAACCTTTTCGATTCGCATTTGTCTACCATTTTCTAAATCGATCACAATTTCTTTTCGTGTGTCTTCTACTGTTTTCGTACTTTTCATATGTATTTGGTCTTCTCGTTGTTTATTTCCAGTCCCACTTTCTTTGCACTTGCTTCAACATTCTGGTTACTCTCTCAAGTTCCTTCCTTGATATCGCCAGTATCGTTATATCGTCTGCGTACGCTAGGCATTGGTGACTTTTGCTTAATATTGTTCCAGTACTGTTTATGTTACTCTCTGATGACTTTCTCCAGCATTATGTTAAATAACACTGTAGAGAGCGGATCTCCTTGCCTTAGTCCCACTGTAGCTACAAAAGAGTCTGAAACTACATTGTTTGCTCGTACTTTGCTGGTAGAGTTCTCTAAAGTCATTCTCACTAACCGTATTAGCTTATTTGGGACCTGCAATCCTTGCATCTCCTGGTAAAGTTTCTTTCTACTTATCGAATCATAAGCTCGTCTAAAGTCAATAAAAATAGCGTGTATTTCTATGTTATGACCATTACATATTGCTTGAAGTTCTTTTATTGTAAACACTTGATCTGTAACTGAGCAATCTTTTCTAAAACCACACTGATATTCTCCCACAACGTTGTCTGCAAATACCTGTAGTCTATTGCGTATTATCGTTGCTAAAACCTTATACGTTACATCCAACAGAGATATTCCTCTATAATTTTTACACTCAGTTTTATCGCCCTTTTTATGCAGTGGTATAATTACTGCTTCTCTCCATTTTTCTGGCATTTGTTCTTGCTCCCATATAGCTTTTATTAACTCATAAATTTCTTTTTGCAGTGAGTGTCCTCCATATTTAATTAATTCGGCCGCAATACCGATTCCGCCGGGACTCTTTCCATTTTTCATACACGATATCACTTTATATATTTCACTTTCAGTTGGTGACGCTATACCAACTCCGTCCTCTTCTCTATATCTTTCCCCGATTATTTCTTCGCTTAAATTTTGATTCTGTTCTCCCGTAATTTCTTTAAAATAGTTTTTCCATACTGTTGCCGCTTCCTTTTCATCTCCCACTAAGCTTCCATCCTTGCCTTTGCAGAATAGCGTTCTTGATTTTGGTCCTTGCCTAGTAGTCTTAGTTTCCTGGTAGAAATTTTTAATGTCTTTCCTTTTGTAATTTTCTTCTACTTTTTTTGTTTAGCTTCGTAATACTCTTGCTTAGTTCTTCTGTAGATATTTTTGCTCTCTTCTTTTGATCTCTATAGTTGGCTATATCCTGTGGTGCATTTGTCTGTAGCATCTTCTGTCTAGTTTCTTGTACTTTTTGCCTATGTTCCCTGCACACAGTGTTAAACCACCCTTCTTTTATTCTCGGCTTTTTGTACCCCACGACATTTACTGCAATTTTTTTAAGTCGACTTTCCAACATACTCCATCGTTCATCTATTGCTCTTCCTTGTAGTGCTATTTTGCAACTCTCGTCCGTTCTCTTCTGGTACAATATTTTTAGTTCCTCCTGCCCGAAAGCTTCTGTGTTAATTCTTTTCTCCGTTTTCTGTGTCCTTCTTGTGTCTATTTTAAGATTTAAGCATACCTTCGCCCGCACTAATATATGGTCGGAACCTATTTCTGCACCCCTATATGATCTGACGTCTCGTATCCCTCTTTAAATCTATCCTGTATCAATATGTGATCGATTTGATTCTCTGTTATTCCATCTGGTGATATCCATGTTGCCTTATGAATCTCTTTATGTTCAAAGCAAGTACTCATTATTTTACAGTTTCTACCTGCTGCTAGTCCTATGAGCATTACACCATTATTATTAGAAAACTCATGTTTACTAAACTCTCCAATTACTGGCTTATAGGTTTCTTCTCTACCTATCTTTGCGTTAAAATCTCCTACAATGATATTCATATCTTCATCAGAGAATGTATCATAAAGTTCTTCAATCGTTTCATAAAATGCGACCTTCTCCTCTTCATCTTTATCTTCCGAGGGTGCATGCACATTGATAATGTTAATCTTCCTGTACACACCTACCAACTTTAGGTGACATAGTCTTTCATTTATTGCCGTAAATTTCACAATAGCATGTTTCAACCTTTTCGAAACTAAAAACCCAGTTCCAAGAAATCTGTTCTTATTATCGCCACTATTGAAGAATATATACTTTTCTAGCTTTGTTATGGACGTGTCTTTTTGTTTTGTTTCTTGTATCGCCAGAATTTCTATTTTGTACCTCTCTGCTTCCTTCTCTAGATCCTGCAGTGCTCCTGTATAATAAGTCCCTCTTACATTCCAAGTAGCTAGATATGTATGTTCGTAGTATGGTTCTACTTTATCCTTAATCATTGTGTTCGTTTTCCTTGCATAAACCGTCATCGTAATGTCCGTCTTTCTTGTCAGTGTCATTAGTTTTTTGAGTTGGTACTCTTTGGCGTCTGTGTATCCTTTACAGGTTCCAGCGCGTCCCTATTAGTATTCCATTTCCATTGCTTTCCGTCGATTATCAACCTCTGGTATTTGACTATTACGCTTTTTCCTCGTTGTCTTTCTTCTCTTGCTCTATCTCTGATAAACTTTTGTATTTCTCTTTCTTGTATTGTTTGGTCGTTGTTGATGTAGACTTTATGTCCTTTCATGTGCCTAAGTTTATTTTTATTCTTCATTATAGCTAGTTTCTCTTCTGTATTTTCTAGTGCGATCAGGTAAGTTTTCTCCCCTAACTTAGCTACCGTTTTAATTGAGACTCCTACATTCAATTCCCTTCTCATAAAACCATTTATTTCCGCTTTTCTTTCTTCCGTTTTTCAGTTTCTATCTTTAAAAGGCTGTCAAGATAATAGCCGTTTGCCAGAGAAAATGGAAGAGTCGAATGATGCCACACCAACTATTGTAATAAGATTATTATTATTAACGGGTCGGTGGCCGCAGTGGTTAGGCGGCTGACTATCGTTGTGGGAGGACGATAGGTGCCGGGGGTTCAATTCTCTGGAGGGACGGTGACATTTTTTCAGAGAGTTTAATCCCGGATCGACTTGCCATCATAAAAGCGCGGCACCATAAAAGGCGATATGGTGCTGTCACAAAGCCATTGAACACAATTTACACACACAAAACTACAACGCGAGAGTTGCAGCGATAGCCAGGCAAGCGATACAGCTTACGGAGTCACTGTAACTAAGCACCCACCACACATAAAAAAAGATATAAAAAATCCTTCATTAACGATTATAATATTAACAAATTTGTTAATCTCAGGGTCGTTAATGAGTTCGATTATTGAGATGATAGTAAGTTTGCGTTTATGAAGTATCGAAAGTTTTTTTATATACATATTTTTAATCAAAAATAATTGATATTAATGTCTGACAGAAATAAAAAAAAAGGTAATACTTGAACACGACAAATCTTGTAACAAAAAAAAAAACAAATCAACTAAACATGTTTCTTTTAAAATATATAGAGTTTTTTTTCTTTTCTCTTGAGATTAGCACTGAATTCCTGTTCTTCAATATGACATTAGTCTGTCAAATTATTTTATTTTTGAAATTGTAACTTAAAGAACAACATAAACTCGCTTGAAGTATGTGATGTATATCACACTATTTTCTCTATTGATTCTTTGAGTTATTTTGCTAGATATCACACAGTAAGTGTGCTTAGATAAACGTAAAATCTACACCAAATTTGAGAAAGATATCTCAAAAGACAGAAGAGATATCAATAAATATATTTCTTAGAAAGTCAAGTTTGATACATTGTACATTGAAAACAATGCATTCAAATAAGAAGTGATATAAGGAAAGTTATTATAACCATTATTTTAGCTCAAAAAATGGTTAATAAATTGATCAATATTGATCTAAAATTGCTTACATTGTCTTTTCTAAAATCAGAATGTGTTAATGTAGTAACCTGATAAGCTAAGGTTACACTTTTTTAATTTACAGAAGTATTTGAAAACCATACCTTGTCAGTTTCTTGGTCCTGTTCTACTACTTTGCTATGAGTTTCTTGGCATCTTTTTTCTGCCAGGTCTTTAATTGAGTAACTGAACTTCCAATAATTTTCATCTATTTCAAACTTTTGATGACTTAATTCACTTAAATTTTTTCTTAACCTTCATTACATTATCTTTGTCTTACCAGTTGTCCAATTCCCCCAAACTAATGCTTTCTTCGATGTTGAATTCTGCTTTCACTTTCACAATGTAATTTTGTAATGTTGATTTTTTGAAGTTTTTCATACCTTCTTTTGGTTTACTTTGGTCATTTGTGTCTATTTTCAGCTCCTTTACCGCTAGATTTTTCTTTCTTTTCCCTTTCTCAATTTTTTTCTATCCGTTTGTTGTATATCCTTCTTTAAATTATGGTTTCCGGCTGCATTATTTCTATGTTCATCTTTTGGAAGCTTCAATCTTTCGCTAACGTCGTCCGCTTCCTCCTTGATTATTTTGTTGTGCTTGGCCTGTAGTTTCTTTATCTATTTGATTATTCGATTATTACGAAAATTGTCAGCAAAAACTAGTAATTCTAAGAATATGTAACAAAATAAATATTACATTTAGTATTTAACATCTTAGGTCTATTAGTCAAAAGTTCCTTGAAAATGTCAGAAAAACAAATATATACACCTATAAAGTTTTCTTTGTTCCAAGACTGTACCCACAAGATGTTAAGCCTAGATTGATTAACTTTTTGTGTGGTGGATGCTTAATTGCAGCGACTCTGTAAGCTGTATCATTGGCATGGCTATCACCTACAACTCTCGCAATGTAGTTTTTGTGTGTGCATATGCTTGCAAAGCATGATTTCACTTACACGAATAGATAAATTGGCCAAATTATAGAACTTGAGCAACAGAAAATGCCTATAAATTCGTTGAAACTAAATTATCTATCATTAATATTCACAAAAATCGTTCGCATAATCTAGAGGAAAGGAGAGAAGCAATCGAACATGAAATTATAAGCAATAACGGAAAAATAGCTAAATTGAAGAATTAATTGATTATTAGAAAATAATGCTGGACATATTGAATATTTATTATCATTACATTCTAAAATAATATTAATATCAGGGTGTCCAACTTAAAATGCAGTACATGGGGATATTGGAAACCGTTGGAGATACAACCACGGTTAAATGCGAGAAAAGTTGCCTATTCATTTGTCCATGAATAATCCAACATCAGATTTTGAAATTTTTGTTTAATTAGGCAGATACAGGGTGAAAAAGAAAAAATGCATTTTAAAAAATCTTCCATATTTTGTTTCCTAAAAGAGATAAATTTACAAAAGTTGCAGGCTAGGGATAACAAGTCATGAGTATTTTAAAAATGATTTGAAAAAAAATCTAGGTGTACTAGATTTTGCGTGACAATAATCAACTTTTGTTTTTCTTATGGTAGCCATATTGGATTTTGACATTTTTAATATCTTAAAAAAATGCTATTCAATGATGTATAACATGTTTATGTTCAAGATAGTAAAAACATGAAAAATAGAGAAAGTAAGATTTTAACATAGTAGGCCATGGAACTGTGGATAACTTAAGTGTATACTGATAAAAAAAGAAAAAAATAACAAGTCTCCAAGTACTGTCAAAATATCTTTAACATTTTGTTTGTTAGTGTTCATTAAATAAACGTGGTTAGGTAGGTGAATGATTAATGTAACAACTGTTCAAATAAGCCACCGTTCATTCATACGCACAATCTACATCGTGTTAGTACTGCCTCACAATATTGTCTAACCTTGTTCGGTGTCATTCCATTCACTGCTTCTTCAACTGCTTGATGTATCTAATTCTTCCACATTTTCATAAGATCTTGAATACACCTTGTTTTTCAGTTAGCCCCATACAAAGAAATCAAGAGTTGTGAGGTCCGGGGACCTAGGAGGCCACCCTATTGGTCCTCGGTTACCAATCCAGTTATTGTAATATTGATTATTTAAATAATTCGTAACCAAAAAGGAATTGTGTGGAGGCGCTTCATCTTGTTGCAAATACATATTTTGCAACGTGGCAAATGAAAGTTCTTCAATTCGTTCAGCAACATGTGTGCGCAAAAGTTCTAAATACCTTTCAGAATTCAAATTCTCATTGAAAAAGAATGGACCGATAACATGGATATCAATAACGCCGATCCAGACATTAAATCCCCATCTGACTTTCTGTCTAATGCCACGATCTAGATATGGGTTTTCATCGGACCCAAAGATAGTATTTTTACGATTAAACATTCCAGGGTTAGTACATCGACTCTCATCAGACCATAAAATTTTCGCAAAGAAGTTTGAATTTTCATTGTGTTCTTCGATGAATCAATGACAGAATTGTGCTCGCCGTATTTCGTCACAATTTTGAAGCCCTTGACAGGCTCTTTCACGATAAGGTTTGAATTTGGCACGCTCTAAAATAGTAGCAGCTGTTGACCTAGCAACGCCAAGTGTATTTTCAATTATCCGTAAAGACGTACGAGGATTTTCAACTACTGCTTGAAGAACAATATTTTCTTTTTTTTCGTTGTTTTGCCTTCTTTTGGGTTTGACAAAACTTCCATGCATTATCAAATTATCACGCAATCGGCGAAAAATGCTTTTTTCTGACTGCACCTTTTAGGGTATCTATCGAAATACATTTCTGTAGCCAATTCATCATTTCTTCCACACAAAATAAAACACTCCAGTATTTGATATTTGTAAAACGATTCATCTTAGGTTTGCACAGTACAGATACTTGTAACAATACAATGAGATTAACAATAAGATTACTGACATTTCAGAATAAACTTCACAGCTTTTACAGTTGTTTAATACAAATGTCACATTTATTATCACGGCATACTATGTTAAAATCTTACTTTCTCTATTTTTCATGTTTTTACTATCTTGAACATAAACATGTTATACATCACTGAATAGCATTTTTTTTTTGAAGATATTAAAAATGTCAAAATCCAATATGGCTGCCATAAGAAAAATAAAAGTTGATTATTGTCACGCAAAATCTAGTAGACCTAGAATTTTTTTGAAATCATTTTTAAAATCCTCATAACTTGTTATCCCTAGCCTGCAAGTTTCATAAATTTATCTCTTTTAGGAAATAAAACATGTAAGATTTTCAAAAATGCATTTTTTGCTTTTTCGCCCTGTATCTGCCTAATGAAACAAAAATTTCAAAATCTGATATCGGATTATTCATGGACAAATCAATACGCAACTTTTCTCCCATTTAACCGACGTTGTGTCTCCAACGGTTTCCAATATCCGCATGTACTGCATTTTAAACTGGACAGGGTGTATAATTTATTCAACCAAAATCTTATTTACGTAATACTTGTCATGAAATGGTATTTTCATTTTTATAATATGTTAATATTAAGAGTTGCTTGTTATATTTCTATAATTCGGTAATACCGAGACCGTATTACATTCTTGCTTGCATGCATTCGTTAAATTTCATATTTATACTAAAAGCTTCGATAATGAAGTCGAAGCTCTACATAAATATAAACAACATATTATTCCCTAGATATCAGCCTAAATGTAAAAGCTCACTGGCTCATTCGTGTTCGCTCAATGTTAAAAAGAAAAATTGTGTCAAATAATAATGTTGACGTTATAGTTCCGACGTTATCTGCCTCCAGGGTATTCAGGGACTATGTAGTTATTATTATGATGTCGTCCTGTTTAGCACCCACCTATATGTTTTTAATTATTATGTATTGGTAGCGTTTTTATGATAATGAAGAGAAGCAAACGTGTCATTATGGTTACATTAACAGTATTTTGTTATTTACGCTGGTATTATATAACTACCTAGAATTTTTGAAAAACAGCGAACATTTGTGAAGTGACTATATTTAAAAATAATTAAATACTGTTATTACCGGTATTATTAATGGTATCACCGTCTTCATTTACAAATTTAGATTCGATAAATTACTGTCTTTCTAATTCTCTTAAGCTTAACTAAACTAAGTTTTTCCTGCTTATTAGCTTCGTTACAAAAATTCATTGTAATGAGGTCTAGTTTGCGAAAATATAAAAGGGCAAGTACATATATATTATATGTAATATGCCAGACGGTATTTAGATCACGTTGAAATTTTATACTAGGATATGGGTGATGGTAATTCCCTGGCAGTTCTTGACAACATGTCGTTGTTTATTTACATTATGTCTCATTTACATGGACAACACACGCGAAACTGACGTTATTTGTATGGAAATTTATGAGCTCGTGACATTATACGTTACCGATCCATCTTATTTATCTATGACGTAGTTAACGCTTTCAATATATTATATTAGATAAGGAGTGCTTACTCAAATATGATCCACGTTTATCGTAAATTGATCCTTGAATTAGATATTTGTGCCTAAAAGATCAGTATTTGATGGAAATGTAATGTTTCATTTAATTTATTTAGCAGTTTACTTCTATTTCTGTTCAATTTTAATAGATATTAAGAATAATATGAGTTTAGAATTAAATTGACTTATTATAGTATTATAGTATTTTGATATATACCTTACATTCCCTTTAAATTAAAAATCAAACTGACGATTAAATGTACAGCAGGAGACAAAAGTATCCTGCCAGTGCATGTAAGAAAGACGCCCTTCACTCAAAATGCACGGGTACTTTATTGACTTAGTATACGTACATGGACTGTCTGTGGCCCAGACATTATTTGTATGCACTCTAGGACAATGAAGTTCCGGTAGGGTTTGAGTAAAAAGCCTCCTTCTTTCGCGCACTGTCCGGATACTTTTTTCTCCTGCTTTACCACCTTGCAATTATAGTATCAACGTCTCGAGAGGGAAAAAAAAACAAAGCTTTAATGATTTCGAAAACTAACAGAAATTTGGGACGTATGTAGTTGGGAAATGCAATAGTCTGCAGTCAGATAATCCTGAACATCGTTTGGAATTCTATAAAATTGGTAGCCAACAAAATTCAACCGGATTATCTTATTTTTTGTAAAACAATTTGATCTGATAAACCATATGTATAATCGACACAAAGAATACCAGTGCTCCAATATGAATCCTCATCGTACTATTAATATTTATTCTCAAAGGACGATTTGGATTTAGAGTTTAGTGTACCCTAATGAACAACTCGGAATTGGATTAGGTACTATATTTATAAATTGATATTAATTTACATAATAAGAAATAATCTTTATCACCACATTCCTTCCCATAACTTTTTTAACGCCTTGTGTGATTTGTTCACACAGTATATTCTGTCTATCTTGCATTTAGTTCCATGCACGAAACACTTATACCGGTATGCCAACGCGCATAGTAGTAGTTTATACCGGGCCTTTTAACCTTTATGTGACCGGAAAAAATAACACCTTCTAGTGACGACGTAGGTATCTGGGTACCCCACACTGTATATACGTTGTAGCTATGCATGGGAGATAGTTGTGGGGAGACATATCCACATCCATTTTTCGAAGTGCTCGAATATAATTTGTCCGCTGCAGTACATTTACCAATTTTCTTAGTGTTTTTAGTAATAACAAGTGCAAATTTTATTATTTTTATCGGAATGAGTGATAATGCGCCTGGTCCTAGTTCAGGTTCATGCATAACGGTCGATGAGCAATTATTTCCTTATAGATGACATACAAAATTTATCCAATACATTCCTTCAAAACCAGCAAAGTATGGGATAAACATTTCTTGGACTTGTAATGCGGCAAATGTTTATCCTTTACAAGGTAAAATTTATACTAGAAAATAACCAGGCGGTGAATGATAAGTAAATATCGGGGAGCGTACAGTTCTAGATTTAGTTACTAAATATAAAGGTTCTGGAAGAAATATAATGACAGAGAATTTTTGTATAAGTTTAGAGTTGGCTCATAACCTAAATTCTTGGAATTTAGCTTTAGTAGGAGCCGTCCGAAAAAATAAAACTTTTCTTCCTTCCAATATGCCAGACAAGTAATAGAGCTTATGAAGTCACTGCAACTAAGCACCCACCACACATTAAAAAATAAATAAAAAAATAAAAATAGAGTTATAAATTCCACTAATTTTGCATGTACTAAAGGAGTAACTATATGTGCCAAAAAAAAACAAATCTGTTATCCTATTGTCACCAATGCATACGACAGGCAAAGTAGAACATACTGTTACTGCAAAACCCGACATTATAGAATATTACAATAAAATCAAATGAGGCGTCGACAAGATGGATAAAATGATATCTGAGTGATAAAGCGTAAAACAAATCGTTGGCCCCTAGCATTTTTTTACAATATGGTCGAGCTTGCCGAATTGAGTGCATACATAATTTAAACAGAGCACAATCCTAAGCTTACATCAACCAGCCGATGACGGAGATTTTTTACAGATCTTGCAAATGAGTTTTGCATGTCTGCTGTACTAATTTGAAGCAGTAATCCAGGAATTTTGGGCAATCATTTTACATGTACATACATCTCTAGAAATTATGCTAGGATGCCAAATTACACAACCAGTCGTTACAGCAGTCAAAAATCAATCATCTCGGGAAACTTTTGGTCGCCTTTGGGTAGTTCGAAAATGTTACATTTGTCGGGAACTGAATCACAAACAAAGATAACGTGAACAGCATGTAATTCTTGTTCAAAACCAGTTTGTAATGAGCATTCTGTTACTACAGTATGCGATACCTGTAACCAACAGGCAATTTAATCTTATTACTATTTGTTTTTGTTCTTTTTATACATCTTTATTATAACATATATAAATAACAATGTAAAAATGACACTTTTTGTTCTTTCACTTCCACCCCTATGAAATTTTGAATGAAGGTACCCGGATACCCATACCGGCACTAAACGTTGTAATAATTGTGGATGCCATTTTCTCGTTAAAAATTAAATCTAAAGTATATAATAAAATGTAATATAAAACAAGTTTAGAGGTGTCACAGAATTTCCAGGATCAGCAAGTTCAAACAGAAAAAATATTAATATTTAAATCTGAGAAAACACTCGGGTACCCATCCAGTCACCTAAAGGTTAAAGTACCAAAACATGAATTCGTTTGTATTTTTTAAGGATTTAATTAGAAAAAATTTAGTGTAATTTAGAAAGTGTTAAATTACCAGATAATAACTAGTCAAATAAAGCACAAATTTGGCGAAAGCAACTGGTTATTTGGAAAAGAAAAAAATTTAATTTTAATGTACAAAAATCTATTTTGTCTTGTAACAAACGTATTATTTCATACTTCTAATGTGGATATTGTCTACAGCAATCAAAACATACATCATACAATTGCATTGCATTCATTCTGCTTTATTATTTTAGGTACACAGTGATAAGAAAGTCGTAAGTCAAAATCAAGTAAACATTTCCCTACTGTGAATAAAACAAGATCAATTGGAAACTTTTTGTCTAAAAACCTCCAAATTCGAATCGAAATCGACGCTAGTTTACGATATTTCAAAAATTTTCTCTTTCTCGTAAATGCACAACCGGGAATTTTACCAATAATAGAAAAAATATACTATATAACAAAACAAAATTAGCTCAGGCTCGTATATAACATCTGCGATAACTAACCGAACTAACCTCAACATTGTTGATGTAAACAAACGCTTTAGACTTGCTTCGCAATGACGACATGCGCGTCCTCGGAGAAAACAAAGCTGGCATACCGGTATAAGTGTATCGTGGTTCCATGTGTTTTTCACCAACTGTCTCGTCCTAACCTCTCACAGATTTTCGCGCCAATCATCGCATGGCGTTTTAGTTTGTTTGACGTGGTCTCTCCCGCTGTTTACTTTAATATTTCAGTAGTTGATTTTTATATGTGACTCATTAGTTTTTATTAATATTAATTTTAATATGTTGTAACACCTCTAGAAAATGTTTTTGAAGTTGCATCGTCAATGTACACCCTATTGTAAGTTTCTGTTATAATTTATACCAATTCATAACCTACATACATTGTATTCTGCTTTTTGTAGCTTAATTCTCTGATGAAGCAATAAATAAATTGCGAAAGCTCATAATTTGAAAATTTGAGTCTATTTTTGGAATCTTTGGCTGCCATACCAACAATCCCTACACTTGTGAACTTAACGAGTACAGCCAGTACTTCTTTTCAAATATATTTATAACAATCAGGACTATACCAAGTTTTAGATAAGGCGAAGAACTTCTGGATAATTTTCAGTTAAATCAAAGAGGGAATTTATTTTTCCAGTATTTTTTAATTAATCTAATGTTTACCCATATACGAGCTTATTGTATATTTAAAATGACGCATTATGTAGCCAAGCATTTAAATTTCTATGTGTAGTATATCCTTCTTCATACTATGTACTATGATTTAGACAGCGCGTTAAGCGAAAGAACAAACACCACACCAGAACAACATACTATATAAGTTGTAGGATATTGTTAGTAATACACTGTTGCAAATAATTCACGAGCATTCAAATCGGTATTTTTACAAGACAAAGTGTGTGTGAACATGCTATGCGTGTGGTGCGCAGTCGAAAGCACTGCCTGAGCGTGTTCGAAAGAAAACAAGTAGTTCGAATGCATTTCGGATTTTTGGACATACGCCACGCAGTGTCTCGAAAGGAATAATCCGAAATGCATTCAAACAACTTGTTTCCCTCGAATACGCTTACTGCCTGCCTCAGCGTTCAGACTAGAACGAAGAAAAACGAAGCCAATTAACACCGAAACATTATCGAAGCTAGTGGTGCATTGCTAGGCAACGTTGACATGTCGCATGGTAGCTGCAACAACATCGTGTAGTTAATTTTCTCGGAAACTGACGCAAGTAAGAACTGCAAGTATGGAAGGAGTATTATGTACCCGAACTGTACCGTGACGTTTAGTGTGGTCGACATTAGTGGCATGTCAAATGGAAGCAAATGTTGTTTTATGACGAATCGCGATTAACGCATGTAATAAATATACCCGTTTAGTGTGTGTAGAGCTCCTCGCTATGTAGAAACAGTGCTGCGTCCTCTCGAACTCCCTTACATTAGACAACTCGTAGGTCTGACTCACATACATTACTTACATACATTAACGTACATGTAGGGTGCAGTACAGAGCTTTACGGAAGATCGGTGCTTCTCTTGCCAGTTCATTCTTCTGATCTCAATCCTATCTAGTTCTCCCTGATAATATGATAATGACTTATAGAACAAGTTAGAGCGTAATAGTTGGCCATGCCACCACGTACCATACAGCGTCTAGTAGATTTTATATCTCGTAGCTGTTCTGTCATACGAGAGGCTCTAGGAGGATACGCTGTATATTACTGCACTTCTACCTAGAAATACTGTATTGTTCTCCTAATAAACGTAAGCTGCAGTGGTTTACTACTACTATAACAGCCCTCGTGATTTATATGCAACAGGAACTATCCTTTGCATCTCCTAGTGTTCTCCTAGTGAATATAAACAGTAGGTACTGATTTAGTTCTATACCACATTTCATTGGTCTATATCCACACCTTCGGGTTATACAGGTGTGCTCCTCAATTATGTTCAACAGTGTAATTGACACACAGTGAAGAATTACGAGAACTGAAAGCTCGCATTTTTATCCTTGTTACTAAAGAGAAAAATTATTTGTCTGGTAGTCAATACAATTGTGTTATTATTGTTGTTATTGTATAAATAATTAATCAAGACTTAGTACGCATCATGTGCTTGTCGTCGTTGTATTTGACATTCTCTAACTTACCTATGACTGATTAAGTTGCCTGATCGATGTGGACAAAAAGTGACAATAGCATAATGAATGTTATGTTATAAATTTTCACCTAAATATAACGTATTTAGTCAAAGGTGTTATGCATGAAGGAATTGCACATGAAAGAGTGTAATTCAGCTTAGCATTGAGAAGACTTACTAAATGCTGTCATATCATAAAAATGAGATGTTTTTTCTATCTGAAATAAATGATATTTTATTGTCGCATTGGGTTAAAATTACAGGGTTGCAACATAATTCCATCAGCAATTCGGAAGTAGATAATGTATGAAAGTTAAATTCGCCTCATTTAATTTTAAAACTATTGACTATGTATTGGTATTAGAAGAATGCCATAGAATAAATATAACTCTATAGAGTCTACACATTACGCCGATAATTTTAATTTATTTGATTGGTACTTTATTAGTAACTTTACATATTATTCTCTTGTTACAGATCTGGACACCTACCTTCCAGTAGAAACCAACCATGATGTTGATCAGTCCTATAGCCGCACTTCTACTGCATTTTCTTTTAACAACGACAGTACATGCATATTCGGAAAACGCAGTCTATCAACCTTCAAGAAGTAAAGGTGAACGTCTTTTCTTAAACCTTAGATCAGGTGTTGACACTGAAAGATCAACACGACGTATATTCGCACAAAATCCTATTAGATTTGGCGGTCGAAGCGACATACCACCTCTTGTCGGTAAAGCAATGGAATATGAAGCCATGATAGACGACGAACTCAGCAGCCGGGAACGAAGAGCTTTTAACAAAGGAAACCATATGAGATTCGGCAGAGCAAATTCAAATTTCTTGCGTTTTGGTAAATCAAGGAATAATAAAAACAGCGATTATAATAGATTAACAAGAGCAAACAACAGTTTGTTTATGAGATTCGGACGCGGTCGAAATGATTTTCTTAGATTTGGAAGGTCTGAAGAGTTTTCTAGAAATAAGAGAGATACCTCAACAGTTGATGATGTACAGAAGCGTGGTAACAATAATTTTATGCGGTTCGGAAAGAGATACAATTACGAAGAAAATGTAGAAGAGTTTCCAAATTTTACCGAAGAACAAACCAAAACATTAGAAGATGCTCTGTTATTCAAACTATTATCACAGATCAGTTGTAATATGGAAAGTGCTAATTGCGATGAGAGACTGGATTAAAGTTTAATTTGATAAGGATTTTAATGCAATATTTCAGAATATCATCAGATGATTTATATTGATACTAGGTAATTATTTAATAGAATATAAAGAAGTGGCTGGAAAAATCAGTATTATAACATGTAATAAATTGATATTATATAAACATATATAGTTGTACATGTAATTTCTGTTATATTTTGTAAGTAAATATGTATATTCTGTGTTAATAAACGTGTAATAGAAAGGGAGAAGCTTTATTAGATCTCGCTGGAAAACAGATTTTGCTCTGGCATTCACAAATCTCCGAGGATATTATAAATAAACTTTAGATTTAACCGATTATCCTGCAAAATGTTGTCATATTATAAATATAACTTAAACAACTCACATTACATTTAAATAAGTATATTAAGTATGCAATTGAACAAATCACAACAACATCTTTTGCAACAAGACTAATACTTCTTGGAGTTTCATTGTTAGTAACAGAAACATCATACGTAATTAGACATTCTGAGATCTAAGTTTTTTTTAACTTGCTTGTATTAAGCTAGAACACTGCGAGAACCCACATTTGTCAAGAAAGTCAAAGTATTTAAAAACTAATTTTAAAAAGCGACGCCTAATACGAATTAAAGTATAAACAAAGTTACAACAATGACAGAAGAAAATAAAATAAATTTACTCATAATACCTATGTCAAAGAGTCTTTCTCAGGAGAAATACATAGGTACACGCAGAGAAATATTATCTTGAGTTAAAACAGACTGTTTCAGTTCAAAACAATCCCGTATTTGTATATCCGCAAAACTATATAAGGTAATTGCACCTATTATCGGCATCTTAAGAGCCTAGTTCAGTTTTGGTGTTTTATAAAAAATATGAAAAGCAGACTTAGATTTACCAGATTTTAACACTGTGTAGAACAAAAAAAGAAGATACTGACTCATGTTTAGTTTTCACTCAACTGCTATTAATAAAAAACACAATTAATAAAATATAGAGAAAATACCAAATGTACCTATCATCGGCACCTCAAAATCAGACAGCATTGATTATCGGCACATGTAAGTGTCAATTATCGTCATACAAGGAAATGCAAATAAAAATAGAAATACTTAAAATTCCTTTTACATAATTGCACATAAATACGTTTGTTATCTACAGGAGTGTAAATAAAACATGTATAATTTGTAATTTTCTAGTAATCTAGTAATTATTTCAAATCCTAAAATCGGAAATTTCTTCTACTACAAAAAGGCCTCTTTTATTTTTTAGCTTAGGTACAGAAATTTTTTTAATATTTCTTTTTTTTTCGTAAAGAAGAATATCAGGTTTCTCTGGCCAGAACCAATTGATTCCCCTTTTTCCATATGAGTTACTTCATATAGAAGGTAATCATTCTCATCCTTAAAACCAATTATTTTTCCTGGATAATGTTGGCCGTTATATACTGCCACCACAAAGTCATTTAATTGGTAATCTTGATTGTTATCTGTTGGTTGATCGGCGCTGGTCTGATGTGCATCACCATCCACACAATTTTTTTCTTGTTGCCATTTTCCATTTGTTTTCTCTTTCTTTCCTCCTGCCTTTGCATTTTCTTTTCTTCTTCATTTCGTTTCTTCTCATCCTTTAATTTAAAATATTGTTGCCATTGAAAGGACGTTGCTACCGCTGGAACCTTTTCTTTTATCTTTCTTTTCACAGAAACTGTTTTTGGGTCTGGCCAAAACAACGATTTTTTAAATGGCGTGGGTACCTTAATATTAGAAATGGCAATTTCATTCTGATTTTCTTTCTCTGCAGTTGAAGTGATGTTTTTGGGCGGAGTTTTAGGTATTTCAATGCTTAATATTTGGCCTTTATCTAAATCATTTTGTTCTGTACTGTTCGCTGTCCTTTCAGTTAAAGGAGAAACCTGAGTAGGAGGTTCGTGAATGATTATGTCAGCAATCACTGGAGTATCTTCTAATACAGGAACAGAACCAAGTAGACGTGTTGTATTACTTTCAATATTTACTTCTTTTAACTGGCCTACAGTTTCACAACTGTTAGTTTCATTGATCGTAGTATCTGCTCCTTTGGTTCTTTCATCAGATGCACTTCCGTGACACTGTATGTTAACAGCTGGTGGCACATTGAAAATTTCATCATAAACATCTAGGTCAATAGGAAAAGAATAACTATCTAAAATGAAAACTCCTGTAGTGTTCATCTCATCATTGGATTCAAGATTGTTCCCACTGGAAACTGGTGTACTAGGAGCTACAGCAACTTGGTTGTTTTGAATTAAAGTCGTTGGAGTATCGCCTTGTTGAACTCGAGATTTAATATTTCTCCATACAAAAAACAAACTTTTGTCCTCAATAGGACCATCCCAGCTTTCTCCTGAAGATTCAAACATTACTAAAGTATCGCCAGCGATTTCAGATTCCAAACATTTGAGTACTGAAATGTCATGTACAGCTTGTTGTTGAACGTTTTTTGTGCTAATATTGTCTTCTACAGTTTTGAAATATTTTGAATATCGTATATTATCTGCATTAAATGGTACAAGCCCACATGTCCGAAATCCACTTTTAATAATGTCAGGAAGCTTCTCCATTTTCTTAAATGTCGTTTCCAATATTGGACCAAATACCTCTCTATTAATTTTTTGTCCACTGTGTTCCATGCGCCAACTGTGCACACTTTTTCTCCATTCCATTTTTAAGGGCCTAAAGACTGCAACGTCCAAAGGCTGCAATATATGAGTTGCGTTTGGGCATAACGCTATTAGAATTATATTATTTTTTGAGCAATACTCGCTCAATGCCATGGTGAGGAGAGGTATGCCCATCTAAAAATAAAATGACTGGAAACTGAATTTTTTTGCCAACTAGCCAGGGATAAAATATATTGGCGACGTATTCAAAAAATGTTTCTCCCGTCATCCACCCATTTTCACTTCGACCTATACCCCAGGTTTTAGGGACTTTGTCAACCACAGCTTTAGGGATTCTCTTATAGCTGTAAACTACCATGGGAGGTGGTAATTGACCAGATGCACTACAAGTCACCAGTGTGGTTAAGCACTCTTTCTCATCATTATTTATAAAGGTGTAGACTGCTTTGTCACCTCTTTTTACTAAGACTTTGTCGGCTTTAGGACTGAGGAAAAAAGCCGTTTCGTCGCAGTTGAATACCCGACTAGGATCTGAAGTTATACTGAAATTGTCTGTGCTCCTTAAATATACGTCTACTTCATTAAACCATTGCCTTATTCGGTTTTCTGTTAAATTTGCTCTTGAAGATGTCAGGTTTTGCGACACTCTTCTTGTCAGTTCAGTATGTCGAGCCATGAACCCCTCATACCATCTTCTACCCGGTCGCCCCTCCCTAAAATTATTTGGTCTTTCTAAATTCTTCACTAGCATCTGCACACTATCCAATAACTGGTTTTTCGTTCCAGGAAAACCACATTTACTTATATGGAAAAGCCAGTTTACAAGTAACGTTTCTTCGTCTTTTGTTAGAACAGTTTCTGGTCCACTTTTTTTGTCCATTAGGGTTCTACCTTTTACCTTATCTTGGAGGGTGGCTCGGGAATACCATATATTTTACTTGCAGCTTTGAATGCCATTCCAGCTGCAATAGCTTCTACAGCTTTTTTAAGGTTTTCATTTGTATACTGAAGTCGTTTAGCTCGTTTTGTATTCATTTTTAAGCTGTAACGAAGAATGTCTAAATTAACGGCACGATCGCTCTCCTTTTATCGGCACTCTTATTATACCCATAATAACAGTTTTGCTATTGCCAAAATGAGGTGCCGAAAATAGGTTCAGACAATATTCTAGAATCTCTGCACACATTACTACTATAATCGTTATATTATATCTAACGGCCTAACAAATAGAAGCAATAAACAAGAAGAATGCATTTCACGTATCTTCGGCACCGGTGCCGATAATGTAGCCACATATTAATACAGGTGCTCCTATCTTCGACACCCCATTTTTTCAATAATAAAACATATAAAACGCTAGTTTATGGTAAATATAAACATCGTTGCATTATAACTATGAGATAAAGTCATTAGCAAGTGCTGGTAGCTGGTTAATATTTAAAAAATCTATGTCATTGACTCACCGGATCCTTAACTCGTACAACAAACAAGCTGTCACTTTTGAGGCATCATCTGTACTACCGTTACAAAAGTGTTTCTCCAGTAGGATTTGATTGCGTTGCGCATGTGCAGTTTTGTAATCTTAGAAAAATTGCTAAAAGGAACCTTATGGTATATTCCTATAAGGATTCTAATACAAAGTAATTCTATTATTCACGAAAATGTCGCAGGTAAGCCGATAATAGGGGCAATGCCGGTAATAGGTGCAGTTACCTTAGTGTTATCACAAGAATATTATTTTCTAAGGAAATTGTGTTGACGCAAAACAACATTGTTTTAATGTAAGAATATAATGGATTTGTAAGATTTCCGTATGTCGACCACTGAATTGACAATTTATAGGCAATTTAACGGAAAGTACAGTTTTTACTGAGTCCAAAACGGCACCCCTTTTCTTGCGGAGATTAGTCTAAGATACCTAAAAATCGTTCTAAAAAGTGTTATTTCTAGGTTATGTTTCGCTAATGTGAAAATCTTCGCAGAAATGTCAAAACACTAGCGAAACTTAACCTAGAAATAACACTTTTTTAGAACGATTTTTAGGTATCTTAGACTGATCTCCGCAAGAAACGGGGATCCGTTTTGGACTCAGTAAAACCTGTACTTTCCGTTAAATTGCTTATAAATTGCCAATTCAGTGGTCGATATAATGCACGTATAAACGCTTCATATACACATATAATCTCGAACGCAACTGCTCGAAATTTGCAATTCAGGTATTTCACAAATAGGGAAGTTATTCAGTTCAAATACGTATTTCACAACAAATATAGTCTAGATTGTATTAAACGCATTTACTTATTCCAAGATAATGTATTTGAATCAAAACAGAAATATTCTAGCATTAAAAATATTTGGGTAAAACAATATATTTTCTTAATTCAAGAACATTTTTCTCTGTGTGTAGATTTATAAATAATAAAAAATAAAACCTTGGTGTCGATATGAAGCATCACACTTAATTAACTGTACTGCATTTTATAACATTTCTCTACTGTTATGGAGGTTGTGCAATCTAGTGACATTACAAGGTAGGTATCAATTTGTTCTCAAAAATTTCATACTAAAAACTCATCAATATAAAATCATATTTTTGTGTATGTATACATAGGTTATTCAGGCGTTTATTGATCTTTGATTCTAAAAATACTTTAATAATGCGGTTTTGGTGTAGGGTATACACCAAACTCGCACAGTTATCGAGATATTTATGTTTTCAGCCAAAAGGTTGATTTAGGAGGGGAGGGAGAAGGACTGAAATGCCTCATGTTCTCCTCATGTAAATGAGGTCCTCTCAAGAGAGGAAGTCATAGTAGTAGTTCATTATATCGAAACAAATGGTCCATATTATCACAGCAACACTTCATGTTTTATATTCCATGCTAGTAGCTGCCTTCCTGTTTATATCTGTATGTATGCCAATTTAGAGGAAGATATAAATAGATATGTATATCAAATTGGTTTTCAGTATCTTTCAAAATGTGGTAAATCTAGTTTTAAATAATTATTCAGAGATTTTTTCTCATTTTTGCAAGGGATAAACACACTATTTCTATTAATTTGACATTCAATAATGCATAATATCTTAACTAATAATTATATACGTATATTATATTAAGTCAAGCAATTATTAATTTATGCATTATACATAGACTATGCAACGAAATGGTTAACTACACCACATTTAACACAAACAGCTACAGGTGAATTGAGAAGAAAAAAATATATTTTAAAATTATAAATGCTCCCATGCAGCATTCGGTAGTTAAGTTTATTCCAACTTAGTGTTCACCAGAACTTTATAAGCCTAGCTTTTCATGTGTCTTCAAACGTAGAAATCTAAATATGTAAGATCGGTTGATCGTGTTGACTAAATTCCAAGAACTTAACTGCCTAATTCACCTGTTGTCAAACACCAATTAAAATTCTTGAGACACAAACAGATAATCTATTGACTGTATATATACCCATCAGGAAAAAAGGTAAGTAATATAAGAAAATCGTTTGTTTCACACGTAATCGAAATTACACAGTGTCCCACCACATACCTTACACAAAATAGTCTTGTTTATGGTGACTGAGATATTCAAATACAAAGATATGTCTTAGAACACAAGATAATTGGATGTGTTCAAAATCTTTTGCTAATGGTGATTCTTAATCATACTGTATATTATTGGAGAAGTTCCAATGTAAACATATTACACACCCATACATGATACCTCAAGTGTAACATTAACTTTCAAACACCATAGATAGTACGGTATCCGCCAGAATAAACAGTACCGAAATCTAAGGTGCTATGGAGTTGCTTTTGTAATATGCATTTGTTATTATTGACTTAATTGTCATTAGTTAACCTAAGAATGTTACGCTGGAGTTGAATTTGAATTGAAAATGGTTTTAACAACGGCAGAAAAAGTGTTTTTGGTAGAACATTATTTTCGCTCATACGGAAATGGTCGCAATGATGGTCCAAGCTTACAACAGGTGGTAGTAAGATATCAACAACAGTTTAATAAAGCAGCTCCAAGTAAAAGTGTGATATTAGCTGTTGTTAAGAAATTTCGTCGCACTGGTAGTGTATTGTATCAACGTAAAGGTTCTTCAGGTCGTCGACAAACAGTCTTTACCAACGAAAACACAGGACGTGTTTTGATGAACTTGTGCAGTCACCGCAAAGAGGCCTTGTAAGAACTGCATGTAAACTCAATATCAGTGTAACATCTACATGTCGGATGTTCAAATCAATTGGTGGTTATCCATATCGTATTCAAGTTGGACAAGGACTAAACATTGCGGACAAACATGCAAGGAAAATTTACTGTTGTCGCATATTGAGCTTAATTTACCAAGATTCCAATTTCTTGAAAAACATATGGTTTTTAGACAGAGAGTCATGTTCATCTTAGCGGCTATATTAATCGACAAACAACTCGATATGGATTTGAACGTCCTGATGTCATTGTAGAGAAACCACTCCACAGAACTACGATAAAGAATTCAAACATTTTTCAGCCAGTTACATCAACTACTTTTTATAAATATGTTCAGTGACTTACAAAATTAATATGAAGCTTGTTTGCGTCGTAATGGTGAACATTTTGAACATTTAAATTACAAAGTTTAAAAAATATTTTTTTTTATTTAGGTACTGTTTATTCTGGCGGATACTGTATTTTGGATTTACTTACAATGTAAGTAAATATCGACGGCAAACAATTAAATGCCTCAATTTTTGTAATTCGTAGCTAGTACAGTTTTTGTCCATAAACAGGGAAGCCATCGAAGGAGTTCAGTTTTTATTTAGCAATTTCAACTATTTTCAGTAACAGCAGAATCTACCAAGCAAACTGCAGTTACAGCATCTGCCTAATTCAGTCACTCCTTGTACTATTATAGGAAAGACGCCTCCGCATGACGCAAATAAAACGAAACCGTGTACAACTGCAGAATTATATATGAACAAAAATGCATGAACATTTGTTAATGCTAATTTAAACATAAGAAGTTGGCTTCAAAGTAGGACTTTCTTCTAAAAACATGCCAAGAAATTTACTAGAGCCATTTGAAAATGATGATTTTATTGATTTGTTTGTTATAACAGATGAATAAACTAGCATATTACAATGATAACGTTATGCCGGGTAAAGATCCAAAACAAGGGGAATAGGTAAGTGAGCGAAATAAAACATCGATTCACTAAAATCTAATATTAACAATTTGTATTGCCAAAACGTAGCCTGAGGTCATACATATCATTGATTTCACTATAGAAATAACGAACCAAGATAAAATTGGGGGAAAAAGTGTTGAAATGATATAAATTGGATTCAGAAACGGACAGCTAAAAATAGTACTAGAAACGCTGAGAAAAGTGCTAAATATAGATATTAGAGACTTGGCATTATTCCGCCTGTCGACAAAATCGATAGGTCCTACTAATTTAGAAAATTTGTTATGTGTGTTTACCAACTACAAAAATCATGTACCTACCTATAACATGTAGGATGTTTAACTAAAAGTATTAAAACCTGATTTATACGGCCAACATTAATAAATGCCGAGAAATAATTTCTTACTATAAATATCGATACTCAGAATGTTCTATTTAAACGAGATACATCTGTTGCAAAAAGGATACTTTGCAAGATGTCACAAAGCCAATTTGCGCCAGAAAATACTAATATTATTTCTAATATTTAAACAGTCCACTATCTTTGATTTTTTTTTTAATATGTTCCTGTCATCACAAAAAAAATTGGAACCACTTCGTTGGTTTCGCTCTAACCAGCAATACCTGCACTAACTAAGCTTTACAGGGACTGACACACTTCATATCTACAAAAATTTGAACAGCTAAACGAAAAAATCCAAACGAAACCGTTTTGCCAAGGATTCACAATGCTGGGCCTAAAGTTTGATATAAAACACTGCAGCACATAACCTGTAATTGATGCTACTAAACAGTTCTACGTAGTCTATTCAGCGTGTTAAAGAGAGGTATTGCGCACATTTCAGGAATGGAATCGCATCCGCTAAATATGTAAATGGTCAGCGTTTGAATTCAGGGCTAATTTGACATTATCGTCTTTGATAAATGATACTTATACCTGTTAGTATAAATAGTGAGCATTAATTTTAAAAGTCTTACGCGACATTGTCTTCTAGATCAATTCGCTTGACTTTATCTCATTCTTGACTTTCAAATTCATTAATAACTTTTTACTGGAGGTAATAATCCTTAATTAATAGTTCATTAATCTGTTAACAAACAACTGTCCTTGACTCTATCGATAAAATAATTAAGCCAATGAACGTTATTAAAAGTTAAGGTCAATGAATGAAATCAACCTCCACAATTAGAAAAGTCAGTTTGCAACAAGTAATTAGTTTTATTCAACGATACCTATTATAAAATGTATTTACACAACTACTCACTTCTCCAGAAGATACATGAATACAAAAAAAAGGGTAACTCGCGAATGGTTATGATAGTATGCCAAGCAACAATAATATCCACTAAATGTATATAATATATAATAAAACATAGTGCAAACAATTTCAATTAACAAAGTACAAACTTCTAAAGGCAAGCAAACCATTTAAGTAAATTAGTCAGACAATATACGCTAGGTATAATGTGCTCATAAATATTTATAAATGTAAATCCTGAAACTAGATCATAAAATGTTTTTAATAATGTATACGATGCCAGATTTTGTAGAAGAGGAAAATTGCAAATGAAAAAGTGGCCCCAATACGCTGGTCGCCAGTGCGACGCTTTTATCGGACTGCTAGCTTTTATCTTTGCTAGCTTTTCAGCATTAACCGATTTGGGCCACACAAAATGAAAAACTGTGTACGTTCTGTTGTAGATCAAATATACATATGTAGCAGGAACTACTAGTATTATATTGCTTTCATTTCAAAACTAAGTAGTACTCAAATATGCTCGTAAACGCCCAGAAAATCTGATAAAATATATTCTTAAGTTTATTTCCAAACAATTTTAGTCATAAAGCACATCGGGTAGCTATCTGTTTTTTTTTTTATTTTAAAATGTATACAGCCTCTTGTCATTAAGTTGGAATGCAGAAAATTTGAATGTAGGAGATACTAATACTTTTTACAGATGTTGTAGTGGCATCAGTAAAATCCGAAATTTAAAATATCTTTAAAAATTCTGTCCGTCTTGAAATTCCGTAAGATCAATCTACTTGAACAAAAATGGGCAATCCATTAGATTGTCAATAGCAAAAAAATAAGTAGGTATGCAAAATATAGATTGATTTTATGTAGATTAAAATAAAAAATAACAGGAGCTAAGAAAAAACATCTGGATGCAATACATGAGAAATATAATTTGGGAGACAATACAAACGTAACGAATTATATAAATAACTTTTTTCTTAATATAGGACATACACCTACAAATCCTAACCCCAACTTGGAACATGTAAAATAAGACAATACAACGTGTTTCCTACCTCCGACAACGAGAAACGAGATACTAAGCGTTACAGACTCTTTAAAAAATACTGCATCCGTAGGGCACGACGAAGTACCAAACGTCATTTTGAAAAGATCAACGCAATTCATAGCGGACCCTCTTTTATACATAATAAATAATATGCTGGCGACAGCCACCTTTCCGGATAAACACAAAATGTCAATAATAAAGCCCATTTTTAAGTAGGGCGATATAACAGACCTCTCCAATTATAGACCGGTCGCTTTATTATTAAATATCTCCAAGATATTTGAGATCATTTTATCACGCGTGGAAAATTTTTTAGAAGAGAATAAACTCCTATATTATGGACAAAATGCTTTCCAGAAAGGTAAATCCACTCATAATACAATATATCAAATTGTAACGGACATCTTTGATGGTATAAATAACAAAGAAGAAGTACTGGGAGTATTCTTAGACCTCTCAAAGGCCTTAGATAGAGTAAATCACAACATACTCTTAGAGAAAATTCATAGAATAGTTTCCGTGGGAATGGACAGATACTAATTAAGTCGTGCTTGGAAAACAGGCAACAGTGTACTTTTGTAAGTCAGAATGGATAAAGACGACAACCAAACAAGGCATCTCCCAAGGCTCAATACTGGGACCGATCCTATTTCTGATATATGTATGTATATGCACCACTTACCTGACATCCAGACCAACAGAATGGAGTTTATATGCAGATGACAAATCTCTGATCATTAAATGACCGACCAACCCCGCACTCCTTTCCAAGTTCATCAACATACTGGGACGCCCTAAAACAGAATATTGACAAGACCAAAACAATTTTATTTAATGCTGCAGTGAATGACATGAGTACTTTACAATATGGGGACAGTGCACTTACCACTTCAAGAGAAGTCTGCTGATTTCCTTTACAGTAAACGCAGGGGCTGCAATATCTGCTTACTACGGGTACATTCAAACGCGTTTTTCGTATGGGCTCATTTTTTGAGAATATAGTGTGGATATTAAACGTGTACCTATTCGTGTCACAAAAAAGTGTATTCATAGCATGCTCCGGCCGGTTGGCTTAAATTCGGTAATGTTAAATTTTGGTATATATAATAATATGACAAAAACTTTTGGATAATTACAATGTCTCCTTAATTATACAGTGTGTCCAAGATAAGAATGAACATCATGGGGATCTCGGAAACGATAAGAGATACGGGGTCTATTAAATTAGGGAAAAGTAGCGCATTTACGTGGCTAATAATATGCCATTTATAAAGTTTTAATATTCCAAGTAGTTCCGGAGATATCCGAGAAAAACCGAAATTTCGGAAAATCGTTTTATTTTTTTCCTGACTTTATTTTTGATTGAATTTCAAAACACATTGCACATTTCCATTGCTACTTTTTCAGCTGTATCCAACGGTGTCCAAATTTTTGTAATCCGACGTTTCGTTTTTGAGTAATCACCATCAACTTAATTTTTTTAGATATGGACTAAAATTGTTTTAGACATTTTTTGAATGCTACTAACGTTGTTTATACAACCTCCGATAATTTTTAACTTTTATTTATTTTGTTTCATTTCAATAGAAAAGACATTTATGTCGATAACTATGTATTCAAACAAAAAAAAACAAATTAAAAAAAATAAAAATAACGGGTCGATGGCCGCAGTGGTTAGGCGGCTGACCATCGTTGTGAGAGGACGATAGGTGCCGGGGTTCAATTCTCTGTGGGGGCGGTAACATTTTTTCAGAGAGTTTAATCCCGGATCGACTTGCCATTCGCTGTTGGGAGCAAAGTGATTAACAGCGCGGCATCATAAAAGGCGATATGATGCTGTCACAAAGCCATTTGAACACAACTTACACACACCAAACTACACCGCAAGAGTTGCAGTGATAGCCAGACAAGTAATACAGCTTACTGAGTCACTGCAACTAAGCACCCACCACACACAAAAAATCAATAAATAAATAAAACTTAAAGATTATCACAGTTGGATAGAGCGGAAAAAGTGGCAATGGAAATGTGCAATGTGTTTTGAAATTCGATCAAAAATAAAGTCAAGAAAAAAATAAAACGATGTTCCGAAATGTCGGTTTTTCGAGGATATCTCCTGAACTACTCGGAATATTAAAACTTTCTAAATGGCATATTATTAGCCACGTAAATGCGCTACTTTTCCCTAATTTAATCGACCCCGTATCTCTTACCGTTTCCGATATCTCTATGCTGCTCATTCTTATCTTGGACACACTGTATAGGAAAAATACAGTTTTGAAAACTTTGACAAATAAAATGTTAGGGTAACTTCTTAAATTGAATGTACTAAAAGTGCTTATTTGTTATTCCGACGTTTCGGATAGAATTGAACCTTCATACAAATTCATTTCTCTAAACAGACACCAATTTCTTATCTTCTTAAATAGTTTATTATTTTCTGATTTCAACGATATTATATACATAGAGCACATTTGCTCCCACAAATTGTGGTAAATGTAACAAAAGTTTGATAGACCCGTTAAACGTTGTGTTAAGCCATGGCATTGGGCAAATGAAAAAGAATGATAATTAATTCAAAATGTTCAATGTTCGAATTCGGATTAAAATTGAAAATGTTTTTTTTATATAAAGCCATTGCTGTATCCGGTCTAGGAAAATATAAAAAAAAATAAGCTCACGGCGTCGCATTTTTAATATGACAACCCTTTTCCAAAGTTTGGTGTTCTACTTTTTTCCTACCATTTTCGACCATGATTAAGTTGTTCTTGAAAATTGTCAAAATCAACTTCCTTATGTTCATCCTCTCCATCACACAATTCACACAAAGACACATTGTGTTTTTTAAGGGTTTTCTCCTCTTTTAGTCTTTATACAACATCGGCATTTGTTGAAACTTCTGATTCCGGATGAGGACTTCTTCACCCTTCTCCTCCCCCTGTATACCTAAACCTCATATTTTTCACAAAAGTGTGGCATAGGGATGCTATATTTTTGTGTTTGGTAATAAAATTTCCTCCCATGATTAGGTGTATTCAGATATAATTAAAGGCGCAGGCTACATCTTCCTTTTTTTTCGCTTTGTACCTTATATTCCTAGCAAATTATGTATTGATTCTATTCATATATATTTATACTGAAAAAAGAAATCAAAAAATTAATTTGCATTAAAAATACATCATCCAGAGAAATATCTAAACTTTCTCTGATAAAAATATACATAGATGAAAAGAATTTCTCAATGAATATTTGTTAGAGCCTTAAATGAATTAAATCAATCTGTACCACAAAATAGAACAAAAGATTTTCTTAATCGAAAATGTTTTAGAACTACTTTAAGACCAAATATGTGGATGTTCTGCCCGAACTATGCAAGTATTATTTTAACAGTAACTTAAAAAAAATTATCACAACAACATAAAATATCTCGTTAAAGTTTCTACGTTAAATGAGAGGGAATAGTTCCGACAGGAGATATGTTTCCTGAATACTTAAACTTTTCATTAAAGGAGCGTATCAGTACCTATGTACTCGTATATAGATATAAGTTTTATTACACTTATACAAGCTAATTAAAGAATATTTCCATAGAATAGAAAAGTGTTTCTAACACGCAATTTTAGAAACATTAAATTATTATTTTTCACACCACAATTTAAATTTAATCTTTTACAAACCCCCACAGCTGTTTTAAATTTCAAATCTAACAGCAGTTGTGTTTTTAATCATTATTAGTTTCAAACTTAAATTCCGGAACAACTTCCTTATAGATTTTACTTGTTCACATGCTATTTATAGACGATTTTTAATGAAGAGCTAATTACATGAACAACATTCAAGATGTAAATTGATTAGAATTGACGAATAACGTAAACAGGACACAATACATATCCACATCGCAAAAAATGTCATAACATTTTCTGTTTATAATCCACACGTAACTGTGTATATTTATACAATATATAAAATTAGAATGTTATAGGAACATGTTTGAAGGAATCGATACATAAACATTAAACTGTATCATAATTGCAAAATAATATTCACATTCTATGCAAAATTCTGACAGAAGTTAAAAGTAGAACGAATTAAATCATGTTACATAATAAAATAACCTTTCCGTCTAATTTTTTTTATGTGGGGTAAGATATATACCACAAAGAATATTAACATTTTGTGTGTGTTTGTGAATATTTCTAAAACCTACTTTAGTTAGCTGGTGAGTTAATTAATGGCATTGCGGAGTATTAACCACAAGATCTCTCCTAATCCAACCTAAAACCATAATCCGACAGGATAAAATACATATTTGTTTTGCATCACAGAGTTGATCGTAAATGACTTGATAAGACAATACAAAGGTAGACCACGGATAACTGGTAGCCCACGCAAAAAGCGAATACAACGTAACGTTAAATTCATCTGTTGCTAAATTTCCACAGGTTGCTTGTATGCTTACAAATCTTATATATTGAAATGTTTTTGTACATTTAATGCCTTCAAATTGTTCTTTACGAAAATCTTCCTTGATTAAATGGTAATCTTGTAATATGTATGGTCAGTCATAACGTTTAGTCAATCAAGTCCATTGCACCAAAGAATTAGGCTCTAAAAGGACTCAATCCTCATATAGTTTTCTGCATAGTCTCTATTTATGGTATGACCAAGGAATTTTATGATTACGTCTAAACAGGGAACATCACAAATTATTGGTGAGAGTTTCTTTCGCCACAAGTCAGGAGCTATTTTTATGAAGTGATTCTAATATACTCACTGATCATATCAGCTAATTATGTCGACTTTAATCTACATTTATTATTTAATTTCTGTAAGAGCTTGTCCAAACTTCGACTTCAATATAAATCTTCTGAGGATTTCAAACTACCATTATAAATTTATACCCATCCATGTCAAATACGTATAAAACATTTATTAATTTGATCCTGGCCAGCATCACGCAATAACCTCAAAATATTTTCGGATTCTTTTGTATCAATGTTTACACTACACTTCAGTATATGTATAAACTTCCCGTGATATAAATTAATAATAAAATAAATAAAAATAAAAAGTTCAGTTCCGGATAGTACCTACCTTACTTATATTTTTGAACAAAATCTTCAGATGATAATCATAACACACTCACATCATGTCTGAATGTTATAAGTACTACATTCGTATTTGTTTCACGGTTACGTTTTTGAAGTAGAAATATGGTAATGTACTGCATGTTATTGTTACTAGTGAGATTGTTAATTTATTGTTATGTATACTTATCAACTTATTGATTATTTCTGTTTGAAAATCTAATATTAAATAAAAGCATTGCAAATTGATATTTCAACGAAGATTGAGCATGAAGGCAAATATTATAACTTTTCCGTGAAGAAGACCGAGTTTGCAATTCATTTCCCAAAAAAACTGTATTTAAAATTGAAACACAGTTCAAAACATATGGTTGTATAAAATCTTTGTTAAATCTCTCGAATTTTCAAATTGATACTGCTGTACAAAACTGACGCTCCGACGTATTCTCTACCAATTCGTAACATCCAATATATACAAGGACCTTATGTCAGGCACACAACCTTATTAAAGTATTAGAACCTCACTCCGCAAAGAGGAGCAAGTTTCAGTACAGTGGTGAGAACAACATGGAGAGGCCGACCAGCCGTATCAAGGTGAGCGTTCAGCAACTTTTTTGTACTCGCATCATTTATACTCGTGACTTACATGACTCACACATAAAATGACAAAAAAATATTTTTTAATGATGAAAACGACCCTTCCAAATCGAGTGATATTATATTTGCAAATTTAAAGTAATTCTTGTTACAACTTAATAGATCTTTGGATGGATCTTCAAAAATTTGCTTTAGTATGAGAAAATCTGAATCCTTGACAATAACACTTTCAAATAACACATAACCACAATTTCTTACCTTACAATTCTGCTTTAATTCTTCTTTCAACATAATCATGAGCAGATGGCATAACGTTTCTTATCGATGTCCGACTTATTAATGTATAATCCGAATACTTGCTCCAAAAGGAAACAAATGCTTCTTGGTCTAGTAAAGTGAACGGTAGATTACATAGAATAAAACAAACACCTATATCAAATATTAATTGTTCGCTGTATCGTTTGCCACAGATTGCAGAACAATGTTTTATATTTTTTTAGGTGGCGTTAACAAGTCCACCTGCTAGTACACGTCAAATAGTTGTCGCACCTTACATATTTAATTCTATCACCTTCGCATTCTAAATCCCACAGACTCCCTTTTACCTGTTTTGGTTTCTTCGCCGCCGTTTCTACGCCGTTTCCGAAACTTAACTAAGTGCGACATTTTCTAAGTACTATGTGTGTTACTGATAAGCACTCACAACGACGAATGGAATAACACTGAACAAGTGTGCTTTGATGCGGACGCGCGAGTTTTCGTGCCACGCAATTCGCCTTTCTACGTTATTCTCTGCACTGCACTGTAGCTTGCTCCTCTTTGCCGAGTCTACTCCTCTGTACTTTCAATATACTCCAAACTGTTGAAACCAATTTTGTGGGCAACTATGTAAGTTCTTACTTGGTACACATGTTGTATTCTTAAAGAATAATATTTTTTTCACAGATCTATATTTCTTGTAAATGTCAAATATGCTGATACTGAACACAGAATTCGAAAGATGGGTTTATTCCGACGTTAACAGCTTTATCAGCAGTTTTAATCAAGCATGCAAGCAATAGCTGGAACACTGTTTTTCTATAAAGACCATCTACTGATGCCCAATAGCGTGGTTCATCGTCTGATTAATAATAATTTAATTGAGGGAGTAATATTTAGTCTCTGGATGTTCTTAGTCACTTATCTTGGCCACGTTTGTTGCTCTACTGTGTTCAAGCAATCACTTTTAAACCAGCAACTAAATACCTAGTTGATACCGCGACACAAGGAATGTACGATGAGGGCATTTACGTTGAGCCAAAACCACCGGATTAGGCAAAAATGTTGACACAATTGTTCCGTTTCGTGAGGTGTATAATTTTTTATGGTTTCCTTGATGTATTCTGCTTCGTTTTACTTAATAGATGCCAGAATCGCGATGATGTGACGTCATTTCCAAAACTGAGAGATTTTTCCTGGAATAAACCTTCTGTACCTATGAATTATTCATGTGTTATCTGAAAAGTTTTCATTTAATCCAACAAGAATCAAAAGTTTTCTGACGAATCAAAAGTTTTCGTTTAATCCAACAAGAAAAACTTCGCCTACCTCCGAATTTATCTTTAACTACCTGTACTACACTACTATAATAATTACAATTGTTTACTTATTTTAGATATTTCGTGAAAATTTATTGAAACTTAATAACGTATCCAATATGTCTGGACATTTTTCAAGAGATAATGTTTACCAATATTTCGATCTAAACAACTGTGCCGCCTTTCTAGAGAATTTGTAGTGCGTTGTCGTAATGCAAAACATACCCTTACTTTCGCAGAATTTCATTCCAGTTACCAGTTTACAAAATCATCATTACATTCTATAACTTTGTCTATGGAGTGAGTTCTCCATAATGTACAGTGAGGTGCAAAGATATCCGGACACGTCTAGATAGAGAAATACCCTGCGCTCAATACTTCCAAAGAGTCGCAGGGCACCGTACCACCTGCTGAGGCCGTAGTTTTTCGCTCTTACAATAACATTGCAATAAGTATACAACTGCGTATAATACGTATATACCATCTCTGGCAAATTAAATGCGAATTTTTCAGCAAGGAATTTCCATTTACTAAATAAAGGCTATACTTTGAAGCAAATTTAATTTCGCTAAAATAGAGTACTACTTTGATGACATTCTTTAGAGTAATTAAATTCACTTTAAAGCAAAGCCTTTATTTACAAAATCAACATTCCCCGATAAAAAAATCGCATTTAAATTAATTAGTCAATATCTAAAATATACATACTACTCCTTTAGTTAATAAATCACTCAGCTTACTATAATAGAAGTTATAATGGAAACTAAATTTTTAAGGCTTCATAAAGGTGTAGTAATATAGAGATAATTCAATTCTGTTTAATAATAACTAGTGTATTTATATTTATTTATATTTTTTAACATGTAGTTAGTGTTCGTATTTATGGTTCTATATGATTTAGTTGTATGAGTTTTAGGTTAGTTGCAAGGCAAAATAGAAAACAACTTACAGTTCAATGGCCGCAGTGGTTAGGCGGCTGACTATTGTTGTGAGAGGACGATAGGCGCCGGGGTTCAATTCTCTGGAGGGACGGTGACATTTTTTCAGAGAGTTTAATCCCGAATCGACTTGCCATTCGCTGTTGCGAGCAAAGTGATTAACAGCCCGGCATCATAAAAGGCGATATGATGCTGTCACAAAGTCAATTGAACACTTACACACACTAAACTACACCGCAAGAGTTGCAGTGATAATAATAATAATAATAATAATAATAATAATATCGAGTTTATTCCATAAAGCATACAGCAAAGAATACGTCAACAAAATAATATAATAATACAAATACAAATGAATAAGAGATACATAATACATGTAGACATATAAAAACTTAGACAGTGTAAGGAACGCTTAAAAAATCATTTATAGAATATAATGCTCTACTGGCTAGATGTTTTTTAAGCGTTTTCCTAAGAGCATACATGGGCATTTGCTTTAAGGCTATAGGTAGGTGATTGTAAAGTTCAATGCACCGCGACACTACTTGTTTCTGGACTTTTGACAGGTGTGTTCTAGTGGTTGTCATGTAATGATTAAGTTTACCTCTCGTGTTACACTTATGACCGTGCTGATATTTGTTAAAAAACTCGCTGTAGTTGTTTTTTACAAAAAGTACAGATTCCAAGATATAAATGGCTGGCAAGGTAAGTATATTGTTGTCTCTAAAAACCGGTTTACAAGAGTCTCTGTTACACAACTGAAAAACTGCACGAATAGAGGCTTTTTGCAGCACAAAAAGTCGGTGGAAAGCAGTGGAATTTCCCCAGAAAATCACTCCATATTTTAGTCGAGACTGGACACAGGCATAATAAACATTCAAGGCCACCCCAGTGCTGACATTGCGCGATATCACTCGTAGAGCATAACACAGGCTACTTAAACTTCCTGCCAGATCCTGGATGTGAGGCTTCCAAGTTAGGAAACTGTCAATTGTAACCCCTAGAAAACGAGATTGACTAACACAATTTATTATTTCGCTTTTGTGGGTAACCGTTAATTCAGCGGGTGGAATATTAAACGGTAAGATGTTTGTTTTTGAGGCATTTAACTTTAAATTATTGGTAGCGAACCAGCATTCCATACGTTCTAAATTTAGCTCCATGCTAATTTTTAATTCTTCGCAGGTTTTCTCTCGAACAATGCACGAGGCATCATCAGCATACAACACAGCCAGATTGTCAATGATATCAGGTAAATCATTGACATACAAGACAAAAAGAAGTGGACCCAGTATAGAGCCTTGTGGAACTCCAAGTGCAACAGTCTGCCATGGTGAAGAGATTTTAGCGCCTAATGTGTTGTGTGCCGTTACGCACTGTTTGCGTTCTGTCAGGTATGAAGTTATAAGGTCAAGTGTAACTCCCCTAAAGCCCATCCTTTCAAGTTTATTTAGCAATATCCGATGATGCACACTATCGAAAGCCTTCGACAGATCCAAGAAGGCACATGCTGAAATTTCCTTTTTGCTTAGTCCACTTAAGATTTCTTCAAGCAGCTGAAAGATTGCTCGGATAGTGGATCTCTTCTGTATATAACCATTTTGATTTTTATGCAGTACGTCATGTTTATTCAGAAAGTCCATCATTCTGCTATGCATTAGTTTTTCAATAACTTTGGAAACGTTGGATATCAGAGCTATTGGTCGGTAGTTGGCAACATCAGACTTATCCCCCTCTTGTATATGGGCCTGATAAGGGTGTATTTCAACTTCTTAGGAAAAATACCGTATTGGAAGCATAAGTTCACTATGTGCGCCAGAGGGGAGCGCAAGAGATTTGGAACAGAATTTCAATACTGAGACAGGAACTCCGTCTTCACCTGTCGCTTTTGTGTTGTTGAGGTGGTTAATTACCGATTCAACTTCACAGGGATCAGCAGAAAACCAAGTAAAAGATTCCGGCACATACCTCACATTATTCATTATCGTTTCTTGATTTTGTTTTGTATTATCCACCATATTTATAAATTTATCATTGATATTACTTAAAATATCTATGTAGTCAGTATGATCATCACTAAAATCCATTATGTTAAATGTATGTTTTCCTCTGGTTCCCCGAAGTTGATTGATCACATTCCAGGTTGCTTTAGATTTGTTAGCAGAGTTGTTGATATATTCTGCATGTGTGGCTTTTTTTGACTCTTCAATCTCTAGTTTTAGATTGTTACAGAAATCTTTGTATGTCTCCTCTCAATTCTGTTTTTACATAATCCTTCATATAGTTGTCTCTTTATGGCGCACATGTTTTTTATTTTGTTTGTCATCCATTTTTTGTCCGGTTTATTGGAAGTAGTAATGATCTTTTTGACTACATGTTTGTTAATCGTAGTTGTGACTATTGACATGAAGTTATTGTAACAGGTGTTTACATCTGCTTCATTTAAGACCGGGGACCAATCAATCACCTCCAATTCGTCCCGGATTGAGTTCAGTTTCGACTGTGTAATGTGCTGAACCTGCATTCTTCCATATGTTTCAATCTCCCCTCCCCGCACATCAAAAGTGATCCTCAAAGCGCAGTGATCTGATAGAGCGGAGACCATAACCTCGCTATTATAGCTTACTAAATTAGTGAAGATATTGTCAATTACTGTTTGTGTCTTTTCCGTGATCCTGGTAGGCGTTTTAATAGATGGATGTAAATTGTGCGATCGTAATAAATCCAGTAAAGATTCCGATTTTGGATCTTGTTTACTTAAGTCGATGTTAAAATCGCCGCTTAATAAGATGCTAAAAGTGACTTCGGACGATATTTCCTTTAAAATGTTATCAAGAATCTCAATGAATTCGTCCACGTCACCACTAGGTGATCGATAGATGTTGACTATAATTATGTTTAATTTGTTAATTTGCACCGCGCTACATTCCAGTACCAACTCTTTGCTTCTCTCTCTTAGTGACTTGAGCTCAACACAGTCAGCCAGACAAGTAATACAGCTTACGGAGTCACTGCAACTAAGCACCCACCACACATTAAAAAAAAAAGTGTTTTGACAATACCTTTGAACTCAATTACATATTGAGAATAAAAATATTTCATTTATATTATAATTAGTACAAATAGTAAATAAATATAGTTTAAAATGATAAAAGCGATCTGGAGCTTTCGCCGATCGCTTACTGAAAATATAAAAACCCTCATATCAGCACAAAATTCGAAACAGCATTTCTCAAAAACTAGCCAGTTCCACATAATAAGGATGTTGCAGTAATTAAAATTACATCTTAAACATATACAAACGCCTATTGGCGAATTACGTGTAAAACCAAATATGCCCGTATAGCAATATAATTTTAGTAATACCGTACCTAGTTTTAAAAACATTTTTCATCTGATGATGATCCACTTAATACAAGTGCAGGTAACAACAGGTAACTTATTTAATTAGAAATTTCATTTAAATACTTCTTAGTATTACTAAAACCTAAATACATATACATATTATATGAAGAAAAACGTCAGAAGAGATTAAAGATGTATCTATGTTATGAGTATTTGTCAAGTTTATAGGTGCTTATGATTGGCTAATCCACAAACACAACTCCATTAATCTATTATATCTTATTCTAGAATTTTAAGTGTAATATTCTGTTGAGCATTAATAATTTATTTTATACACAAACATTCTTATTGTTGTTTATAATGTATTTTGCTATAAAAATTAATATACATTTTTTATGAAGTTTTACTTATCTTTTATTCCCTATCATTAATTATTACAACTTAAATTAATTCTAGTTCACATCTTCGATTACAACTTTATCGACATTTTCTATTTGAAAGGTAAATGACAAATAATATCAAAATTGAAAGCCATGCCTGTTAAATATATTTATAACCAAATGAATCATTGATATATTGTGCCATGAATGAATACTAACTGAATGTTAAAAATTGTTAACATAAATAAAGTGATTTTCACTAAACAGAATTAAACAATTAAACAATGTACTTTCTATTATGACCTCTATTGTATTATAACTTAACAAAATATTAGTTTGCAACATAAATAATCAGGTACACTAAAGCCTAGGTAAAAAAAATTATAATGTATTCTTTTGCGAACGCTTTATTACTGCATCTTATAACAAAAGGCATCTGATAGCTTTTCACCTGGTGAAGATGTATAATGTGAACATACATATATTACTATTTTGTAACGGAGGACAACAATCTTTTTTTTCGGTATGTATTTGCAAAAATGCTATTCCTCTTAATAGTAGGTTGAATGATTACAATTCAATACAGGAGTCATATATTTATTAATTTTTAGTGAAACGAACAACTCGAAAAATATCCGTGATATAGAACAACCGTCCTAAATTCTAACATTTTAATTTGTATAATATGTCTACATATATGCGTTTAGCTAATACAATGGTATTGTACGAGTGACAAACTACGGTCCCACCTAGCAGGTACTAAGCTGCCCTGCGGCTCTTGGAATAAAGTATTGAGCGGAGGGTATTTCTCTATCTAGACGTGTCCGGATACCTTTGCACCCCACTGTACAACCATGAGTAACTTTTGAAGAAATATGTGCAAGCGACACGCGCAAACAAATGTGTTGTCTAACTACTTCATTTTTTCATCCGCTCTTGAAATCCAATTTCTTCCACTGATTAAAATGAGGATTGCAATCTATAAGAGTGATAGCTGAGTATTTTAATCGGAGCAATAATTTGGGTACTGACCCAATAGTAATTTTGTTTTTAATTAAAAAAAAGTAATCTTGGTTATTTCTTCTTTATTTTCGATCGGGCAAAAATCTGTACAGACTACACTCAGCGAAATTTCTATAGTTTCAACTTTATAATTTTGCAGCTCCCATATAAATATTTAGCAACAGTATAAGTTTGAAATTACCTAAAATTACACTTCTGAACATAAAGAAATAGCAGGGGTATTATTTTGTCAATACTACAACTATTAGATATATAGAGGAAGTACCACAGAGTTAGACAGATGCTACCTGATCGGACATTACCTTCCAGCGTAAAAAACCTCTAAGCATCTTCAAATATTATTATATTATTATTATATTTATTGTTAAATACACATCTATATATACTATCGAAGTATACATATCAAGCAATAAAAATACCGGGAGGTAAATTGCTACCCGAGGAGAAAACAACAAAAATAAATTATTATAAAAAGATAGGGTTTTCAAATCAAAAAATAATTAAGAAAATAAGACGATCCCATCACCTTATCAGTAATTTTATAAGGTTAGGTAATTTCTATGGTAAAACTCGCACTAAGGGAAGTAATCAAAAACTAACTCAAAGGCAGCGCTCATCGATGTTTCTGTTAGCCTCTTCTGGCTACGTAACCGCGCAACAAATAAAATACGCTTTAAATTTACCGGTAACTAACAGACGCGTACAACAAATGTTATCCTGCAGTACACGTTCTCGGTAGCTAAAAATTTTTTTAAAAACACCCTTAAAACAGACACATAAACAGACAAGACTGAAATTTGGGCAAGATCATATGAAATGGGATCATGAGTGGAACAACATCATATTTTCTGACGAGAAGAAATTTAACTTGGGCAAGCCCGATGGTTTTAAATATTATTGACACGATTTGCGCAAGAACACTGCAGTTGCGATGAGCCGAAATTTTGGTGGCGGTAATATAATGGTTTTGGTGGCTGACACCCACAACAATGAAATGTTATAATTTATATCTAGCGAATGAATTCTAATTCTTATGTAGAACTTCTGGAAATGGTTCTGATAGTCTTTGGTGAACAATTACCGACGCAAGACTGGACGTTTCAGCAAGACAATGCAGGTATTCATAATTCTAGACAAACAAAGGAGTGGTTTTATCAAAAGGAATTCAATTTATTATAATGGCCTGCTCGCTCGCCCGATCTGAAACTCATCGAAAATCTTTGGGCAATATTGACAAGAGAGGTGTTTGAATCGACAGTACAAATACTCGGATGTTTCAAGTTAGATTTTTTTAATATACGATCTAACTGTCACTACTAATTGTACAAAAATATTTTTTTATGTATTTGTTTTATTTATGAATTTTGTGGTAATGGACCTATAGAAATTTCGCCGTTTCGAATTACCATTATTGTAAATAGTCTCTGTATAAAATGTAATAGATTTTTTAATATAATTTTTTTCTTGCATTTGTTTCTTTTTAGTTCAGCATTAATTTCGATGCCATAATATTAAGAAAACCAAATATACTATTCAAAAGTTCATATGGCACTATACAAACTTCACTGCATGTATGTATATTATAGACTGCACCTGCATTTATTTCACATAGACATCACTTATGTAGGTAAATAATTTTGCGCATATTTCTTCTCTTCTTGTGAATACAATACAGTTTTTGTTTACCTATTAACAATCTAAAATTAGAAACCATATGTTTTATGATATTGAAAATGAATTAGAAAACAGCTATAGCCACTAAAATATGTTCTAAAATTATGCTTTGTTCATGTCTTTATTGTAATCAAACGATTTTCGCTAGTTTATTCGCATGCAAGTTTTTGATAAATAAAATAGTCGTTAAGAAATACGACTAAACACTTCTATAGAGTGCCTGGCTAGTAGTATATATCTACGTAATTTTATAGGTAATGGAAATAAGAGTAGGACTGCACTATTCTACTGTGTAAATGCGTGTAATTTTCCAGCTTCTGAAAAACACACACGAAGTCACGGGTGATGGATTCTTTTATCGTTATTGAAATACAGACGTAACTTAATAAACAATATATTGTGTACCTATGTCATATAATAATTTAGGTGACTACAACTATTATACCCAAGAAGTTTATATTATTATTATTATTATTATTATTATTATATTAAACATTTGCCACCCGTGTTGTGGATAAATCTTAAACATCAACGACGTTAATTTTAGGTTGTAAGAAATGCAGGGAAATAAAAAGTTATATTGTTCGATTCTAAGTATGTATTTTATTCAATAAATCGTCGAGACATACAACATATAGATATATTCAAAGATTTATAAGCTTAAGAATACCTTAAAAAGAGATATATGAAAAAGTATCGATGTATAACAAATTCTATATACTTATAACAATATCATTTCTGCATCGAAGGCAGTTACGTATTAGAAGAATAAATGAGAGCTGAAATTATATTTCATTAACCTAATTTTAGCTTATATAAACATTATTAACCCAAAATCCGTCTTACCTAAACAACATACGGAAAAGTCGATAATCTTAATTGCTTGCATATATTATTTATTATTTTTTATATTCGTTCTTTACACACGACTACACCGGAGGTTACATAATACCTATATCCAAATTTCGTAAACTTTTATACATAAAAGGGAAGGCTGAAAAGTTTATAATAATTTAAAGACTTCGTTTTGTTTAGCAGTTCAATAGCATAAACAAGTAAACTTTCACAGCATTCGAAAAATCTTCTTGTAGTGCGATCTTTTGTTATTAATATTATATATTATGATCCTTTCAAATTTAAACTAACGCTATTTACGATTTTACGTTTAGAAAATAATAAAACACAGATGTAGTTGGAATAGTTATGCACACTAGAATCGAATTTCAAGAATGTAACAAAGAAACAAAATGAAAAAATGTTTGAAACACTCCTTGATTTCTGGAAATAAATTTAGAAGTTAAGGTGTGGAACATCTTTCCAATTAAACGTGTGTCAATTTAATGATAAATGAAGTTTCAAATGCTGTAATGGCTGACGACATAGACAGTGAAACGAAAGTAACACATGCCGAAACATTTCAATGTTTAACCACACAGGTAGCGAAATCCTACGAAGTTATAAATACCAATCTTTTATCGATAACTCTGAAATCTGGAATATTTGAACCTTCAAAATTTAACAACCCTAACCCCTATTATATAAATTTTAGACAAGAATTATCGAAAGGTGTTTCTATCAAAACAATAATAGTAATTAATAGACTGCAAAATCTGGTTTTTATATTGCTGCTAAATTGCTTCTCCCTGGTTAAAATTATTCTCTTACTTGGGACGTTTCGGTTTAAATATTTTCTAAGACCATGGTTATTTCTGTAAAGAAAATCGTAAGTGTCGATGTTGACGACTCAAAACGTTTCAATTAATCTTGCCTAGTGGTAGCATCATTTTTGATCTACAGCGTGACATTAAAACTTTTCCAAAAATATGTTACTCTCAAGTTATTCTCTAAAAATTGCAAATAAGAGTTTTACTGTTGAAGCGTCCAAAAGTATCGCCCTCTACTATTTTTGATAATTGATAATAAATTGAGCCAAAGCATGCATATTTCTATGGTCAATAAATCGACCTAAATTCTCGCAATGTGATGTTAGTCAGCTCAATAATTTTCTCATCTAACTACTACCAAAACAATGCAGTAAAAATCAAGCAAGAGGAGTAGGATTTTATATTCAAATAGTATAACGAAAGCCAAACAAGTGAATTTAAATTATTCTTCTCAATGATTGTATTCGCATTATGGTGCTACACAGCAGCCATACAGTTCATATTGCCTTTGTCTTACATTAAAATTATACACATAAATTAAAAAGAATTTACCAATCAGAAAAGCAAAATTACTTCCAAACAAAACAATACCAACAAATCAAAAGCTCTATTTTTCTAATGCACATATTTATACCAAAAAACTTTTCAGCCCACCTTACACAAGAACGTTTCTATTAATTCAATAAACTCAATCAACCGCTGTAAATTTTGGAAAGATGATCTTGAATTCAAATAAACTACATATACAAAACTGTAAGCAAACCATTGCAACAAAATTTTTGATCAATGGTCAATTTGTACCATAATCAAATAGGCAGTTTGCAATCGTGACATGTAAGTACCTACCTCTTAAAAAGTAAATATTATTATGTGTTTCTAAGATACCAGTACAGTCGTTTACAGTGTAAATTTTAACAAAAAATTACTCTCGATAAAAAACCAAGCACTTACATGTGTTTCTCCCAGAATTAAAAAAATATTTCATATACTTACACTTTTTCAGCAGATTCAGAAGAGAGAGGTTTCAACCTCAAAGTCATCTTACGACAAAAACAATAACCAATATAAAAGAAATTAAGCTGTATTACTATAATTTTTGATAAAATGTCCAAAAAATTAGTTTAAATCCATCCTGTACGTATTTTACCCGATAATTTTGACCTGCCTGAACCACCACCAATTGCGAAATCACTCCTTGGACTGACAGGCGCAGTTGTTACACTCAACGTTACTTCTTTGGATGTATCTCCACTTACTGATTCTTTTTCATCTATCTTTTGATCGATTTTTGCTTTTGACTCATCTGATTTCGATTCATCTTTTTCTTGAGCTATTTCACTTTTACTTGCGTCTTCTTTCGACCTTTCCTTTTGTATAGTCTCAGGTGCAGCTTCAATTTTGACTTCCACAATTTCCTTAGGTTTATCATCTAATCCCTTCACATCTGCATCTTTAGGTTCATCAGATAGTTTTATATCTGTTTTTGTTTCTTCCACAGTTTCTTTCGAAGCTTCATCTTTTGCACCGAGGTCTATATCGGGTTTTTCTAATTCCAATTCAGTTTTATCACCTTCCTTCACATCTGCCGTTTCTTGAATTGTTTCGATTTCTTTTTCAGGTGAAGGCGATTTACTCGTACTTGCTGGTGGTGGAGGTGGTGGATATCTTTTAACGGAATCAACAGAACTCCTTCTAGGTGGAGGTTTCACTTCCGCTTCGATTTTTAAACTCGGCAACGTTTCTGGAGAAGCAGTACCATCTCTTTGTACATCCTGTTTCTCAACATCCTTTTTAGCGGCTTCTTCTCCCTCCGAAAGCGTTGGACTAGCAATAATCGGGGACAGAGGACGTTTGGTAATTTCGACGCTCTAATAAGACATAAAAATATAAATGTAAACAAAAGATGTACGCATGGTTTGTGTAAACATATTTACCACCGACTTTGAACTGTCATCTGGTGTTGTAATTGCCGATTCGGTAAGCTCATCGGTACTTGCTTTAGTTTCCGTGCCTGTTTCGTCGCGAGCATCGGTCTTTTGATCTACTTGAGAATACAGTAAAAATGTAATTAGAATTGGTGAATTCTGTTGGAAAATTGTAATCGATAGACAACAGTGACAATCATATATACGCATAAATGGATGATAGGATTGTTGGTAAGTTGATAGTAAGGTAGTTTTGTATTTGAATTGTTAACACTGAAAACGATATAAGCGAAAGATTTCAGCTTTATTAAAATAATAGGTTCAAATCAATCATTTTTGACAACAGTTTCGCGTTTAGTTGTAAAATACTACGCACCTTCAGCTAAATATCTTAGAGATACTAGAGTATAAGAGTGCAGAGTTTAATATATTTTTAATTTTTTTTTTATACGCTCCAACATGTTTTTAATAAAATTTCCGGTTGGGATTTATTTTCAAGAGCTGCAATATGGATAAGGTAATAATTTTTTTATAGATGAGACATACGGTACATAATAATAAAAAAAAACATTAACTGCTTTCCTCGGATCAATATCATTTTCACATAAATAATCTTGACGGACTTTATATTCCTTAATTCATTCAATTATTCTGTCAATATCATTTTATTAAATGGGATATGAGCAATTAATAATCTTCAGACTCAACATCACTTTAATTGATGTCGTAACTACGAATATGTACTTTCGCCATCAGAATACGTCCTCATCAAAATACAGCATATTTATTTTTTTAAGTTGAATGATTTCAAGAATCCATTTTATAAAAACTAACTAACTAAAGAAATCATGTATACATTTATTTCAGAGTACAAAAATGTGTTTTCATAGTAATATACTTTTATAACAATTGTCGATTATATTTCCCCATATTCAAGTTTATAAATAGAAAATAAACAAAACTTAATTTTAAACAATCATTCCCTTCATACGCACATTATTTGTGAACTATCAGTTTGTTGACATTTGCGACTTAATCTTAGACATAGTTCTGTTCGAAATGGTAACCATCGTTATGTTGTTCTCCGAATTTCTTAAGGTAATACATATATGGACTATATCAACTTCAAGCTCAGATCATTCCAGTAGATCATCAACATATTGAAAAGTGAAAGGAAACTCAAAAGTAACACTGTTATTTTTCTATTTTATACTTGTGAAAATCCTTGTGAATTTTTTGGACATAGTTAAAGGAGAATCGTATTTCCTAAACCTACAGCTAAATTCATATTCTATTTCTTGTGTTACATTTGCCGACATTTCACCTTCAGTTGACAATATTCTCCTCACTTGCATGCCTGAATTCAGTATCACTCAATGGATTTGCAAATGGCAACTTTCTTTTGTTCTTTCTTTTAGTTCTTATTACTGTTTACAATAGTGAATTTTTTCAAAAGAAATGTCAACATACGTTTATAATGTTTGCTGAATGTAAAGAAATAATCAGTTGGTTGCAAATATGTGTGCTGCTGCAGAGTAATCAAACAGAAAACAGCCTGGTCCCAAATATTTTAGAAGGGTGCTTTAGAGAACTCCGTTTTCAGCGGTGATACTACAGGTCTACATTAATTACAAATGCAACCAACACTAAACTTTGCAAAACCCAAAGAAAGAAATTAGAACTGTTTAAATCAGAAATCTTGGAGATTGTGATACAGACCATCCTTACTACCCATTTGCATCCAAACCTTCCATGTAAGTAACATAGCATTATAACTTAATAGTTACGTAGTCGTACTACTGTATTACTACAAGTATGTAACTATTAAGTTATAATGGTTACAACAGATTTTGGCAGATGTTTCTATAATAAAATGATGAGCCAATCAGATCTATTATTTCTTGTACGAATGATAATTGATAATACTCAAAGTCTTAGTAAATACATCGCCAATAAGATATATTGGCGATGTATTTACTAAGACTTTGAGTATTATCGAAGAACTATTGAATTAAGGAAACTATTCTATTTTGCCCAAGATTATTGGAGTAAGCAAGTGCTATAATTTAATAGTAGCATTGTTATTTTTATCTCGAGGAAAAGAACCTGCGGTAAGTATCGCCAGCCAATTGATTTAGTAAAACAACCAAACGTAGTTACCTGTGGCCCAAAATATCTATGCCTAAGTTCAATAAAAACAAACCTGATTCAATCGCACGGGTAAATTAGCTTGTTGAATTTGCTCAAAGTCAACCAGCTCCTATCCCGACTGATTGTCTCCCCAAACGTATCGAATTCCGTTTTACTCAGGCGAAAATTATCTGTATTGCAAGTCGGTAGAATTATGGGATTGTTTTCCAAATATTGCCCAATATTTGATACAGTTTTACAAAAACACGAATTTTAAAGATATGGACGATATAAGTGTCAACACGGAGAGGTTATGCTACTTCATCACTTCCATTAGTATAATAATTGCATTTGCAGGCCATAAAATGCACGCGAGTTTTCTGAATATTATGCATGACTCTCGAGCATTTGGTAAAAATATTTAAAGGCAAAATCTATATAATCTTGCATGCATACATCCCCAGTTCAGAAAAAATAATTTCGTATATAAAAATACAGTGTTTACAAAATGTGGTTAATTATTCACACTTTTAATTATGACTTCACAAAAGTTGAAACTGAAGATCACAGTCATTCCGTTTAACCTCACTACACTTGAA
>CM043018.1:103467608-103771057 GCA_023690525.1 Holotrichia oblita | reverse complement strand
ATGTCGACTATAATACAGGATTTACAAGGCTGTTGCGGACATTTTGGGCCACCGCGATAGATAATACATGGGAAAAATAAATATTTGACGATCGAGTTGAAATTTTGCATACGGCGGTATTTCGTAATTCTGAACAACTTTTTCTTATAACATATTTCGATTGGAAGCGAATTCAAGATGGCTGCCATAAGAGATGAAACGAAGTAACGACATAATGACCAGGCTGTATAAAATTTTCGAAATCTCTTCAGCTTACAAAGTAGATCACGTAAATTGGAACAACTTTTATTTGAAACACTTTTTTATGACGACTATAATACAGGACTTACAAGGCTGTTGCGGACATTTTGCGCCACCGCGATGAATAATACATGGGAAAAATAAAGATTTGACGATCAAGTTGAAATTTTGCATACGGCGGTATTTCGTAATTCTGAACAACTTTTTCTTATAACATTTTTCGATTGGAAGCGAATTCAAGATGGCTGCCATAAGAGATGAAAAGAAGTAACGACATAATGACCAGGCTGTATAAAATTTTCGAAATCTCTTCAGCTCACAAGGTAGATCTTGTAAATTGGAACAACTTTTATCTGAAATACTTTTTTATGACGACTATAACACAGGACTTACAGGGCTGTTGCGGACATTTTGGACACACTGTATATAACTCGAAAAGTTTATGGGATGCGATCAGAATTCCAGTAAAAAAATATGTTTTCGAAAATCAGGTGCTAAGTTCACACAGTTTCTGAATACTTTTACAAAAAAATTACAATCTTTAAAAGAGGTCTAATGGAATAAGTCATACTTTTCTGTGCGAAACACAGCATATACAAAAGTACACCTTATTCGAAAATTGTTCTTGTTTTGCTTTGATTACGGGGAAAACTCAAGTTGAGATCTATTCAGACGTAATGTGATTTCTTCGGCCAAGAAGCGTCAAGTTTGTTTTGTTGTTCTAATTAGTTCAGTGAGGTTTCAATAGCCAAAAAGGCATCAAAAATTATATTCGGATTTCGAAGTAATTTTTTATAAATAAATCACGCTTCATTTGTTTAAGTAATTTTGTTATGCGTGTGGTCAATTTACTTCAAAATTAGAGTGAAAAAAGTTATCTCCAAGTAATTATTGACAGAGTATGTGCTTGATAGATGGAAAAATCTGTGATTCTGATTCTCCCAAACTCAAATATGACATTGATTCTTTTCCTATCACGTAAGGTTTTCGAAATACAGACATTAATCATTTTAAACATTTTTACATTTCTACATTCTCAACTATACAATATTCAACATTTTAACTGACCTATAAAGTAGAAAATGAGTACGTTCTGCTCTGTTTCGCCTATGGAGGATCTCTCTTGATGATCCAATAATAATCCGTCATCATACTAGAATTCTATTTACCTTGATACCTCTTCACTATAGCTGAAATCTCCTGGCGAATGTGTTCCCTATCCTCACTACTCTGTAAGATTTTCCGGGAAGATCATAGTAAGTTTTTGCCTTTCGATTTCTCGAAAGATTCACAAATAGTTTTCTGTGATTTTTACGTCACTAATTTTGGAAAACTTCTGTTTTAACTACACCAAACCAGGAGCATTGCTTATGGCTTTGATGAAATTCTTCATTAATTCTAGTTTGGTATCTAATGGATATCTAATACACATTTTTAGGATAACACATTGCATCATTTTTTTCCCGGAGTGAATAATTCGTAGTTACACCATTCTCTTTAATGTCGTCTTTTTCTATCCTTACTATCCTAGTAATCTAAGCTAATAACCCCAAAATCATCACAAATATTTCATCCATACGTAGCATATTGAAGCTTTTCGTATATAAATTTATGTTTCTATGTTTCTTTTATAGTAGTAGGGTGCATCAAGGGTACTGATTTGTTGCTGTGATGCAAACGTATAGTTTTTAAACTAACTTTAGCAGAATCAATGAAGAAGCGCCTTTGTGTTGGATTATGTGTAATGCCAGGTGTCTCGATAAGAGAAGAAATATCATAACGAAACATTAAACTATTTTTTTCCGAAAACTAGTCTATAAATTGAAAACGACGATTACGGTAAATACATATTGGTCTGTCACGCTAGACAGCAATGAAAGAGTGTTTTTTTTTTAACTCAACTTACAATCTGAAACTTTATTTTATCACAAATATGTCGTTACTAAACATCACGCCCTCTTCTCTTAATAATTTGAATATGTGCGTGTATCGGTATATTCTATCTTGAAATCTTGATGATGTGCTTCTCTCTCGTCCTGATTCCAACTGCATGAGATTCTTTGTTCCCTCTTCTCTTTTGTTATTTACACTTCAAAATACACTTGTAAAACGCTTATTTTTATTGTTTTTACAGTGGTATTTTTTTTGACTGTTTACTTTCTGTCAACAGAATAATCCTCTCTTGTTTTTCTGCCTCTATGGTCCCAGGGCTATTTGATATCTTAAATGATACTTTTTCATATTGCAGACTGCAATTTTGTTGTTTGTACCAAAATTGAGTGGTGTTATATTTTATGTGTTTTGCAATATTATTCATACAAGTATTTCACATTATAAGTAATTCTTTCATTTTGTAACCATAAACAAAACAATTTGAACTTTTTAAAACAAATTATTAATAGAGGTAATGAGTTATAATTAGTGATTCTTGATTTGTATCCTTTTAGTTTGGAACCAAGCAAGATTATATTTTGGTTAACTTTACGTCTTGTATAAAATCATTAAGATCTCCTTGATTTAATAAATGAAACTGAGCTGATTGTAAAGCTGTATTATTAAAATCTGTCTCTTTTCTTCCTTACTTGCATAAAAATCTGAGCTACCTTCATGAAAAATCTCACGTTCCAGATATTTTAGCATGGGCAATTCTTCACAGCGTAGAATTGGTCCCATTGTAGATTATAAGTACAGAACACATCACATTTGTTTTGATTTTGATGTAATCTCTTTAATATTTATTAAATAGAAAAAACAGAAGCAAATGGTATATGGAGTCTGTCATTTTTGTAGTCAGTTAGAAACCTAGAATACGATAAACAAAACAGATATGTGGGGGAAAGACTTTGTTTGGTTCCCCATTTTACAAAAACAAAATTCCACTAATAGAGTAGGTTTCGTCTTAGGAACTTCAGCGTCGCTTCTCCACATACATAACAAAAGTTGTTGAGATGATTTAAGCAAACTCTAGACATTCTGTAACTAAAGACAAATTAAATGTAATGTAAATGTAATATAGAGACACAAAAAAGCATTTACAATGATATGTTAGATACTACTCGGATTTATTCTAATGTTAAAAACTACATTGCAATTGAACAACATGACTTTATGGGAGGTCCACGGTCACTAATCTGTTATACGTTCCTCAGAGAACAGCTAGCGTTGTTGATCGTGGAGGTCAGATGGATGTTATTTATATTGATATAGCCAAGGCTTTCGATCACATTAATCATACAATTTTAACAAAAAAATTGACTCGTTTGGTTTTGGAGATGCTTTATTAATTTTATTAAAATTTGTTCTTGTGATTATCAGTCAAAACCATATGTTGCTTATTCGGGCGTTCCACAGAGGTCTAATTTAGGATCCCTACTATTTTTTATTGTTCATAAATGATGTTGTTGAGGTGATCGAGTGTGATAAAGAAGATTTCGCTGATGATCTGAAAATATCTGTGATTATCAACTCTGTGGCTGATTGTCATAGATAGACTCAATTAGATAATGTTCAGAGGTGATGTCGAATAAACGCTTCGAATATTAATATTTCCAAATGTGCAATTGTTATTTATACTAGAAAACTAGATCCTATTGTTTATAATTATACTTTACAAAAGCAAATCATTAAATGGCTCAATATTACCAAAAACTTTGGTGTACACTATGATAGTAAATTAATGTTCACTGAACACCAATATTGCGACACATCAACTGCTCTTACAAACATTCGATTTAAAATCTTTCAGTAGTAAAAGGATTGCACGATACAAGTACATAATATATTAAAAAATAAAATTGATCGCCCAGTGCTCCTGGAACAGATAACATTTAGGGTTCCTTATATTCCAACAAGGTGAGATATGATCCTCCGCTACCCGGCTCCCAGGACCAATGTACTAACCAAGTCGCCTCTTTACATTATATGTTATAACTTTAACTTGGTCTCACTGGACATTGACATCTGCTCTTGTACCAGAGGGAGCTTAGGTCTGTGCTTTTTGAGCGTTTTGGATGATTTACTTTCTCTGCATTACAGAATTATTATACTGACTACATCACTCACATATCTATCAACCAATCATACAGTTGGAATTCCTTAGCAACAGCCAATGACATCCGTTTTATAGCAAAAAAATCACGTGTGATTTTTAATAAGTGATAAAATCACTCGTGGTTTCAAAAACCTACAGCCTCAGGTAGATTTATTAATTTTTATTCAAATCATCCTAACAGTCAAAAATTCAATACAGTGATTGCAATGAAAAATAGAGTAACTCATATCAGTAATGAGCAATAATAATATTTTTGTTAATAACGGATACCTTGAATCTCTATTAAGGAAGTTAATTTTTAATTCAAATCCTCATTATGGCCAACGAGAAGAATCTACAGTTTCATTAAAATATAAAAAATTATCTTTTATACCAAATTTCACAAATAATAATAATAATATCGTTCTTTAAATCTTATAATGATTTATCTATTGCTAAATATAATGTAATTAAAATTAATAATGTATTCTCTAGAATTAAAGATAAAACCCCGGTAAATTTTCAAAATGATTTAATCTACAAAATTCCTTGTAATGATTGTTTAGGCTCATATGTGGGACAAACCTCACAATAGTTAAAGCCTAGGATTAGTCAACACAAAAGCGAAATTAGAACAGGTAAGCGTTCTTGTGCGTTGGCTAGTCATGCAGTAGAATTAAATCATACATTTGCTTTCGAAAATACTGAAGTTTTAGATAAAGAACCGAAATATAGAAATAGGCTATTGTTGAAATGTTTTATATAAATAATACTAAAAATAGTGTTAATTTTAAAACCGATACAAATCAACTTAATAATAAATAATGTAATCTTTTAAAACAAAATAAGAATACAATTTAATATCTTACTATTGCTTGTACTTTGGTTTGCTTGATTAATTAAATTTCCAGGTATTTTGACATTTTAAAAATAATTCTGACAATATTAGCATATTTTAAATTACTTCAAACTAGACGTATAGGTAATCCAAATTCGTTTTTGTAAGTTTTGTAAAAAAAATTTTTGCATTTGTATATTTTCCATATTGTTTACACTTTTAGGAAAAAAAAATATATTCCTGAAGAAGTCACAGAGTGTGTCGAAATATTGAAAATTTAGATTTATTTTATTAGGAACGAAAAAACCCGCAAAAAATATTTTATTGTTTAAAAAAAGCGGTCGAAAATCAACATCAATATTATTATTATTATTACGTTTACTAGTTCATTGCTACGTACAACTGGTATATGTTGTTCTGATGAATGTGTGCTAAACTAATGGTTTACATTTGTACCTGCATATGCATGTGTGGACCTGCACGACAGTGGGAACGATACCACTTGCGTTAGCTTATTTGGTTTCATCATATTTTCAATGTTCTAAGAGCTTTTATTGGAAAATGGACGAAAAAAAGTTTTAAAGTATTAAAAAATTAAAACAACAAAGAAACTGAGTGATGGAGAAGTTCCGAATACATCGGATCATGTTGACCAGTGATATCAAGCTAGAGAAAATATGCGGCAAATAAGAACATGCTGACATAAAGTTGACGTTTAGTTAATTTGAAATTGTTTTGGTTTCATTTGGTTCCATTAAAAAAAGAATGAGTATGCCCGGAAAACTGTCAAACGAGACTTCATAATGTTATCATTATGTACAGAAAGCAAACGCATCTAGCATTCGTATTCTTGCAGCATTGATTATCAACGCAGAATAATTCTGGATTGCTAAATAAAACTTCCAAATTTTGCTAACCATTTATTTTGACGGAATGTACAGGGGTCGGCATAAGTCAGGCAAATTTGCACAAATTAAAAAATTTAAGTAATGTTAAGAAACGCAAGATTAAAAAACGTTGATTTTCTTTCATTATACTGTAAAAAATATTTACAGTAGGTGTTCAAAATGTTCACCGTTCATCTCGATACACTTCAAATAACCTTTTTCGATCGAATTAACAATACGGGGATGATATCGAACTCGATTGTTATCCAATGTTTGAGATCTTCGACGTTTGCAATCGGATGCGCGAAAACGCGGTTCCTCATCAGTCTCCAAATTGAAAAGTCCATCGCTGTAAGATCCGGAAACCTTGGGGACCAAGCAATGCAACCACCTCTACCGATCCATCCTGGGAAGTGCTGGTTGAGGAAAGCACGAACCTCCAAGCTGAGGGCACCGTACTGCTGCAAAATGATGTCCCATCCGTTGAATCTATCATCCTCAGCCAAAGTGATGCGTAATTCTTGGAACATTTTGTGCCATTTCATTCGACAAAACACTATCTAACCACGCAACAATACCGGTATTGATCTGTCACGAGGTAGACAAGCATACTAACTTACTAATTGACGCATGCTCTGTTTTCAAGGGTGCCAGGTGACTTATGCCCACCCCGTTATGTTATTTTGTTTAAAAAATGCAAAAGTATACAGAGTGATTCATTTAGAACGTGAGAATATTTTAATATAGATCATAAAACTGAAAAAAAAATCAATAACAAAAATGAAAGCCTGTACTTTATGGCATTAGACATCCGTACTGTATAGTACGTAGGTATCATAACGTTTTCAATAAATATCAAAGAAATTACATCTTATCAATTGGAATCAAATGCGTTCAGCATTGGGACATTATGAGCAACATGGCAATCAAGATTATAGCTATGTCCGTTTTATTATGGACTTAAGAAGATTTTATTGATTATTTATAAACGGTTACTGCATAAAATTACTTTGTTTTTATTGTGGATCGCAAACTTTAAAATGTTTGATTTCTATTAAGGAATGCTTTACGAACCTGCAGTACTTGTATAACATATTTTATTTATCTACAGCTAATATTTAAATATAATTTGTTTATTTTGATTTTAGAGCTGGGAATCGATAGAACGATCAGCAGCTACTTTTACTCCAGATATAACGCCGCTAATTCTAGCCGCTCATAAAAATAACTACGAAATAATCAAGATCCTTTTAGATCGGGGTGCATCTTTACCCATGCCTCATGATATAAGGTATGTAGCCTATTTTTGAAGAAATTTCTTGTTCGTAATCGGATATGCTAAAGGGAATTTACATAACAAATGAAAATCTATGCCACTCAATCACATACGCCAATTGATAAACAATGAGTGTACGATAGACGTTAAGATATAAAACACATGTTCAGGAAATGAGCACGCCTTTAGTTGCTTGAGTTTTTAAATTTAAATTGAAAAGATTCTATCCCGAAGTTTGTTCTGAAGATCATGTTAAAACAGCGAATATTTGAGAAAGAAAAACTCTCCTTAATACGTGATTTATTGTGCTCATATGGATATCTATAGTTCTAAATATATGATTTTGATGTATGTACATAAGTAAATCTATAGTGTTTTTCACACACTATTCAATTGTTTCTTATACAAAAATTGCAAACAAATTAATAAATTAACAGACACGTGGTTGTGGGTAAAGTATACATAATAGTATATTGTTAAAAACCTATATACACCTGTAATGAATACGCTTTTCTCAGACGTGGCCTAAATATAAAATAAAGTAGAATTGACAAAATATCGATGTTATTTTTTATATACGATTTTAGTATCTACGATTACATTCTAATCTGAATTTTTACTAGTGTAACTTTATGTTGGGTGTGTTAGTTTGACCCTTTTATTTAATGCATTTATTTTTAATCGCAGATGTGGATGCGACGAATGCGTTGACGCCATCAACACCGATTCCTTGCGTCATTCTCAGGCGCGTATCAACGCGTACAAGGCCTTAACCGCTTCGTCTTTAATAGCGCTCTCGTCGAGAGATCCCGTGCTCACGGCATTCGAATTGTCTTGGGAACTGAGGAACTTGAGTCGCATGGAGACCGAGTTTAGAGCTCAGTATCAGGTAAGTTGCGACCTCCAGGGGAGTATTCAGGCGAGAAGGACAGTAAGGAAATTAGCTCCCCACAGGTGGTGTTATTATTAGTGGGAAATATCGTAATTTCGTACTTTAGCCGCGTATTAATTTAGTGTTGTTGCTACAGCGGAGTATTTGATTAAATTACGTACAATATTAACGTTATATACACATATCGTTGTAGATAATTTGCTAAGATGAAAAGCGAGAAGTTCATTCACTGTTTTTGTAATTCTCTGTTTTTATAACCCCCACATATTCAGTTGAATAATAATGAGTTTTAATGATTTAAATCTGGACACCAGTACATAATAAATAAATGACGTGTTTGTTATTTGGATGAAAGTATGTAAAACTACCGTAATTTTTAGTGTAAATTGAACAAATTATGATTAGAGAAAATTTTAGCAACACCTATATTTCAAACAGCAACAGTAATAGCAGCAGTAATAGTTACATGCTGTTTTATTAGTGCAATAAAGTCCAATATCTCCTTTGTCTTTAAAAGAATTAAAAAATTCCAAAAGAATACATTACAGTTACTATTCAGAACTATATTTTAATATTATTTGGAAATATACAAGCTGTACACGACCGTGACTCTTTTTCGTATATTTTTGAACGTTCTAAGGAACCTGTGGAAGTTAGAAAAAAGGAGGTACGCTTCCAAAACGCTTTTTCCTAACAATGATAATGCTACAAACCGAATTCCGCTATCTCTTACTGTTTTCGAACTACAGTGTGTAGCTCCGATGACGAATTTTGTTTTGATTTCTTGTTCGTTTTTTCAATGTATCCACAATTTGGGTCTTTTTATATGGAATACCTTCTACATTTACTCAAATATGAAACGAGAAGTGAACACGATTCTGGACTAACTAGAGGGTATTCCATATAAAACACACAAGTTATGGTTATATTGATGCTATTGGATGTGACTCAGAAAAGTGCTTCAAGGATGTCGAAACCGTTTTTCGATAGCACCTAAAAAAGCCGAGATATAAGCCTGGATTGATTTTGCCAAAAAATTTAAAAGTATCCTCGAGTTTGAAAACGGTAAGAGATAGCGGAATTCGGTTTGCGCCATTATTATTTTTTTAGGATAAAGCTCTGGAATTGTTCCTCAATTTTTTCTCCCACAGGTGCCTTAGAACTATGGAAAACATATAAATGTGGCTGACTCTGTACAACTGTATACAGGACGAATCAAAACTAAAGTACATTACATATGGTTTCACAATTTTTGTACTTTTAGTAAGAAAACCAATAATAAAAAGATATTTACATTAATTAACTTGCCAATACTCATAAATATATAAAAACTTAAACACAAAATTATAGAATTACGTCAAAACGATTACTTAATACCTCGATGCAAATTTGAAAACCATCTTTGAACGACCCATATTTCTAAGCATCTGCGCATTAGCACTGAAAATTTGACTTACTCTTTGGTTTATAACATCTAACATCTTGTTGGCATATTTCACGTATCATACCGTGGGAATTGGTGAAGGTGAAGTGCCACTATATTTTGCATCGTCACTACGGTGTACATTTTCGTTTCGACTGGTAGCCTTCCTATTTGACTTTTGTGTTTCTTGTTCAGCTTTTGTAGTGTTACATAAGTGGTGCATTAGAGCCACCATAATGTATATTAGCACTTTAATCTTAGTCATCCAGAATATCTTCTTTAGTATGGTAAGCATCATACCATACCATACTATATCTCGGCTTATCGAGTAGTTTATGTTTCTTCACTTTCTTCTTGTTCGCTCTAGGTATCTTCGAACATCTACAGCGTAATGCGGAGGCGCACCATTCTGTTGAAACCATAAAGTTTCATCAAAACTTCCAGGATTAATTCTACTGGGGAATAAATTAATTAAAGTAGGTACAAGAAAGCCTAAATTACATTCGAAAAAGTAAGGTCCAATGATTCTATTTCTTACAATACCAGCCCATACATTTATCTTTTGCGGGTATTGAGTATGATGCTCACGCATCCATTTGGGATTTTCTTTTGCCCAGTACCTACAATTCTGACGATTGACTTCGCCATTTAATGTGAAAGTGGCTTCATTAGAGAAAAATAATGTTTGATACCAAGAAAGGGTCTCGGTGGTAGTTATCCATCATTGCTTCACAAAATTCTATTCTTCTATCTGGATCATCATCGTTTAATTCCGGTACAAGTTTTATTTTAAAGGGATGCCATTTTTCCAATTTTAATAATTTGTGTACCATTGTTTTGCTAACATCAAGATCACGACTAATCTTACCAACAGAAGTATGCGGATCTTCTTCAACGGCAAGTAGAACATCTAATTTTCTATCAAAATTTACAGAGGGGCGACCTGATTTGCGTGTACTTTCAACCGTACCAGTTTCCCGAAATTTCTTTTCAACCTTACTTACTGTTGATTGCGTTATAGCTCTTTCTGGATATTTGTCGTTAAATAAATCACGCACTTCCATCTGAGTTCGTGATCTGTCTCCATGCCCAATCATCATCACTATTTCAATTTTTTGCTGTACACTTAATTTCATTTTCACTTTAAATTAATTCCAAGCAATAATACAACATTCACGAATTACTACAATTCTTGTACTATTTAACTATTATTTGACATTAGTAAAAATAGTGACATTTCACAAAAACTAATCGCCTACTTATTTTATCAATAAATGCACACAACATTAAACGGTTAAGTGCAAAAGGAATGTCAAAAAATGTGACAACAAAGAAACAGTCTATTGAAACTGTAAATAGATGTTTCTCTGATTTCAATAGCGCTATTATTATAAAGCTAAACGACATGTATGATACCTTTTTGGATTCAGGGTGGTCCGTATATTCTAAAACTCGAACAATATACAGGGTGTTTAAAAAAATTAAAATTTAAAAAAAATGACGTCATTTCTCTCATATGGTTCACTCTATATATTTAATTATAACGCTAAATTAAAGCAAATTGAAATCAAAAATCGACCTGTTTCGGGAAATTTCGTTAAAATTGTTCGTTTCGGAAAAAATGAATTTATTCCATACTTTACGGACACACTGTATAGTTATTAACGCTAATATATGTATAGTTAATATACAATTACTAATATATATTTTGCAATTTAATTAGTGTGATAATAGTGTTGACATTTTTTAAAAGCAGTTTCTAACATTTCATGAAATTGAAGGTAATTTATGTTTTGTCAAAAGTAATTATTTAAGTAGTAACTTAGAGAAACAAAACTACTTCTACACAAAAGTTGTTATACACGCGACGAAATTTCTGTAGCTCCATCTAATTTTATAGTTCCCCTACAAACATTACATAGAGTAAGTAAAGAAATAGCAGAGATATTATTTTGTCGATATCACAAGTTTTAGATATGTAGGAAAAGTATTTGCTGAGAGGTGAATGACCATCCGAGGAGGAAAAAACAAATAGAAATTGTTATAAAGAGGTAGGGTTTTCAAACCGAGCCATAGTTAAGAAAATGGGACGATCCCATCATCTCATCAACAATTTTATAAAGTTGGCTAATTTTTTAATTTCGGTTAGCTTCTTCTGGTAATGTAATCACGGAAAAAAATGTATTTCTAGAAGAATTCTAATTCTTATATTGAACGTCTAGAAATGGTTTTGATAGACAATTACTGACCAAGGACTGGACAATGCAGCTCTTCAGATCATGGTTAACGTATTTACACCGTCTCAATTGTTGTTGGTCAGACGTTTTTAATATTCAAGCTAGGTGTCCTCCTGGCGTCGAATATGTTTTTATCAGTCAAATCAATTGCGCATATAACACATCGCATACCATGTGGATGCTATTCTGGGCATATATTTTTAGCTTAAGATAAATTATTCATACTTTCAAGATAGCATAGTAGACTGCGTTAATCTGAATTTTCAGACCAGCTTCGTGTCCCAAAATTATGGAAGAAAAAATGTGATATATCGTAGCTTACACATTTTTATCAGTTAAATTGTATCCTCGCAGATAGGCACCACGTCACAAGAAGTAATCAATAATGCATATTCACGTTTTTATGGTCAATATACCTCATTGGTTACAATTTTTTCAGAAAGGAATAAAGGAATTTACAGTACGTAATGTATTGTTTTTAGGACATGAGATCGTCAGTACAAGAATTTGCTACAGCACTCTTAGATTATGTCCGATCATCCAAAGAACTCGAAATTATGCTCAATTATGACCCAGACGGCGAACCGTGGGAACCAGGTGATCATCAATCCTTAGAACGTTTAAAATTGGCCATAAAATATAAGCAGAAAATGGTTAGCTTTTATAGAAATAACATAAAACTAGTGTATTCTTTATTCCAAACAGTTTGTAGCTCATCCTAGTGTTCAACAACTATTAGCATCTATTTGGTATGAAGGTCTTCCCGGATTCAGAAGAAAAAACCTTATTGGCCAACTAACCCAAGTTTTCAAATTGGCTATTATGTTTCCCGTATATTGCACGATATATATGTTGGCACCAACTTCGCCAATGGGTTTGTTTATGAAAAAGCCATTTGTAAAATTTATTTGTCACTCGAGTTCATACGCTCTATTCCTGAGTAAGAATTATTTTGAAGCAACAGTTTTAATTTATCAATGTTGCAATGTGATCTTTTTAAGTGTTACTTGGAGCTGCTTCGCAACGTGTTGAAATTCTTGTTTTGGAATGGTTTGGTACAGAATCAGTTCAAGAGATGGTTAGGGAGTGGAAGAGGAAAGAGAGAGGTGCTGGACCTGGATTAGCTGAGTGTGGTGTTATTCTATACGTAGCAAGTAAATGCTATTGTTGCTAATAATATTTTTGTGTTTAAAAATTATGATTGCAGGTTTGATATGGGGTGAAATGAGGACTTTATGGGACGGTGGTATTATGGAATATATCTCGGATTTGTGGAATATCGTTGATTTTGTTACCAATATGTTTTACGTTATGTGGATCTCATTGCGGTTTTCATCAATTTTTGTCGTCTGGGTAAGTTATAGTATTATTTGTGTTGTGATTTGGCGCTTCTCTCCTTGTGCTATCAGGTTCTTTAAAAGTGGACGTCACATTTGTTATCCGACTACAGTATATAGAATCTAGAGTAGGCGTAGTAACCAGCAGATCAGTTACAACTTGACTTTTACAAAGAATTTAGCAAATAAGCGATATGGTTAAGCGATTTGAGCAAATGTGCTGTTTAAGAACGGCTAGAAAGAGATACACATAAAGATTTACGTTTGAGGATTAACAAGTAATCCAAAGAAAGTATTGTTAAAGAAGCACATTAAAACAAAATATAGCAAGCAAAGTGAACTGATTTGCTAGATTTTATATCAAAATGACAATCTTTACAATCGAAGAAATGAACAGACAAAATTAATTAGGAAGGTGTGAAAATATTAGCTAGAAGTTAGAACAATGATTAAAAATCATAGAGCTGAATAATTTTAACAGAAAATATATAATATAGAATTAGCATCACAGGGTATAGAGGTTAAGAGGGGTAAAAGAAGGATCAAGGACCAGTAATGTAAGTATACGGTAACGATACTAATTCCACATAGATTACACATGTGACATAACCATTATGGATCTAAACAATATCAGCTATATAACCAGGAACACAATCTAGTCAATCATACTGCGAGACCAATGATACTGATCTAACAGATTCTTTTTCCTTAAGTAACGCTGGATACTTTTGTTTTATATTATTGGAGATACTAATGAGGCGTTAAGCCGTAAAAATATGTGGAAAGTACTTCTTCTTTGTAGTGGAACTTTTTAGCTACATAATTTCACGACTTTTTCTGTATTTAGTACTGGTCCTGTTTTTCTTTCCTTTAATAACAGCTGGAACCAAAAGCCCAGTATTTTATACTCTGCTATGCTGAGTTTTATTTTGAAGCATTTGTATGCTAAGTAATTCGACTTGTAAAAATACTATTTTCTGGGTTGTTAGATAGATAGATAGATAATAATTTATGGGATGGCTAAGTAGCCTCTTGCCACTGCAGCCTAGGGGTCTATTGTAGCTCCCTGTTGTCTAGACCACCTGGTCTAGCTTTGCCTTTTTCATGAGGCTCTCTGGCCTTGCCAGGTTTGTCTTTATGTAGCTCGCCGTATCTGGATGTGGTTCGTCAATACATTCTAGACTCACTCTGGCTAGTCCCTCGCATTGGCACAAGATAATGTAATAATAATAATAATAATAATCCATGCCTGCATCCTCCACTAGCTTGTGCCAATTACAGGAGGCATCAGCTGGCCATGAGTTATTATTACGCCTGCGGCTGTAGACCGACTTAAAATGTTACCTTCCCGCATTTGCCGTGGAATTTGGAAAACTACAGAAAACCTATAACTCAGAAAGGAAACACCGGGGTTCAAACCCGGTACTGCCGGACTACGAGGCAAGTGGCAAGCTACTAGCTCGACAAGAAGTGTTGCGAGGTCTGTTCTTCTGTCTGACAGATTCTGCACATAGGTTTTTTTCCACCAGACCAAGGTTACTCATATACTTATTGAGTCTGTTATGTCCTGTTAGTAGACCTACTATCAACCTTACCTGTGTGATAGGTGTTTGATTTTGTATCAGCCTGTACGTGGCAAACCTTGCTTCTCTGTGTATATACCTAATATGTAGTGGTGGTAGGATTAGTAAGACATCCATGGCCGATGTTGGAATAGTTCTCATGGCTCCCGTGATGCTCATGCATGCTAGCCTTTGTACACCGTTTAGGAGCGTTACTACTGTGGACTGTTGGGTCTTTGGCCACCACACCACTGACCCATATGTTATAATAGGTCTGATCGCCTTTGCGTATAACCATAAGATCGTCTTTGCGTTTAATCCCCAGTTTTTTTCAGACAATTTTCTGCATCTGTTAATGGCCATAGATGCTTTATTATTTGTCTTTTGTATGTGCGTGTTTCAGGTGAGTTTTTGGTCAAAGGTAACCCTCAAGTATTTTGCTTCCTTGGTCATTGGGATTTCTATATCCTTTAACCTTCTGGGTTGTTAGAAAAATATGAACATTTATTTGGAACCAAGTTAATATTTTTCAGTTTTATAAAGTATTCAAAATTAAATCTGTTTATCTTGTTATATAAGAAAATTGTTTTTTTTTAAATTTTATCTTATTAAAAACAATAAAAACAAATATACATATCTATATACATATATAACAAATTTTTCTGTTTACCTATACATGGTAAACAGAAAAATTTGTTTTTTTTAATGAATTTTGACGTTTCAGTAATTAAACTGAATAACAAAATCTTTAATGTCATGCGAATAAAAATGTAAGATATATATAGTTCGTTGTTTACTTTAATACAGAGGGAAGCAAACGAAGGCAGAGATCCTTGGTATCCTCGGGAACAATGGGATATATTCGACCCGATGCTGCTCTCAGAGGGAGCTTTCGCCGCTGGGATGATTTTCAGGTACAATAAATTTATTTATCTACCTACCTTCTCCATGCAGACTCCGAAAGAATTAACAAAAGATGGAAAAAAATAACATACATCAGAGAATAAAAAATAAAGTTATTTATTCGTAAAAGAGTTGCTTTTATTGATGTTTAGCATTTAGCGTTTTCTTTGCAACCTATTGTAGAGTAAATATGTAAATACAGTGATGTGAATGTATTTTAGAACAATAGCAAAAATAAAATATAATGAAAGAGCTTTTTCATATGTGCTCTCGCTTTATAAAATTACAAATATTTATCCATACTTTAATTTAAATGCTGCCAGTTTCAAACATACTTCATTGTACTGTAAAATGTAGGAAAGGTGCACATAAAGTATTTGTTATTGCCCATTTAATAATGCATTAAGAAGACGAATGAAATTTTCTAATTTCATAAATATTGTAGGGTAATAAGTTTTCATGAAAAGCATGTGATGTTCAGCACAAGATAGAAATGCAAAGATTCTTAGAAAATACAATGAATATAATAGTAGATATATTCATACATTACTGCATGTAGAAATGTTTCTAGGAGGATCTGCAAGTTTAAGAATATATAGCGAAAAATAAGTTATGTTGATATTCCAGTTTTGACTGCGTATTATGTATATGGATATCGCAATTGTAAGGTTGGATATTTATTTAATTTGAAGAACTGGTGGATATTTATTTTACTTGTTAAAGAAGCAAAATCTAATGGAATGAAAGCAGCAAAGCATACAACAAAAAGGAAACTTGTGCCTGCAGCGAAATGCATGCTTTTCCGAACTGAATAAGAATCAGTTTTCTGGCGTATATACATATTATATAGGTATATTGGATGTCATTCACGTGCCATATGCATTCAGTTTCGTCCGCAGATACCTTTCAATTATTTTCCGCCCAATTTAGATGAGTTTTTACAAAGTTCTGTTTCGCTTTCTTCATTTAAAGTGATATTCATACGTTTTCCCATCTAATTTTGTAGTTTTCCTTTAAACATTTAGCAATGATATGAGTTGCGAATTACCTAGAATTATATTTGTGAACGTAAAGAAATAGTAGAGACATTATTTTGTCAATATCACAAGTGTTAGACATGTGGGGGAAGTACATGCTGTATAAATGTATGAATATGAGTGAAATTTATATAATTCTATAGATTTAGACTGATATCCTACGAAAACAGATATTACCTTCCAATGCAAAAAAGACATCTTTCAAAGTTTATTTATTGCTAAATATAATTAATTATAATTATATAATGTAATAGTAACAGTAACTAACAAACGTGTACAACAAGTTTTAACCGGTAGTAATCGTTTTCGGTTGCTATAAAGGTTTCAAACCACCCTTACAAGAGACACACAAACAGGCAAGACTGAAATTTGGGCAAAATCATATGAGATGGGATCATGATTGGAACAACGTTATATTTTCTGATGAGAAGAAATTTTGACGAGCTTGATGGTTTCAAATATTATTAGTACGATTTGCACAAAAACACTGAACTTGCGATGAGTCGAAATTTTGGTGACGAAAGTATAATGGTTTGGGCGACTTTTACCCATAACAATAAAACCCCTGTATGATTTATTTCTACGCGAATGAATTCTAATTCTTATATAGAACTTCTGAAAATGGTTCTGATAGGCTTTGGAAAACAATTGACGACGAAGGACTGGATATTTTATTAAGACAATGCAGCTATAGATAATTTCACCCAAACAAACAAGAGGTTTCCTAAAAAAAAATCAATTTATTATAATGGCCTGCTCACTTGCCCGATTTGAACCTCATAGGAAATATTGGCAAGAGAGGCGTATGCCAATAATATACAATACGATAACTAAAATCAGAAGACGAGATGTTGGAATGATATTCCTACATTAACATTAGGGTAATACAGGGTCTCACATTCAGTAGTACGTTTAAAAGGAATTATAATTTTTCTATGTATTTACTTTATTTTATTAATTTTGTGGTAATAGACCTAGACAAATTTTGCTTATCATTATTGTAAATATTTTCTATAAAAATGTTTTTTTATGTCAACTTTTTTGCATTTGTGTTTCTTTGTTCAGAAGTCCATATGGCACTATACAAATTTTGCTGAGTGTATATTCATTGCTTATCATATCATCAGCAAATTTGGAGAAAACGATGCGAGAACGATAAAGGAATACATCTAGGGTTTTCATATTTTGTAAAAATTTTAGACCAAGATTAAACACATATGAACGATATTAAGAGACAGCAATACTCAAAATAATATTTTAATCCCAGATATTTTTCGGTCAAATAAAACAGTAATTAATTAAATACTAATTTATATGTACCAAGATTTTGAAAAAAAAAAAAAAAAATAATAAAAAGGATTAATTTACGAAATGATATACACAAAAAAACGCGGTTAATTTTAGAACTGATATTGATAATTTAAACGTCATTTATAATAATTTCATTTACGCCAGAATTAGATTAATTTAAGCTCTTGACTAGGTTTTTTACCACGTTTTTCTGTAGTCCTTGAAGAGAATTATTAGAGTTTGACAAAATACAGAAATGCAAATCGTTTTTATTTTTAACCATAATTCGATATATCAATGATTTCTTTGTTTTTTTAGATATTTTTGTTGATAGGAAAAACATAATTATTTATATTCTAGAATAAATTGGTATTTAATTAACTGCTCTTTTTTTGAATTAAAATGTGGAAATGTATCTTGGATTAAAAAATAAGTAGTTACAGGTCATAAATATATATATATTACTCAAAATAATAATAGCTGGAGTATGAAGGTCATATTAAATTTCAAGAAATTTGAGCACCCTTGGCGTTTCGACAGCAATCTATTTTGAATCTGCTGTTTTTATTAGTTTTACTAGATAATATAGTTATTATACTATACAAATTCTCAGCAAAAATATGCAGTAGCTTTAAGCAAATGAGAAAGCAAATATGAAAACCAGTAAAGTAAAAACAAAAATCATGACAATAGAAAAGTCATGGGGTGGGAGGACAGAAGACGAGGACAGGTAACATTTTTAACAAGGCAAAAGATACGCAGTAGAATCAACATAATTGCAGTAGAGAGGAAAGTTTTACTTTGAGTAGGGAACAACACAAAAAAATCGAATTAAGTATACATCTTTCAGAGAAATTTAGAACTATGCTCCATAATGGAAATCAGAGAAGAAGCATGAATGATATGGTATTGGCACGCGAAAATCACGTAAGATAATACAGTAATAAAGAGAAATTCTAAAGAAGAGAACAATAACAATATCAAGAAGAACGTAAGTTTGGATGTTGGAAGAAGGGAATATTAGAAAAACACAAGACAGCCGATATAAATCCGAGACCATAGGTTAATTACTTAACTCCACAACGCTTACACCCAAATCCGTAAATAGTAATGTCTGTATTTTTTATTTATATCAAGCATACATTATTCTTAATCTTACCACTTATGCTTACTACATCTAAAGTACATAACAAATGTTGAAATATTAATTAGTATTTTCCGTCTAAGTAATTAGAGGCAGAAACAAAAAGACATAATTATTCATAACGTCTATTATTGTAATGTAATGTAATTTACGAGGTTTATACTCAATTCGAAGAGAGTTTATTTATGAATATGTCAGTCACCTAAGCAGACTATTATATTCCATGTGAAGCCTGCTTTGTCAATCACTCGATTGTTAGCTTTACCACAACGTCGTATTGTGGATTATCTGTATTAACATAAGTCCTTAATTAATGGGTTCTGTGCAAAAAAGCTGATCAATTCACATTTTCAGCAAAAATTACTTTTCAATGCTATCTGTAAAATATTACGCATTATTTGATTAAAACATCTGCCTGAATTTGATTTAATTACGTAAAAGGGAAAATGCGTGTAATTTATAGGATTATATCCATTATATGATTAAGTTTTTAAACAAATAAGTTTAATTTAACCGGAATTATAAAACATAAAATACCCGGAAACAATAAAATATAATCAACTGGCAGCGCATCCTATTATTTTTCATAAAGCTTCTAACGGAACTTGATGGTGATGTAACATCCGTAAAGATGCGGACTTTCGCAACCTTATAATTACCAATAATATACTCCGTTTATAAACAAGTAAATCTAATTTTATCCTCTGCGGATTTATTTGTTCATTACAACTTAATTATTAGAGCTCTCATTAAAATGTCATAAAAGATTGTTTGCTCTCACAATATACAATACTTTGCTGCTGATGCGATACTGGCATGACCGCCGTTTAATTTTATGTCGCGCTACTAGAGGAGTACATACACTTTCAAAATAGACTTCAAAGAATCATTCATCGGCTTAACGTACTCATTTTTCGCATTTTCACACCCTTTAGCCTTAACTATACCGTCATTCGCAAAATAAATTCAAGTTTATACGACAAAGTAGCTCGTCTCGTTTCGATGGAAATCTATAAAACCATGTATGTTTGTTTGTGTTTCAGTTTTTTGAAGCTCGTGCACATATTCAGCGTCAATCCTCACTTAGGGCCTCTACAAATATCGCTTGGCAGGATGATTATCGACATCGTTAAGTTCTTCTTCATCTATACTTTAGTATTGTTCGCGTTTGGATGTGGTAAGTAAGTTTTGTTTGAAAAGGTTAAATCTTAAAAGCTTTGTAATATAAAAAAAGAATTATGTATTTTATACAAACGGTTAACATCGTTGAATACTGCATATTCGTATTTCGTTTAATATAGAATACTTATTTTGAAGCTAAATATAACACGACAAGATCAATAATTTAGCAGCATCTGTTACAAAAGGAAAGGCGGACTTTTAATACCTGCTTATTAGATGAACGTAAATTTTAGTATAGAAACGGTATATTGATTGTCACATGTTCCAGTGCAATTTCAAGATCTCAACAAATTATTAAAAGTAAGAACTATGTATGTATGTATAACAAATGCAAAAATATAGGATATTTGCGATAAAGTTTAATTAACTGAGCCAATAAACGAGGAGAAGGAATCCAATTTATTACAGTTATGAAACATATAATGTTACATTACAAAACATATTACTATTCAATATTCCGCTTCACGAGAAAGTAATGTTACTAATTAAGTTCTTAATATCAGTTTGTTTAATATCGTCATTGTTTTGTTCGCAATTTCGTCTTAAACTTCTGCTTCCATACAATATATGATTGAATTCGTTTCGGAATCGCAAATGTGATTAATTACCTTTTTAATTCCAGATATCTTTCCATTTGTACCTTACTAAAATGAATTACAAATCAATTTATTCCAGAACACAAATTAATTATGTTGTTATTAAAATGCTTGTGGAGGAAATTGACATTTCATATATGCAAAATAATATTAAAATATATATTTAATATAACTATAAAAATGATTTGTATTATCCGTATATCACTATATTTTTTTGTCAAACTCTAACAATCCTGTTCAAGGACTTGAAAAAAAACATGGCAAAAACCTAGTCAAGAGCTTAATGTAATAAAATTCAGGGGCGGTTTAAATTATTATAAATGACATTTTCACATACATCATTTCACAAATTAATCTTTTCTTATAATTCTAATTAATTAAGTCTTAGAATTTGCAAAATCAAAATTTTATCGTCTATCTTTAAACTGCTTAGACAAAGCAGTTTCATGGGTTATGTTATACGAAGCAGTATATTGGTGATTATGAAGTAATTTCTTTAAATATTGTTCAGTCTGACCAATATAGCATATTTAAGTGTCATTTATAATAATTTAATTCATGCCTGAATTTGTTAAATTTAGGTCTTGATTAGGGTTTTCTTGCTATATTTTTTCTAGTTATTACAAGAAAGGCTTAGTAAAACCCTGGCGACGAAAAAGAAATCAAATATTGTGAAATTATTTTATTGAAAATACAAGAAGAAAAATTATAATTAGCGTTGACTCTAAGTTTAGGCGGGAAGGAATTGTTATGAAAAAATCTTTTAGCTCTTCCGTTTCCAAAAATGCATTGTTTCAAGAATTGCCGATTTAATGTATTCTGCTGTATTTTAAATAATTTAATAGTCTACGAAATTTACTAAATTAGCAAATAAATTTTATTGTTATTAACAATAAATGTTATATTAATATCTGATCTTTCAAATTCTTATTCTATGCTACTTAAAGAGAAATACCACGAGGTCAATTTTAGAACTGATTTAACTATCATTTGTAATAATTTAATTTACGCCAGAATTCTATTACATTAAATTCGTGACTAGGTGTTTTGGCCATACGTTTTCCTAGTCCTTGAACAGAGTTGTTAAAGCTAGACCAAAAATACATTGATATAGGAACAATTCAGTTTATTTAAATAATTTATAAGTTAATATTGTTGACAGTGTTTTAACGTTCTTCGTGACATTATAAATTATAAAAATAATTCTATATATGTAGGTACACCCGTGATCAAAATTATCTCTATCTAGTAGGTGATTACATTGAATTGCTTTAAAATAGTTTGATGTTTATTTCATTTTAATGATTTTAGTGGCGTATATTATCTATCGCACGTTGCGTCATTTAAAAATTCCTCACATAATATAAGAATTAAAGTGAATTAACTTATTTGCGGTGTAATTAAGTAAGTATTAGTAATTTTCGTTTGCTGCTTCCTCTAAAAAACAAGCATTATACCACCATTTGGCTACTGCAAGGAAGCTGAAGCGGTACAAATTGTAACTCTACGTGACAAAGGATATAGAGAAAAAGATATCACACGACGTCTCAGGGCGCAAAAGCTGCACAACAGCAGTTGATGAGCATTTTTGACAGTAAATTGTACGCGAAATCGCACATTGACAACTAAAGTTCCGCGTCTGCTCCACAATCACAAAACCCGTCGATTACATTTTGCCAGAACACATGCTCAGTGGAATATCGAGAATTGGAAATCCTGTTCCAAATACAATGCATGAACTTTGATTTGCCACAGAATATTAATAACGAACGTAATTTCTTAAGAATATATTCAAACTTTAATTGGGTTGAGAAGGAATTTTTTTGTAATGTGTGGTGGGTGCTTAGTTGCACTGACTCCGTAAGCTGTATCGCTTGTCTGGCTATCACTGCAACTCTCGCGGTGTAGTTTTTGTGTGTGTAAGTGTTCAATTGACTTTGTGACAGCATCATATCGCCTTTTATGATGCCGGGCTGTTAATCACTTTGCTCCCAACAGCGAATGGCAAGTCGATTCGGGATTAAACTCTCTGAAAAAATGTCACCGTCCCTCCAGAGAATTGAACCCCGGCGCCTATCGTCCTCCCACAACGATAGTCAGCCGCTTAACCACTGCGGCCATCGACCCGTTAAACAGTAATTAGAGCTCGAGGTGGGAATACTAGTTGTTAACTGTACTGTTATTTCAATCAAAAGATTGTAGTATTTGCTTACCGGAGTTGCATTTACATTTAAAATAATTAAGTATCCTAAATTTGCATAAAATTTATGATTAATTTTGTTTAATGATTTCTGCTAATGATAAATTAATATTCGTTAAGCAAACAGTAAAAATAAACCATTTTTTTCTTGTATAATGTTTTTCCTTTATTAAAATTTATATAAACAAAAACAAATTGAAAGTTTAAAATATTCGATAATTTTGTCTATGAGTATATTAATGATTTTTTTGTTCTTAGACATTTTTGTTGATGGGCGTGACTACATGTGATAATATGTATTATTTCACATCTAATTGGTTCCACTGCTGAAATTATTTTGACGAAAACATAATTATTGCGTTGTGGAATAAATTGATTTTTATTTGATTCTCGTTTTACCAACTTACAGTGAAAATATTTCTGTGAACAAAATATTTGAAATAACAAAATTTGTAACGACTTCCGGTATAACTGCAGATATGGAAAGCGCGAGATCATTAGGTTCACGTATTTACACATCGATTGCATATTTGTCGTAAATTCAGTATTTAATTATTTGAATGTTTAATTTAAGCATGGGTATGGATTTTGTAATTTCTAATATCGTGTAAGTATTTCGATATGTATTGATAATATTTTTACATGTGATTTATCATCAGTTTCTAAAACCTACACGATTGAAACGCACATGTCAGATCATCTGGGCCAGATTATTTCTGTAAAGTTACCTTTTTTAACTAGAAAAGATAATGTTATAAACATAAAACCAAAACATTTTACTACAAAGAATACTTCCGTGTTTAGAAATATGTTAGCCGAGTTCCCATGGAACGAATGTTTCACTTCTAATAATGCCGAGGATCAGTATACCAAATTCCACGGCAATTATGTGAATATGTTCAATGTTTGCTTTCCTGAAAAACACACTTGATGCTTTAGATATTATTTATAAAGTACGAAAAGACCCCGAAATGTATTGATGGCATATAAGAAATATAAAAATAAATACAACAATTTGATTAAACAATCCAAACAGATGCACTATGAAAAATACATTTTAGAATCTGAAAATAAACAACGGGCTATGTGGCATATCATTAATAAAGAAAGTGGAAAGAAGGATTTGGCTCCGGGCCGGACATGTGGTTTAACACCCGAAAAATTTAATGAACATCACTATGCGGGGATAGGAGATGCTGTATCGAGTACCATTGACGCATGTGTGGTTGGTGCAGAGGTGTATGTTTCGCGGATGTGTAGTCTTACGAGTTCATGTTACTTTTAGCCAGTAGATCAAACTGAAGTTGAAAATATTATTAAGTCTCTTAAAAGTAAGAAAAGTAGATCTACTCTTACAGCAGCTCTCGACTTTGTGGAGAGCATACTTAGAGCTTGAGATAATGAAGATGGTGCGGAGGCAGTGTTGGCCGATCTTAGCAAGGCTTTTGACACTGTTTCGCACAAAAACTTGCTGGAAAAAATGTATTATTACGGAGTGAGAGGTACCAGCTATGAGATTCTCCAATCATACCTAAAAGATAGGAAACATGTGGAACAATAATCTCGTGTGGGATACCACAAGGATCAATTTTGGGTCCGATTCTTTTTATTATATATATTAACGATTTACCTACTAGCATTCCACACCTTAAAGCGTGCATGTATACTGATGATGCATCTTTTCTGGTAAATCTGGATGAATCTGAAAATACAAAGAAGGCCTTGAAATCATGGTGTGATGAACATAAGCTTAAATTGAATGAAACAAAGACACAAACGCTTACCTTTTCCGCAGGGAAGGTCGAATCATCTGCCGTGTTCCTCGGACTACAAATAGACACTAAACTAAAGTGGGACAATCATATAACGCTACTGAATAGCAGGCTGAGCTCTGGGATTTATATTATTCGTTGGATAAAATATGTCGCCACACATAGGGCGGGCGGCAAAGCTGGCATACTATGCAAATTTCCATTCTGTTGCTGCCTATGGAATTATGGGGTACATCGCACGGACCCGAGAGTGTATTTATTCTAAAAAAAGCCATAAGAGTGCTGTGTGGGCTTGAATTTGGCGCAAGTTGTCGGACAGCATTTATGAATGCACGTATACTTACCATTGTGAACGTGTATATACTTTCCTGTGTTCGGTTCGTTCACACAAACCGAGAACGTTTTAAATCCAACTCTCAGTTCCACATGTACGAAACAAGAAATAAGAACGCTCTGACCATGAACTATCATAGGCTTAATTATTGGGGTCCTAAGCTATATAATAAGCTCCCGGATAGCATAAAGTGCGTGAACAATAGGTGTTTTGCGAGAAATGTAAAAAAATTGATGTTGGACAATCCGTTTTATAACTGTAATGAATACTTATCTCACTCTTTTGAACATGATCTTGCTATCATTCGTCCTGTTGGCTAAATAAGATATGTATTTGTCATATGTGTATATCTTGTTATATATGTATGTGTTGTAACAAGTCTCGTTAGACAAGTGTGTAACTTGTACATGAGTTTTATAAGCTTTTTATTTGTTATTGTCTCTTTGACGTGTCACACATATACATATATTGTTGTTGTTGCTGTTGACTAATAAAGATCACTATCACTATATTCTTCTAAATTCAATTTTCAACTCCGTATCACGATTCCAATAGGAAATATTTCAACAGATAACAAATTGTTTTCTTAATATGTAAATATGTTTGCATTGATCTAGAAGAGATGAATATTTGATATCCATATTACTCATTGTTGAAAAGATTTAAAAAGCTGATTTTATCTAAATCTAAACAGTTTAAGCTGATGTGAAAGAAAATGTAAGAAAAAATTAGAAATAATTATTTTACCAAAATTTATTCATATTTTATTTGCGTTTATTTTGTTCGTAAACTTCATTTTATTTAAGGGAGGTAAAATAACAGTCCTTTTGTGTTGTTTTATCAATCCATTAAGAATTTGAATTTTAATAACTTGTTTGTTGTGCTACGGTTGGCGCTTTTGTTTTCATTATGAAATGGGGATGACCATGTTAGGTATATCCTAAGAGATTGCATAGTATAATTATATGTTTACGTTAATTTGAGCACGGTAAGTTTTTCCAGACCGACTTCCTAGTCTATCTTAATTTAATGTCAACAATCTGTAAAACTATTTTATAAAAATTTAAGAATTTGATGCCTGATATTATGAATACCTCTTCTAAAAATATTCCTTTTTACCTTACTAAGGTTTTATATTTTTACAGCTTCTTCCTAATTTTACAAGTAGTTACTGAAATTGTATCAAGGACGATATGATTTTGCGCAGACTCTCTGTACATTTTAAGTACTTGAACAATACATAACCTAACGAAGCAGTAATCAAATCACGTCACTGTGACTGATTTTTACGATTTGCTTTTCATAAGCCTACATACCAAAACTATATTTACATTATATTCACTACATGTATAAAATAATACTTTAAATAAGGAAAATATATTATCATTACACATCAAAAATGTATTACCAAAAAATATTGTAGTCTATGAAAAATAGCACACTTCATATTTATGCTGATGACTAAGACTGCACACTTAATTTGATAGCAGGGCAGTGTTTAAAACATTCTTTTAATAAATGTGTTGGAGTGATAACTAGACTCGGCAAAGAGGAGCAAGTTTTTTCTTTCGACGTATCTTCTCAAATTTGTCTTAGTATGAGAAAATCTGAATCCTTGTGAATAACGCTTTCAAATAACACTGCTTTTTATCTTTCAATTCTGCTTTAATTCTTCTTTCAACATAATCACGAGCAGATGGCATAACGTTTCTTATCGATGTCCGACTTGGTAATGTTTAATCTGAACACTTGCTCTAGAGAGAGACAAATGCTTCTTGGTCTAGTAAAGTGAACGGTAGATTACATAGAATAAAACAAACACCCACCTTAAATGTTAATTGTTCGCTGTATCGTTTGCCACGGATTGCAGAACATACTTTTTGGGCGGTGTTCACAATTCTATCTGCTGGTACACGTCAAATAGTTGCCGCATATTACACATTTAATTCTATCTCCTTCGCATTCTGAATCCGGTATACTCGGTAATACGTTTTGTAGTTTCTTAGAAATACGCCGTTTCCGAAACGTACCTAAATACGACATTTTCTAAGTATGTGTATACTGATAAGCACACAACGAGCAGTGGAATAATACTGAACAAGTCTGCTTTGATCCAGACGGTCGAGTTTCCGTGCCACCTCTCTACGTTGCTCACCGCACTGCATTGGAAATTGCCCCGCCTTGACAAGTCTAGTGGTAACTGCAACAATTTTATATCCCGTCAAACGAGGTGACTTTGTGACAGATTTGATACTTTTAATAACTTTTTCAGTTCTAGTTTTATAGTTGGAAGGTAGAGGAAATAATGTGAAGTAGTCAGATCATTTAGCTACTAAACAATGATGATGTAAAACAAAAATCAATAGTAGTTTAGCTAGAATGTTGATGTCTACTTGTCACACATTCACCCCATCGCACGGGGTGACTTTGTGACAGCATTGGCATTTCACTAGAACACAATGTCACCTTTCTGTGAGGAGTTTTTGGAACATTATAACCACGTAAATATATACCAGGCCAGGCTCCAAATTTGTCACAAAATCACCCCTAACTGAATCATCAACCCAATCAGTCAACCCAAACAATAAAAATTATGGTTTTGGCACCATTTATTTATAGAAAATGTAAGAAAACAACGTAAATTAAGTTGTAAATACAAATTATTGCGATGTATTCCATACTTAAGTAAAATCGAAATTATGAAGCACATCGGACAGATCTTTATTACTTCTAAGTATCGTCCTTTTCTTGCGTTTCTCTGAGGGTTACTTTTTTCTAATTTTTCTTAAAGCTTTTTAAAATGATTCAGACGTATAGTTTTTATAGGGGCGACTCCCCAGTAGCCCCTTATACTTCAGTGGCATTTCTAAAATATACATTAAAAAATCTCACCCCTATAATACTAAAAAGTGTCATAATCTCACCTCGATATTTGTTGACATTTCATTTAATAGAGCATAAGTAGTTTATTTTTAAGAAGAACAGAGAGGTGATGGCACTTACTGCTTCTTAATAGGTCATACTATAACACTATAATATGCAGAAATAGATAAAACAAACGGTTCAGGTTACACAGGACAAAGTATTGCGACTTTCTGATAAAGTAAAAATTGCTTATCTACCTTAAAAAATATGTGTGTTGTAAAAAAACTGCAGAATGACCGCGAGACTAATACGTGACACTGCTTCAATCGTTTACCGATGCGTGTGCGAGAGGTTGCTACAATAACATAATCAGCAGAGATGTAAGAATGACTTTTTCAAAGGAGTGTGGTGCTGTCACAAAGTCACCTGGGTGTCACAAAGTCACCTCGTTTTACGGTACGCCAAGGTATTTTATTTTTTCCTCCGTTGTGGTTGTGATTTTTATCAACATTCAGTTCACCTAAAGTACAATAGCACACCTTAACTACCGAAAGTATATATTGTATTACTTATCTAAAGCAATTGCGGAAATAATTATTTACATTACAGGAACGCTTGAAGGAATTCTTGCAGCAGTTGGTGTTAAATGGTAATTTTTATTAATGTTTCCTGTTATGTGTTAAAGCGGAAACTATAGCGGAAATTCATAGGATCAGTTTCATTATCAAATGTGTTACTTCTTTTTGTCAGGTTAATTTTTGTCAGTTTAATTACTTGTATTAGTACAGTGCCCATTGTTGCGATAGAATAGTCCTTCATATAATCTATTTATATTTAACTCAGATAGTTGAAGACCTTGAAGGCAAGGTTGAAATAAATACTTAATTACAAATGAGAAGAAATCTATAGGTAACTGGTTTAGTGTTTTCAAGTAATATCTTGTCATCTAGAACTTAATCTGGTCCTTGGAAATAGAATAGCAGCGATTGCATCAGTAATAAATTAATTCAACATGCAAGAAGATAAGATGCAGAAAGAGAAACTTTATCCACATAAATCTATACCTACATGCTGCTTATAAATATGTAAGCATTTAACATTAATAGAAAAAAGATTGATGTATGTAAGTCATTAATTAAAACTTGTAGTTTCCATATTTTGTCTTTTGCTTCCAAATAAGCTATAAGAACATCCAGACACATCTTTCCTTCTTTTGCTATGCATGTCAATTTTGAAATATGCATGTATATTGCATTATCTGCTATTGGTAATTGTATTATACAGATGAGAGTCGAGTTTATCGCCTATGATAAGTTTCTTAAATCTCTAACACTGTTATTCAACAATATTATACAAAAACATTGTTATTTATTCTATCTATTTTAACTGCGGTAGATCTAAGGTCTGTGTGCATTTGTGACTCGGATACTTTTGCGTTATCTGCACATCTTCAAGTCTTTACAAATGCAATTTACAGAACAAACATGAATCTGTAACATTTAATAATATCGTTGTAGATATTTCACACCGTTATCAATCGTTACGTCTTAGTTGATGATTTCTTTTTACAATGTCGTTATATAGGTTCATCAAACATACATGTAAGATTTTGTTTTAATATACAAGTTGTTTTCAAAACAGTATAAAGTGTATTTGTTTTGGTATATACATACATATTTTCGTTGCACGTCTTTCGGGAATTTTGGAAGTTTTATTGTATCATTTATTTGCTGGTGTGTTGTGAAATGTCATCTTCTGTGAGGATCAGAGATGTATTTACATTCATCTACCGGCGCAGAAAAAACTTCAGATATTACTCACTTGTTTGCTGACATGTTTTGCGAGGTTTATTGTGGTTTGACTCGCTTGCTTTCTAACAAACATATTTCGTCGTTTAATTAAGATGAATATATTGTAATTTAATTGTTAAATGTATCTGTTTCACTTAAATTTCAAACAATATACATTGTTCATATCAGTTTGAATTCATTTATCTATAGTTTTATAAACAGGAATATTAATCTTAAACAAATAGTTGGTGATGGGATACATTTTAAACTGCTTCACTGTTTGGTACCTAGTGTATTTTGAAACAATTTTTTAAAGATCTGGCATTTTTATGGTTGATTTCTACCTACATTGAAATGAGAAATCATCTTCTTTGAGGTGTACTTTTAAACTAATAAGTCAGATAGGGTCTAATATAGACGACATGTTGAATGGTGGTGGTTGAGAATGTACCTTTTGTTTATTTTGCTTAGACTGAAACTTGCTTTGTGACAGAAAGCAGTATGTCTGCTGATGCAGTATGTAAGCTGATGTCTTTATTGATTGGGAGTTGTTTTTCAGTAAGTTATTCAATAATTTCTTTCGTTTACTTTCTTTTTTATTATATTAGAAACAGTTATAGAAACTTGTTTTCTCACAGAGAAACATTGTTTATATCAAGAAAACCACTATCATCACTGAACTGAAGTACAACGATCCGTGGTGGTGATTAAACCTACTAGATACTTACATATTGCATTCAGAAGAATTACATATAATATCTATTATTTATATAATAAATACTTGTAAAGCTTATCATCCCATTAAAAGAACGCTTTAACGTCAATCCTTAGGTATTATCGGGAATTAACTATACTAGACGCATGCATTTAATTAATGAAGTATAATAATGAATTGCCATTTAATCCCACACTACATTTAGATTAGGACAAACTATAGATTAAAAAATCCATCTTTTATTAATTTTCTAAATCACAATCATTTAATATATCATGAATCTAACAAGGAAATATAAACAAACATTAAATAAACAATCTTTTCTAAAATAATTATATTCATTCTTTTTAATTGTTTAGCTTTCTGAATATTAATAGTACACAAATGTATAATTCTTACTGATATGAATCATTCAACGCGTCTTCGAAAAGTAAATTATATCTTTGCCTTTACAAAAACACGTTTTGGTATTACAGTTAACACGCACTTTTATCTTACACGTTTGTTTCAACACCAAGAGAGTTTCAACGCATTTTAGAAAAATACCTCGATTCTACTTTTGATCAATTTTCGTACAAGAATCCGTCATTCATCATCAAGGATTTATATTCGACGCGGTAGGAAGAAATGATCCGACAAAATTTTATCGTCCCATTATTAGTAAAAAAGAAACAATGGCCATAAAGATGTCTTTCACAGTAGATAAAACAAACACGTAATCTATCATTTTCACGCCGTGGCACTATTCCCTGCAGACTAACACAGAAAATCGGTAAACATCGACAGCTATATAGAATGTTAACAGATTTTCGTTATAGTTTAGTAAACATTCGTAGATGAAATAGCCATCAGCAGCACGAGAAAAGTGGAACGTATCATAAATAGTGACAAATGCAGTTGAAAATGATGTCTGTCGATAAAACTATTATATTTATAGAGCTCAAGCGAGAATGGCATACGAATACATTTAACAAAATGCAAATTGGTTGCATTCACTGCTTGGTTCTTCTAAAAATACGTACTTTATAGCGGCGTTAAGGTGCTTCGATTTGACGTTTACCGTTATGTTTATGTAGTGCGTGTCCAGAATTTCAGTATTCAAATTGAAATGGCGATATGTAGCTACTGTTTCATGTAATCAGAAAAATAAATTAAAATCCGAAACTATTGTTGACATTCCAAGGATAATGTATTATAGTTATACAGTTGTTATTGCATATACAATAATTGTAGCCCACTAACATTTAACTAGGAAACAATCAGAAAATTAATTATTGCATACGTCAAATGTATGTAATCGATTATGTTTTAAACAAATATTTTATGGCATTTATTCATTAAATGAGCCTAAAGTTTGCCCTTACGCAACTTTATGCGTCATTAATAATATTAAAGAAAATCTTATGATAATCAGTAAAACGAAAGCATAAAGCCGGACGTGAAGAAATGAGAGGAAAACCGGAAGTTAGATTTGGTTGAACATATTTTAAAACAATATAACCGACTATTAAAAATGCGAATTTAAAACTTTCAGAATTGAATAGCGATTTTTCACTTGCCTAATATCGCAACTCTGACGATTTATGATCTATTTGACTAGTTGTTCAATCTACATCTTAAAGGATACTAGGGCAAACTGTGTCCTGAAAACTTATTTTTAATTCCCTCAAATGCCGCGTTTATGTTTAGTTTGTATGTGTAATTAATATGTAGTAGCTGTACTTAATTTCTAGGTTTGAATCAATTACTTTGGTATTACGCTGAATTGGAGAAGAATAAGTGTTATCATTTACCAAGTGGATTGCCTGATTTTGACAACAATGATAAGGCATGCACAATATGGAGAAGATATGCTAAGTGAGTGATAACTGAAAGAATCTGCTGTTGTAAATATCTAGATTGCCGCTATATTGTTTTTCAGTCTGTTTGAAACATCTCAATCACTTTTCTGGGCTAGTTTTGGATTAGTTGATCTGGTTTCATTTGAATTGACGGGCATTAAGGGTTTTACCAGATTTTGGGCTTTACTGATGTTTGGATCATATTCAGTAATCAACGTTATCGTATTACTAAATATGTTGATTGCCATGATGTCCAATTCATATCAAATTATTTCGGTAATATCAGTAATAGCTATAAGTTGAATGATATGTATTGAAACTAATAAATAGAATGTTAAATTTAAATTTGTATTATAGGAAAGATCGGATACTGAATGGAAATTTGCACGAACTAGGTTATGGATAAGTTATTTTGATGATGGAGATACTCTTCCTCCTCCATTTAACTTGTTTCCAACTGTGAAAAATATTACAAGAACAATGACTTGTGGCAACAAAGAGAAAGAAGAAAAGGTAAATGACTTTGAATGAATTGTCCTCAAAAATTAAACATTTGCTTCTAACTATCTATATTCTTTTTAGAAAAGATCTAGGTTAAAATCTAGGGAAAGTCATGAAATAGTCATGCGATTACTAGTTCGTCGATATATAACAGCACAACAAAGAAATCGTGATGAATATGGCGTTACTGAAGATGATATTTTAGAAATACGGCAAGATGTTAACTCATTTCGATATGAGTTAGTCGATATTTTGAGAAAAAATGGAATGAATGTGCCCAAACTATCTAAAGACGAATTCGAATGTAACAAAAAATTAAATAATTTTTTAGTAGCGCTTTCTCCTGATTTTTCACAGTATCCCATTTTTCAGATCTTAGAGAATTTTGGCGTTAGTAGCTTATTCTTTTCGATGTAAGTTGTTAGCTAACCATAAACACTAGTTGATTGAAGAAATGTTAGAAAGGACAGTTTTTGTTGCTTGTTATACATTAATTTTTAATTTGTGAGTGACTTTAGCATATAAATTTTACAAAATAATGACCATGAGAGCGATGTTAAACTGAGTATACGTACATTGAGAAAAGTGTTTTCTAAGGCCAAGAAAGTTGACTTTCTTACATTCATTTTCTTCAGAGAAGTAAGTTCTTTCTTGGAACAAGAATACTTATTTGACACAAGACGACGACTTTTCTTCGCAACAGTAAATGTTTTTCTTAAAAAATCACTAAGATCAAGCAAAACATTTCTTGATTTTAAACTTTTAGTTATCATGCATCACATAGTGCATAAGTATAGTACCTATATTGACGCGGTGCGATTGAATGGAGAGTTATTTGGTTCAAGAAAATATATCTTTGGATTTCCAAGAAAGTGAAATATTTCACAGAAAACAATACTTTCTTGCTTATATAGGAGAATGAGAATAACTTAAATTAAGTAAGTCTTACTTGCTCTTAGTAAACACTTTTCTGTGTGTATGTATAACGTGAATTCGATTAGAAATGGTTTCGTACCAATGATGACAAAGTCCTACCAAATGAACCAGGCAACATAAATTAAAGTCGCTAATATGCTCCTGATACAATAAACAATTGTAATTCAGTTGTCTAGTTTTCTTAAAATACAATAACTGGTAGTTGTTGAATTACATCTGTAGTCTCTCTTCCTAGTTACCATATGTACTGCAGCCAGTATAAATTCAAAATAGACCTATTTTAAAAGTATACTTCTAACATTATAGTAAACTAGATGTATTATTACAATTGAAGTAAGCGTTCTTACAGATATATAACAAACTTACACATACAATTTTAGTTACGGGCAAGAAAGGAAAGGTCATGGAAAGACGTCTACTAAAAGATTTCCATATTGGCATAGTAGAAGGCATTGTATCCGATGTCGTAACCTCAATGAAAGAACCCAAGGATGTCTTTAGTCAAATTGCAAAAGCCATGGGGCGAAGGAAAAGCGGTAAAGATTGGAATGCTTTGGTCCGAAGAAAAACAATCGTTCAAGATCAAATTGGATCAGCGCAAGAAGCTGAAGCTTTGAGGAAGAACAGACAGAGCTTGAGGAAGCACATCGTATCCAGCATCAAGGAGTCTGTAGCAATAGATCATGAGAAATTGCTTGGTAAATATAACATTAAGTGATTGTTCGATATTGATACATTTTTATTTTCTTTTGTTTAGAATACAATCCGAAATTGTCTGCCGTACCTCCAAGTGCAAGAGTGGCGTATGCTAAATTTATGAGTAAGAAGATCGAGCAAGATATTATTATCGATGACGAGGAACAGAGACAGAAGACTAAAAAAATAGGAAAAGCATCAATATCATTTACAGGTAATAATACTTCATTACATATTCCTAAAATTTGATTCCAATTTTTCCCACTTTAAACTCTTGTATAAGTGTAGAACGTCAATACTGTTAAATTCAAATTGCAAATATCTTAAGAATGAAATGTGCCGGAAGGCAATTAATATGTTGTTTTTAATTTGTTTTATTATTAGCCACTTACACACAGATTGAGTGGAGTTGTTTATTGTAACCCATACAAATTTTGCAAAAGGTATACATACAAGGGGGTATTTATATATTGATCTTAACATTGAAGCAATTTAAAAAAACTGAAGCAAGAGCTTTTCTAGTAAATTTTTGAACTTGAAACTTCTGAGGCCTTGTCACAACATGAGCGTAATATTTTCACTCCCGTTCGTTTATATTCGACGTTTCAGCATTCCGGAATCCATTTTGTAGTTTTTTATATCTAAGTCAGCATGAACTATATGATGGACGCGATCCTATGAAACCTTTAGTGTCTCAGCTATATGTTTCAGCCCAATTCGACTGTCTAATAATATCATGTCATGAACTGCTGCAATATTTTCGGGGATAAACATCGAAATCTGTCGTCTTCGTCACTTTTTGTCTTTGACGGTTTCAACAGTTTTTCCCTTTTGAATTACAAAATCCAATTATTCACAGTCGCACATTGATCGCCAAGTTCTCTGCGGTTTATTCACTTTTACTTCTGAAGAAGTCTAGGAGGGCTATAGTTTTAATACTAGCCGTGTGTTCTGTCCTCTCGCTGTGTTCCGAACAGAATCGACAGTTATCACAATTCACCTTGCCCGTCTCCGTCAGGTGGTACCTAAAAGGTGAGTAAAGCCGTGATGGAGCTGAGGCTGAGGAGAAATAATAAACTTTTTTGATTTTCTTAGTTTTGGGGTGTTAGCCCAGTACTAGATTTTCTGTTCACTTTCCCACTGTTGGAGCTGAGTTTTTATTTATTTATTTATTTATTTGTTTGGGACACAAACAGACCGAAGTCCAACAAAGTGTCCACTAATAGACAATAGAATAGTTAATAATGTCGATACAAAACACTGACAAAAAATTAATAACATGTAAGATAGTATTAGATAGTATTAATTTAGCATGTAAGATAATATTAGAGTGGATAAGTGAGAACAATGTTATGACTGTACAGAAAAAACAAAAATTATTCTGACGAGCCACACCGACAGACTATTTGTAGTACACGACGCTTAGTCCACAAATTGAGGTGAGAATAAACAATCAATATTATAGTTATTAATCGCGCTGCTCATTCTCGTAATTGGTGCGTTAATCGCTGAATTTGTATGACAGTAAAGTATTTGTAAATTTGGGGGGTTACGTGTTATGCGTTGAGGAACTGAAATGCCCATACAGGACAATAAATAAGGAGAGTCAACTAAACTAGATAATATCTGCATGCCGAAGAGTATATCGGTAACTAAGCGTTTTTCTGTTAAAGGGTGCATATTGAAATATGCACAACTGGTCTCGTATGTGACGAAGGCAAAACCTGTTTTAATGGCGAGAAACTTAACAAACCTTCTCTGCAGTCTCTCTAATCTATAGATGTGAGTACCGTACTGCGAATTCCAGCTTTGGGAGGCATAACTAAGGTGCGGATAGACATAGGCATAATATAAAGATTTTAAAGCTAGCGGTGAAGAGAAGGACCTGCATGTTCGATATATAAAACCAAGCATTTTATAAGCCTTGGTGGTTGTATAATTTATGTGTTCCTCAAATAATAGTTTTGAATCTAGAATCACTCCAAGGTTCTTTACTTTACTAACACAGAGAAGATTGTCGTTACCGATATTATAAGGCAGAGAAAATATGGTTTTGTTACGGGAGAATGTAATATATTGACACTTAGCGGGATTCAAGAATAATTGCCTCCGCTGACAGTAACTCACCAGCCGATTCAAGTCGTCTTGCAGGAGCAGACAATCGCGCGCAGATCGCACCTGTCTGCAGAATTTTAAGTCGTCCGCATAACATAAAAATTTAGAGTTACGGAAACAGGTATAAATATCGTTGATGTAAATGTTGAATAGAAGTGGGCCGAGATGTGAGCCCTGTGCTACTCCTGATGAAATAGCCTTATATGATGATTTAAACCCGTGTACCGTCACGGCTTGAGTTCTGTTAGTGATATATGATGAAAACCATTTTAGCAAGTCACCATAAACGCCAACAGCAGCCAACCGCTCAAGCAGTATTTGATGATTTAACTTATCGAACGCCTTGCTGAAGTCGGTGTAGATGCAATCAACCTGCACGCGACCATCCATACTGCCCAGTAGAAAATCAACATGCTCAGTAAGGTTACTCTGAGCAGATCTACAGCGAACGAATCCATGCTGTTGAGGCATGATATCCTGCTTAAATGCGTGATAAACTCTGTCATAAACGATGGACTCCAGTAGTTTAGGGATCACTGACAAAAGAGATATAGGGCGGTAGTTGTGAGCATCTCCCCTATCACCTCCATTAAAAACAGGTACAATATGAGATGTTTTCCACCTGGAAGGAAAGGTAGCGCAGCCCAGGGACATATTAAATAATATTTCAAGAGGAAGTAGTAGCGAGGATGAGCAGCTCTTAACAAACAGTGGGGGAAGACCGTCTGGGCCTGCCCCTTTACGTATATCAAGTTTATTTATTTTATGAAGTACTGAGGCTTGTTCAATACGAAAAGTACCTATGGCTGCATTGGTATAACGCTCAGGTAAGTTATTGGGGAAGTGAGAAGTATTATCATCGACCACAAACACGGACGAGAAATATCGCGAGAGGAGTTCACATACATCTTGGCCACCAGATGCAATTTCTTGATCACATCTTGATGTTTGGTATGGATTTGACAGCACGACGTTCACGTGAGAAAGCCCAGAAATACTTAGGATTGGTGGTGATATTGTCCTCTACCCTACGGATATAACAGCTGTAATCTTCCCTTATCAAATATTTTGATCGAGCTCTCAATATTTTATAAGTAAGGTAGTCGACATTGTTGTTGTCTTCCACTTTTTATGGACTTTTAATTTTTCTTTAATAACTGTAATTGTGGTTTTACTATACCACGAGGGAAATTTATTAGTATGTGGACGGCGAGAATTTGCGTATAAAAAGATCGCTTTGGAGATATAAGAATAGAATGTATCGATTGCCGAATCAATTGGCAAAGCGGACAATTCCGAGTACCAGTCAATTCCAGACAGGGGTTTTGATGAGACCACAAAATGGCTCTGGTTCAATAAATCGGAACGCTGCGGCTTTCTTTGTAAGACCATCGGCAGTGACCTGGTACCCACATTAGTGTGACTGTATTCTTTAGGGTCAGAGCATTGAGGGTGAGCAGACAGTCACAGGTTAACTTGGATTTAAAAGTGTAGGCTCTTAGAGCCTTTAGTACTGACTGGCTGTCTGAGAAGATATTGTGCACCTTGGTAGCGTCTTTTCAGATATTCCTGGGTACATTCATTATTCCATGGTATATACTTCTGCCTGGCTCGTATCAAGCGCCATCGAGACCTTGCATTTCAGTCCGTAGATACCTATGCCCACTCCTAAGTCGGTTTTAGATCCGTCCATGTAGTTGCGTACGGACGGCTCTTATATTAATATTAAGCTGGCTATAGGAACACATTAAATTTGTTGTAAAACCCTACAAAAATGACAGCTAATAGATACACCTTGATCATGGTGAGACTATAGTTTTGACAATAAACATGTAAATTCAGTATGACAAATTTACGAAAATATGTCGTAGTTTTTATTAATCAGTTTAAAATGATGGCTTCGTATGTTACACTATCCTGACGCAATATTGGCATTGAAATAATTCAAATATCCTTCAGATCAATTAAGACAATTTATTAAAATAATGTTAACCAGAATTGCAAGCAGTTTAAAATGATCAAATTCCAGTTCAACTTTGGTCAGCTGTGGTTAAACGAATTAATTTGTGTATGCACAAATATTTTCAAGTAATAACTAAATGTTATATATTTTTCTTTAAGTTTTAACCAGCGATAGAGAAATAGTTTGTCGTTGCATTACTTTCGAAGTATGGCATATATTGCTTCTTAAAATTTGTATTTCGTGTGCAGTGCTATTATTTGCTGATTGGAAATTTTTCCTGGAAAATTACACTTACTCAAAATTCAGTACCGTCATTAATATAATTCGGAGCAGATAGCAGCACCGTCTCGAGTGTTTGAGCTTTAAGTAAGTAAATATTATTTGCCGTAACGCAGTATCTTAATTCGTTTTTCTTTATACATACTTTAAGTTACTGTGTGATGTGGATCAGAAAAGTTAGCGTCGAGAATAGGATTTCTCATACTGTGGAAAAAAATACTCCATTAAAATGTTATCATTTAAGTTGATACAAATTTTCGTAACTAACTCTTTTTAAATGTTTAAACAAATAGTGTTTTGGTTTTATAATTATTCCTCACTTATTTGTGAAAATAATGTGAAGTGTAATTTCTATATTCTCGAAATAAATTGATTTTATGGAAACCTATCTATATGAAGAAGATGTTCTACCTATATCAATACTTGTACTTCATAAATAATGCGGCTTCGTTGAAGTATCAATATAAATAAGTTAAATAATTTAAATAAGAAAAAATGTATATGACCTACATGCGCACAAATATTTTTATTTTAGATCCTGTTTCATTTGAATTTAATAAAAATACGATGTACCGCACTCTACTAAAAAGCATTTATCGAAAACCTTCATGAAATATATATTAAAACCGCTTGCAATATTTTCATGGATGAAAGAGATTTTATCATACAAACCATATTTCTTTTGATTCATCCATAACTAGTGTGCACGTAATAGTGATTCCGTTTAGTAGGCCACTTATCTTAAAAGCATGTTTCATGTGGCTGTGTAATTTATATGTCTGTATCTGGACCACTCGAATTGTACTTACATTAAAATTAACGTATACCTAAACCTAATATATTTCCTACGATCAAAGGGATTATACACACGTGAAATATTTCATATACAGACTTAACAGGATTAGTTTCAATGTATCTAAAGTTGGGCCATTGCAGCTACGTTCTAAATTTAAATACTTCTTATACACTTAGTGCTTTCGATAGCGCCTACATTATTACACATTAATATTATTAGCATAGCTATTTATTATGACATTTAGTACTTCTCTTTTTGTTATATGTATGTACCTACATATTACAAGTTGTTCTTCTAAATTTTTTGCTACTTTGTTATTGAATTTGGCGAAAAGAAAAGTTCTAAACTAGGTATACCTTATATCAATCTGTATTGATTATTTTTTTTTAAATGAATCTTAACAGATGAAAATTTAAAAAAATGTTGTCATTGGCTTTCGTAAAAACTAATAATCATGTAAAGTGAGGACTATTTCAAGATTGAAGAGTATATAGTCTTGCAGTATATCGAGGAAAAGGAACAGCTGTTACAACGTTGGTTATACCGTCAATTTTAGCAGCCAGTGTCCAGATATGCTTCCTTATTAATACAGTTCGTTAGTCTGTTGTTAAGTTTGAACCAATTCTTTAAAGTGGGGGTTGTTCCATGAGCGTATTGTCTCGTGATATCTTCATAAAACCCCCACAGGCTGCTGTACCCATTAGTTTAGGGTAATATAAGATTGACACTATAGTTAATGATTATTGTAATTAGTAACTGCGTTCAATTTTTTGCATTTCTTATTTCTGTTGTTCTTTGGTTGAATTTTTGGTAAAATTCTATATAAATGTTTTCCGTGTTATTGGCAACGCGGTTACTGGTATGATTATTTGCAAAGAACTTAAAAACCTTTCAGTTTCAAGCAGACATGATAATATCTTTTTGGTTGAGTTTCGTTCAAATAGTTACTATCTTCTGAAAGATACATCCTATGTACGAATTCAAAAATAGTTGTTGCTTAAGTTTGGCCCACATTTTGTTAATAAACTTGTAAACTGTAAAACAAGCTTCTAGTTTAACAACCAAGAAAATTATACTCCGTTTGGCAGCATTATTTGGTAAAAATTATAGAGAAGTATAAAACATATTAAGAATTGTGTAAGATAGATACATAATTGCATACATAAGTGCACTTACTTCCGCGAACGTGCACATGTTTAACATTTTAGTAAATATATATGTTCATGTTTTTCGTTTATGATAAAAGCACATATGTTACCATTTTCATAGAAGAATAGTACGAAATTTATTTATGGTTTAAGCGGGATATTATAAAAACAAATAATGCAACGGATATTATCGAATTGGCTCGATATAAGTGCGAGCAGGTAAAGCCACATTTGTCACATCCATATACATATATTATTTCACATGCTTTGGATTTTTTCTTTTGAATATTTGAAAACAGTTATTTTAGGTAGGTATATAAAATAACATATCTGGTGGTAGCTATCAGAAAAAAGAATCCAGAAAATAACAAAACTAACAAGTGTAGTTGCTGTTGAACGACGAGCTACAAATCCACGCTGTCGTTCTATTAAATAGGTTTAACATGCTTGGTACAAACATCAGTAACAATAGACTCAAAAATCTTAACAGACGTTGATAATCTAGAAATTTGTTGATAATTTCACACCTGATAGTTAACTTCAGGATTGTGCACTGGCAGTTGATAATGGTTTTCATAGTTCAGCACAATTATGTTTGGAATGCAATGCAAATTTGTAGTTAGTATCACTGAGTGGTTGGTAATAAGTAGTTAATTTATTGAATAGCAAATAAAGGTTGATCCGAACGTAACCTAACACCTTGTCAGTGGTTTAAGTTTTCGATCAAAATTGTTGCCACAACAGGGATTTTGGTGAAAGTATACTTCTGCAGTTGAAATTCGCACAGTATTTTTTTAAGTGTTTCGATAGCTTATGGTAACACTATGTAGATACACTAATGTATATCACTAATTAATATATGTATTTTTTGACCTTTATATGCTATACTATACAGTGTGGTCATAAAGTTTGGAACCAAGCTTATAACCGCATTATTTTACATTTTTAGGAAAAACGCTCGGACAGGTAAATTTTCATTTTTAAAACGCCATCTTTTGACATACAATTTTTTTCTATGACGTCATTGGTTTTTAGAGTGATGACGTCATCAACCCTTTTTTAAATGGCAACCATATTATTTTTTTATCGTTTTTGGTAGATCTTTATATCCTCCAAATAGTAATATAAAACAATTGGTATGTTGCATCACAATTTTTTTAAAATAATATAAATTTAGAAAAAAAAAATAAGAAAATTTTATTTTTGTACAAAATTAAAATTAAATTAAAAAAAATGCATCTGAACTTAAATTTATTGTAACAGTTAACGTAAATTTTCAAAATGGACCCCACCAACCAACTGACACTGTCCCAGCCGAGTGTAAATGCTTTGCGATCAATAGTAATCTGCGTTATTCGTTCCAGATCAAAACAACAGAAAAAACAACCAACAGACAAAGCGGATCGTAAAAAGCACACGTACTGTTACTATAACACTAAACACTTTAACCCACTAAACACCAAACAAGTTTTAACTAAAACACCGACGCGTTTCAACAGCAATGCTGTCATTATCATGCTGTTGAAACGCGTCGGTGTTTTAGTTAAAACTTGTTTTGTTTAGTGTTCTACTTCTGCACCAAGAGATCCAGTGAAGAACTTCTCATGTGTTTTTTCGATTCTGCCTGATGATGGGAATTTCCCGAAACCGGTAGCAAATTATTTGTTAATATAGAATCTTGTGAGATATAGACCAACCTTTTTTCCCTTCTATTTGTGATCATCTACTCACACGAGTCATCATGTTTGATTTACTTCTCATGTTACTATGCAAAAAATTTACAAAAACAAAAACATGCACTCTTTGCAAGATCCTCTTTATGACATTCTTTCTTCTTTTTATACAAATTATGTACAACACTAATATTTTGAAATTGTTTCTATGTCGACAACGTTGTTGAATTATTTACTTCTATTTTTGACGTTAAATTAGTTAGACATTGCGTAAAAATTGTTCATTTTCGCTAATATAAAAAATGGCACATTTATCTGAGCGAGAAAGAAATTTTAATTATGGTTGGGTATGGGGACAGATAAAGAACGGATTTAGAAGCATGCGAATTGTTTAACCATGAACACCCTGATAGACCTCCAATTGCCAGGTCTACGGTGACAAAACTAGTTGGAAAGTTTACCGAAACTGGATCCGTAAAAGATCGACCACGGCAAGGTAGGCCTCAAGTAGGAAAAGATGTGCAATTAAATGTGCTTCTAGAAGCAAGGCATCATGTTTCCACCAGACAACTTGCGTTAGCCAATCAGGTGGCTCACCCATTTGTCGTCAACTTATTCAAAAAAGAACACTATCATCTTTACAAAGTTCAGCTTGTACAGGAATTAGATGAGGATGACGAAGATCGTCGACTGCAGTTCTGTGAAGACGTAATGTTACGTTGTGACCAAAATGCAAATTTCTTGGGAAACATCGTCTTCTCTGATGCTACGTTCTGCCTAAATGGATCTGTTCACCGCCATAACTGCAGATATTTGTCGCAGACCAATCCGCATTGGACTCAAGCGTCTCATACTCACCGCAGAGGAAAAGTTAACGTATGGGTTGGTATGATTGGACAACGCATTTTAGGACCATATTTTTTTGAAGGAAATTTGACTGCTGTGCAATATTTAGAATTTTTAAGATTTGAACTGGTTCCAGCGCTCGCTGTTATTTTCCCAAATCACGAGGATGGTGATGTACCCCATCCAAATATTTGGTTTCAACAAGATGGGGCACCTCCCCATTATGGTGTAGAGGTTCGCCACTATCTTGACGAAATATTTCCTAATAAATGGATTGGATGGAGAGGCATAGAATGGCCACCTCGTTCTCCTGACTTGACTCCGTTAGACTATTTTTTGTGTGGTTATTTGAAATCGAAAGTGTATTTTAACAAACCGAATAATTTAGAAGATTTAAAACAACGAATTCGCGTAGAAATTACACAAATATCCCCAGACATAATTGAGGCGAGTATACGAAGTGTTTACACTCGGCTGGGACAGTGTCAGTTGGTTGGTGGGGTCCATTTTGAAAATTTACGTTTACTGTTACAATAAATTTAAGTTCAGAAGTATTTTTTTAATTTAATTTTATTTTTGTACAAAAATAAAATTTTCTTATTTTTTTCTAAATTTATATTATTAAAAATAAATTGTGATGCAACATACAATTGTTTTATATCACTATTTGGAGGATATAAAGATCTACCAAAAACGATAAAAAAATAATATGGTTGCCATTTAAGAAAGGAATGATGACGTCATCACTCTAAAAACCAATGACGTCATAGAAAAAAATTGTATGTCAAAAGATGGCGTTTTAAAAAAGAAAATTTACCTGTCCGAGCGTTTTTCTTAAAAATGTAAAATAATGCGGTTATAAGCTTGGTTCCAAACTTTATGACCACTATATAAAGTATAAAAAAATAAATAATTAAATATTTATTTATAAATGACCTCTAAGTGGAAATAAATCAGGAATTAAAAGATAAGTATATCACTAATGTTATATCAAAAATCAGTTTCTAAGATAAACAGCGTCTACCCAAAATATAAATTGATACCATTGTATTTTACCTATAGTTTCGTCTTTTGGAATATGTTGTATTATGTGTAATTATTGACACAATGTTAGGGCTGAAGATTAAACTGAACTTAAAGTTTAAAGCGGCTCTACTTTTTGCTACCTGTTGCTGTAAATTAGCGATGGGCTAAACGGTTCATTAGACGGACAGCGTTTACTAGTTCCAGATGTTTTTAACGAGCCGTTCCAGTTCAATTATGGCTTTATGCTAAAATATAGGTGTTGTGATATTATTGTGATAAAAATTCGACTGTAGAGGAGGTTACATCCTGAAAATAGTTTTAGATGTACGACGCAGAAACACCCTGCATATCTTGATGTCTATGTGATTTAGAATTCTTCTGAGTCTTACTGTTGTTATAATATAGGATATTACCCTGTTCTCTCTGTTGTATTAATTAAGCAGTTAAATTAATGCACAATTAACACAAGATAAACTTCTTAACATGTGAACCATCAAACTGAACTTGATAGTGAAAAGCACTCATTTGAGCATTATAGCGTTCAATTCAAGTAACGGTTGCCTTAAGACCATTTCTAACAGTCTACTTGTTAAACACCATTAATTTATTTCAATATTTGTATAAAGGGTAAGCCAAACCCCGGAATGTTTACTTCTTCAGTTCTCTTAAAATGGAACAGTATGTATTTTATTATCTCCTCATTTAACGAATTTTATTGTTTAATAAGCATTGGTATAGCTGAATGCACATTTTTTAAAATTATTGCCGATAGACTTTACTTCAATTTGTTACAGATTTCCCAACATACATATATAGTAGGAAAACAGCATATTATTAGGTATTATCTGAGGGAGTGTAGTGTGAAAGCACGATTTGCGAGTAGTGCGACTTTGACACTAACTATTTTTCAAATTTTGATAGAATAATTTTACTTTGTATCGGTTTCTCTAATCAATTTTTGTCCAAAAGAATTGATTGATATAGTTTTTTATGCTGAGAGAAGGTAAACAATGCTGACCGATTGAATTGTAGATGTTAAGTAAATATAACATTGTATTTACACTGTATGCACCATCTCACAGATCTTCCTGCAAGAACCTGGTTTTTAAAGCTGATTGGCATTTAACATCAATACTGTAAGTAGTCAGAAGATACTTTTCGGGATCATTGACATGTTGAAAAATAAAATTACTCTCGAGTATACGCAAATATAGTAGTATGTACCCAACCTTTGCAGGGTTAATCAAATCATTTCCATGCTTAAGAGTAAGAACTTTCCACCAGATCTTAGAAAAATCAGTCGTGGTTGAGTGTCCAAAATTTTTAGGAGCAATAATAAATGTTTTCTTTAATTTTGTTTTCATAAACTGTCTGTAGTAGTACAATTGCTCCTGGAGCTATTATACTTTTTTGTTCACTAAAATTTCGTTGATATTTCTTGACACTGTAGTCCACTTTTCGTTTTCGCAATTCTATATCTTTCACAATTTGTTTGATACCTACTGTTTGATTCTTAATAATTAGTTCTTTCTATATACAACTTTATTTAGTTCACAACATAACAGTTTGTTGTACAGTAAAATAATTCACAATTCAAAAGCCAATATTTGTAATTGTAATACGCTGAGATTTTCCTGTTTATCTTTTACAAGTCAAAGGAATATTCTTTTATTGATAACTTCCAATCCTTAAAATTTGTATTTTTATTCTTCTTTATTAATTGCTAATACTTGCAATTAGTTTTGTACAAGATTATTAAACGGTTTTATACCGCAAGATTGTTTTTCGAACAGATGTTCATAACGTTAATGTTAGGAGTAGGGGCCTGTTGACACCTCCACAACATCAACTAGAATGTTTCAAAAGATCCTTCCGATACAACATTGTAAAATTATATAACTCTATTCCTACATTTCTAAAACTTTTATCTATTCCGTCTTTCTGCCGTGGGTTCAAAGCGCACTTTCTGTCCTTGGGTCGTGGATGAAAGCCTTGTCGAATATTGTCAACTACTTCATACTAATTTTCTGTTTATTTTATTTTCATTATTTCATGTTCAAAGCGAGTAATTTTATTGTATCATTTCCATGTTGCATTATTGGCTATAAGATGGAGCAGTCGTGTGAGTGAGTGTTAGCACGATTACTAAATATATCTTTTAATTAGCTCAAATCTGTTTCATGTATTTCTTCAGTTTTGATGTCTATATATTTTTGTACCTTTATATTTATATACATACCTTTCTGTACTTTTTATGTTGTTGGGCTAATAAAACACTATTATTATTTTATTACAGTCATTAATAAATTTTTAAGTAGATCTATATTATTTGCATGGCCTATGTTGCAGATACAAACAAATTTACATATAATGGGGCAATTATTAACGATAGTATGTTCATTGTCAATTTTTAAATTCTTATGATGAAGTTTCCTTTTGATTAAGGAAGTTCCGATGAAATTAAGATGTTTATTAAGCGTAAATTTAGTGAACAAAGCGAGTAATTACGTTGGAAGGTTTCACTTCTCATTATTAAATATAACGATAGATTTCTTGTATCGATCTAGCGATTTCTCAATATAGAATTTTAATTAGGCAAAAAGTTTCAATTTTTGGTTAGCTGTCAATGACTTATTAGTTTATACATAACTCAAATGTTTCAGTAAAAAAGAATGTTATTAAGGTTAGAATAAAACTATCATTGTATGAATCGTTCATCGAATGATTTGTTGTGAAGATATATGATTTACGTTGGCCTATCATCGAAAGAATATTGAAAGTGAATTAAAAGCTAATATTTATATATTCAGGTAATTATATTTCATCTTTTACGATCCGTTATGATGAAGCTTCAAAGCTTTGCATTACACAGCCTATAAACAATCTATCGAAAATATTAAAGCGTAAATATTAGAACAAAGGTGCCTATTTTAATTCCCACTACAATTTATTAAAAAAATAGTCTATTTTGTTAATCCAGTTTTTTCTACAATGGATACTCTGGATTAAATTGGAACTCAAAACGCATAAATAAATGGAATCACTGGAGCGGCGTCGATTGTATTGCAATTTCGGATATTACTATTATTCTAAACTGGAACAGGGGCACAAAATAGTTAAAATAATTCGTCTGTTATAAAATATTATAGACAAAGTTTTATTTTAATTTGCAATCCCTGACATGATTTACATGTGTAAAATGTCTGAGTTAATATAATATATACATAGCTACATATTTTTAAACATATTGAAATAACTTAACAAAAACAAAATATCGTAGCGGTAAAGCTCTTGTATGTGATTCATATATTTATTAGCAAGAAATGAAGTATCTAAATAACTGGTGATTCACCTCAATCCTCTTTAAAGTTTATTGAGACATTTTACGGTCGTTATTATTGAAAAACGCGGTAACATTAAATCATAAAATGAGAAAATAAAGTTAGAGCTCTCACGAATTTTTTATTTTAGTAAATCCACTAAAACAGTTCTTGTGATAAATGTTTTAATAAAGTGTTTCGAAGCTTTCGCGTTTTAGTATTTACTATGTTTTTTTAATACATACATACATACTTACATTCTGCCTACGTTAAAATTTATATCTTTATATTTGATTCTTTTTTATAGATACGAGTATAATCATATTAATGTCAGATTGTTCTATTTTCAGATTTCACTTGTAATATTTAAATTTATAAAAGTTAAAAGTAGTTGTTTGTAATATATTTTTATTTGTGTAATTATAACATACACAGATAGTTAGTGTGAACTATATACATATGTTCTATGTATGTACATATATAGTGTGTTTATAACGTTTAGTTTTAGATGACTAGATTCATATCCTTTCCTTCTAAACATAGCTAACCATGTTTGCGAAATATTTTGTTAATGTGAAGGAAGGCCTATATATGAGATTATAAAGCTGATATAGCGGTACAATGTGAACTACACGTCAACTATGATAATTAATGAAAATTAGTATTATCTACATAATATATGGCCTTGTAATGTAATGGATGAATTTTATGGTAGTGATGGTAGAATCTTATCACATAAATAATGCAATTTAAATCACCAAGAAATAAAGAATAAGAGCAATCTCAAGTTTTTAGTAAAACATATCAATTAAGCCTCGATAGTGCAGTCGTCAAATTGTCTTTCCAAAGTCATTCAAGTGTAGTGAGGTTAAACGGAATGACTGTGATCTTCAGTTTCAACTTTTGTGAAGTCATAATTAAAAGTGTGAATAATTAACCACATTTTGTAAACACTGTATTTTTATATACGAAATTATTTTTTTCTGAACTGGGGATGTATGCATGCAAGATTATATAGATTTTGCCTTTAAATATTTTTACCAAATGCTCGAGAGTCATGCATAATATTCAGAAAACTCGCGTGCATTTTATGGCCTGCAAATGCAATTATTATACTAATGGAAGTGATGAAGTAGCATAACCTCTCCGTGTTGACACTTATATCGTCCATATCTTTAAAATTCGTGTTTTTGTAAAACTGTATCAAATATTGGGCAATATTTGGAAAACAATCCCATAATTCTACCGACTTGCAATACAGATAATTTTCGCCTGAGTAAAACGGAATTCGATACGTTTGGGGAGACAATCAGTCGGGATAGGAGCTGGTTGACTTTGAGCAAATTCAACAAGCTAATTTACCCGTGCGATTGAATCATGTTTGTTTTTATTGAACTTAGGCATAGATATTTTGGGCCACAGGTAACTACGTTTGGTTGTTTTACTAAATCAATTGGCTGGCGATACTTACCGCAGGTTCTTTTCCTCGAGATAAAAATAACAATGCTACTATTAAATTATAGCACTTGCTTACTCCAATAATCTTGGGCAAAATAGAATAGTTTCCTTAATTCAATAGTTCTTCGATAATACTCAAAGTCTTAGTAAATACATCGCCAATATATCATCTTATTGGCGATGTATTTACTAAGACTTTGAGTATTATCGAATTATCATTCGTACAAGAAATAATAGGTCTGATTGGCTCATCATTTTATTATAGAAACATCTGCCAAAATCTGTTAGCAACCATTATAACTTAATAGTTACGTACTTGTAGTAACACAGTAGTACGACTACGTAACTATTAAGTTATAATGCTGTTACTTTACATGGAAGGTTTGGATGCAAATGGGTAGTAAGGGATGGTCTTGTATCACAATCTCCAAGATTTCTGATTTAAACAGTTCTAATTTCTTTCTTTGGGTTTTTGCAAAGTTTAGTGTTGGTTGCATTTGTAATTAATGTAGACCTGTAGTATCACCGCTGAAAACGGAAGTTCTCTAAAGCACCCTTCTAAAATATTTGGGACCAGGCTGTTTTCTGTTTGATTACTCTGCAGCACACATATTTGCAACCAACTGATGATTTCTTTTACATTCAACGAACATTATAAACGTATGTTGACATTTCTTTTTGAAAAAATTCACTATTGTAAACAGTAATAAGAACTAAAAGAAAGAACAAAAGAAAGTTGCCATTTGCAAATCCATTGAGTGATACTGAATTCAGGCATGCAAGTGAGGAGAATATTGTCAACTGAAGGTGAAATGTCGGCAAATGTAACACAAGAAATAGAATATGAATTTAGCTATAGGTTTAGGAAATACGATTCTCCTTTAACTATGTCCAAAAAAAAAGGATTTTCACAAGTATAAAATAGAAAAATAACAGTGTTACTTTTGAGTTTCCTTTCACTTTTCAATATGTTGATGATCTACTGGAATGATCTGAGCTTGAAGTTGATATAGTCCATATATGTATTACCTTAAGAAATTCGGAGAACAACAACGGACGAAGTTGCTACACGCTTTGTGTCCTGTTTGGATAGCGATGGTTACCATTTCGAACAGAACTATGTCTAAGATTAAGTCGCAAATGTCAACAAACTGATAGTTCACAAATAATGTGCGTATGAAGGGAATGATTGTTTAAAATTAAGTTTTGTTTATTTTCTATTTATAAACTTGAATATGGGGAAATATAATCGACAATTGTTATAAAAGTATATTACTATGAAAACACATTTTTGTACTCTGAAATAAATGTATACATGATTTCTTTAGTTAGTTAGTTTTTATAAAATGGATTCTTGAAATCATTCAACTTAAAAAAATAAATATGCTGTATTTTGATGAGGACGCATTCTGATGGCGAAAGTACATATTCGTAGTTACGACATCAATTAAAGTGATGTTGAGTCTGAAGATTATTAATTGCTCATATCCCATTTAATAAAATGATATTGACAGAATAATTGAATGAATTAAGGAATATAAAGTCCGTCAAGATTATTTATGTGAAAATGATATTGATCCGAGGAAAGCAGTTAATGTATTTTTATTATTATGTACCGTATGTCTCATCTATAAAAAAATTATTACCTTATCCATATTGCAGCTCTTGAAAATAAATCCCAACCGGAAATTTTATTAAAAACATGTTGGAGCGTATAAAAAAATCAAAAATATATTAAACTCTGCACTCTTATACTCTAGTATCTCTAAGATATTTAGCTGAAAGTGCGTAGTATTTTACAACTAAACGCGAAACTGTTGTCAAAAATGATTGATTTGAACCTATTATTTTAATAAAGCTGAAATCTTTCGCTTATATCGTTTTCAGTGTTAACAATTCAAATACAAAACTACCTTACTATCAACTTACCAACAATCCTATCATCCATTTATGCGTATATATGATTGTCACTGTTGTCTATCGATTACAATTTTCCAATAGAATTCACCAATTCTAATTACATTCTTACTGTATTCTCAAGTAGATCAAAAGACCGATGCTCGCGACGAAACAGGCACGGAAACTAAAGCAAGTACGGATGAGCTTACCGAATCGGCAATTACAACACCAGATGACAGTTCAAAGTCGGTGGTAAATATGTTTACACAAACCATGCGTACATCTTTTGTTTACATTTATATTTTTATGTCTTATTAGAGCGTCGAAATTACCAAACGTCCTCTGTCCCCGATTATTGCTAGTCCAACGCTTTCGGAGGGAGAAGAAGCCGCTAAAAAGGATGTTGAGAAACAGGATGTACAGAGAGATGATACTGCTTCTCCAGAAACGTTGCCGAGTTTAAAAATCGAAGCGGAAGTGAAACCTCCACCTAGAAGGAGTTCTGTTGATTCAGTTAAAAGAGGTCCACCACCTCCACCACCAGCAAGTACGAGTAAATCGCCTTCACCTGAAAAAGAAATCGAAACAATTCAAGAAACGGCAGATGTGAAGGAAGGTGATAAAACTGAATTGGAATTAGAAAAACCCGATATAGACATCGGTGCAAAAGATGAAGCTAAAGATTCGAAGGAAACAGTGGAAGAAACAAAAGCAGATATAAATCTGTCTGGCGAACTTAAAGATGCAGATGCGAAGGGATTAGATGATAAACCTAAGGAAATTGTGGAAGTCAAAATTGAAGCTGCACCTGAGACTATACAAAAGGAAACGTCAAAAGCAGACGCAAATAAAAGTGAAATACCTCAAGAAAAAGATGAATCGAAATCAGATGAACCAAAAGTAAAAATCGATCAAAAGATAGATGAAAAAGAATCAGTAAGTGGAGATACATCTAAAGAAGTAACGTTGAGTGTAACAACTGCGCCTGTCAGTCCAAGGAGTGATTTCGCAATTGGTGGTGGTTCAGGCAGGTCAAAATTATCGGGTAAAATACGTACAGGATGGATTTAAACTAATTTTTTGGACATTTTATCGAAAATTATAGTAATACAGCTTAATTTCTTTTATATTGGTTATTGTTTTTGTCGTAAGATGACTTTGAGGTTGAAACCTCTCTCTTCTGAATCTGCTGAAAAAGTGTAAGTATATGAAATATTTTTTTTAATTCTGGGAGAAACACATGTAAGTGCTTGGTTTTTTATCGAGAATAATTTTTTGTTAAAATTTACACTGTAAACGACTGTACTGGTATTTTAGAAACACATAATAATATTTACTTTTTAAGAGTAGGTACTTACATGTCACGATTGCAAACTGCCTATTTGATTATGGTACAAATTGACCATTGATCAAAAATTTTTTGCAATGGTTTGCTTACAGTTTTGTATATGTAGTTTATTTGAATTCAAGATCATCTTTCCAAAATTTACAGCGGTTGATTGAGTTTATTGAATTGATAGAAACGTTCTTGTGTAAGGTGGGCTGAAAAGTTTTTTGTTATAAATATGTGCATTAGAGAAATAGAGCTTTTGATTTGTTGGTATTGTTTTGTTTGGAAGTAATTTTGCTTTTCTGATTGGTAAATTCTTTTTAATTTATGTGTATAATTTTAATGTAAGACAAAGGCAATATGAACTGTATGGCTGCTGTGTAGCACCATAATGCGAATACAATCATTGAGAAGAATAATTTAAATTCACTTGTTTGGCTTTCGTTATACTATTTGAATATAAAATCCTACTCCTCTTGCTTGATTTTTACTGCATTGTTTTGGTAATAGTTAGATGAGAAAATTATTGAGCTGACTAACATCACATTGCGAGAATTTAGGTCGATTTATTGACCATAGAAATATGCATGCTTTGGCTCAATTTATTATCAATTATCAAAAATAGTAGAGGGCGATACTTTTGGACGCTTCAACAGTAAAACTCTTATTTGCAATTTTTAGAGAATAACTTGAGAGTAACATATTTTTGGAAAAGTTTTAATGTCACGCTGTAGATCAAAAATGATGCTACCACTAGGCAAGATTAATTGAAACGTTTTGAGTCGTCAACATCGACACTTACGATTTTTCTTTACAGAAATAACCATGGTCTTAGAAAATATTTAAACCGAAACGTCCCAAGTAAGAGAATAATTTTAACCAGGGAGAAGCAATTTAGCAGCAATATAAAAACCAGATTTTGCAGTCTATTAATTACTATTATTGTTTTGATAGAAACACCTTTCGATAATTCTTGTCTAAAATTTATATAATAGGGGTTAGGGTTGTTAAATTTTGAAGGTTCAAATATTCCAGATTTCAGAGTTCTCGATAAAAGATTGGTATTTATAACTTCGTAGGATTTCGCTACCTGTGTGGTTAAACATTGAAATGTTTCGGCATGTGTTACTTTCGTTTCACTGTCTATGTCGTCAGCCATTACAGCATTTGAAACTTCATTTATCATTAAATTGACACACGTTTAATTGGAAAGATGTTCCACACCTTAACTTCTAGATTTATTTCCAGAAATCAAGGAGTGTTTCAAACATTTTTTCATTTTTGTTTCTTTGTTACATTCTTGAAATTCGATTCTAGTGTGCATAACTATTCCAACTACATCTGTGTTTTATTATTTTCTAAACGTAAAATCGTAAATAGCGTTAGTTTAAATTTGAAAGGATCATAATATATAATATTAAAAACAAAAGATCGCACTACAAGAAGATTTTTCGAATGCTGTGAAAGTTTACTTGTTTATGCTATTGAACTGCTAAACAAAACGAAGTCTTTAAATTATTATAAACTTTTCAGCCTTCCCTTTTATGTATAAAAGTTTACAAAATTTGGATATAGGTATTATGTAACCTCCGGTGTAGTCGTGTGTAAAGAACGAATATAAAAAATAATAAATAATATATGCAAGCAATTAAGATTATCGACTTTTCCGTATGTTGTTTAGGTAAGACGGATTTTGGGTTAATAATGTTTATATAAGCTAAAATTAGGTTAATGAAATATAATTTCAGCTCTCATTTATTCTTCTAATACGTAACTGCCTTCCGATGCAGAAATGATATTGTTATAAGTATATAGAATTTGTTATACATCGATACTTTTTCATATATCTCTTTTTAAGGTATTCTTAAGCTTATAAATCTTTGAATATATCTATATGTTGTATGTCTCGACGATTTATTGAATAAAATACATACTTAGAATCGAAGAATATAACTTTTTATTTCCCTGCATTTCTTACAACCTAAAATTAACGTCGTTGATGTTTAAGATTTATCCACAACACGGGTGGCAAATGTTTAATATAATAATAATAATAATAATAATAATATAAACTTCTTGGGTATAATAGTTGTAGTCACCTAAATTATTATATGACATAGGTACACAATATATTGTTTATTAAGTTACGTCTGTATTTCAATAACGATAAAAGAATCCATCACCCGTGACTTCGTGTGTGTTTTTCAGAAGCTGGAAAATTACACGCATTTACACAGTAGAATAGTGCAGTCCTACTCTTATTTCCATTACCTATAAAATTACGTAGATATATACTACTAGCCAGGCACTCTATAGAAGTGTTTAGTCGTATTTCTTAACGACTATTTTATTTATCAAAAACTTGCATGCGAATAAACTAGCGAAAATCGTTTGATTACAATAAAGACATGAACAAAGCATAATTTTAGAACATATTTTAGTGGCTATAGCTGTTTTCTAATTCATTTTCAATATCATAAAACATATGGTTTCTAATTTTAGATTGTTAATAGGTAAACAAAAACTGTATTGTATTCACAAGAAGAGAAGAAATATGCGCAAAATTATTTACCTACATAAGTGATGTCTATGTGAAATAAATACAGGTGCAGTCTGTAATATACATGCAGTGAAGTTTGTATAGTGCCATATGAACTTTTGAATAGTATATTTGGTTTTCTTAATACTATGGCATCGAAGTTAATGCTGAACTAAAAAGAAACAAATGCAAGAAAAAAATTATATTAAAAAAATCTATTACATTTTATACAGAGACTATTTACAATAATGGTAATTCGAAACGGCGAAATTTCTATAGGTCCATTAACACAAAATTCATAAATAAAACAAATACATAAAAAAATATTTTTGTACAATTAGTAGTGACAGTTAGATCGTATATTCAAAAAATCTAATTTGAAACATCCGAGTATTTGTACTGTCGATTCAAACACCTCTCTTGTCAATATTGCCCAAAGATTTTCGATGAGTTTCAGATCGAGCGAGCGAGCAGGCCATTATAATAAATTGAATTCCTTTTGATAAAACCACTCCTTTGTTTGTCTAGAATTATGAATACCTGCATTGTCTTGCTGAAACGTCCAGTCTTGCGTCGGTAATTGTTCACCAAAGACTATCAGAACCATTTCCAGAAGTTCTACATAAGAATTAGAATTCATTCGCTAGATATAAATTATAACATTTCATTGTTGTGGGTGTCAGCCACCAAAACCATTATATTACCGCCACCAAAATTTCGGCTCATCGCAACTGCAGTGTTCTTGCGCAAATCGTGTCAATAATATTTAAAACCATCGGGCTTGCCCAAGTTAAATTTCTTCTCGTCAGAAAATATGATGTTGTTCCACTCATGATCCCATTTCATATGATCTTGCCCAAATTTCAGTCTTGTCTGTTTATGTGTCTGTTTTAAGGGTGTTTTTAAAAAAATTTTTAGCTACCGAGAACGTGTACTGCAGGATAACATTTGTTGTACGCGTCTGTTAGTTACCGGTAAATTTAAAGCGTATTTTATTTGTTGCGCGGTTACGTAGCCAGAAGAGGCTAACAAAAACATCGATGAGCGCTGCCTTTGAGTTAGTTTTTGATTACTTCCCTTAGTGCGAGTTTTACCATAGAAATTACCTAACCTTATAAAATTGTTGATAAGGTGATGGGATCGTCTTATTTTCTTAGTTATTTTTTGATTTGAAAACCCTATCTTTTTATAATAATTTATTTTTGTTGTTTTCTCCTCGGGTAGCAATTTACCTCCCGGTATTTTTATTGCTTGATATGTATACTTCGATAGTATATATAGATGTGTATTTAACAATAAATATAATAATAATATAATAATATTTGAAGATGCTTAGAGGCTTTTTACGCTGGAAGGTAATGTCCGATTAGGTAGCTGTCTAACTCTGTGGTACTACCTTTACATATCTAATAGTTGTAGTATTGACAAAATAATACCTCTGCTATTTCTTTATGTTCAGAAGTGTAATTTTAGGTAATTTCAAACTTATACTGTTGCTAAATATTTATATGGGAGCTGCAAAATTATAAAGTTGAAACTATAGAAATTTCGCTGAGTGTAGTCTGTACAGATTTTTGCCCGATCGAAAATAAAGAAGAAATAACGAAGATTACTTTTTTTTAATTAAAAACAAAATTACTACTGGGTCAGTACCCAAATTATTGCTCCGATTAAAATACTCCAGCTATCACTCTTATAGATTGCAATCCTCATTTTAATCAGTGGAAGAAATTGGATTTCAAGAGCGGATGAAAAAATGAAGTAGTTAGACAACACATTTGTTTGCGCGTGTCGCTTGCACATATTTCTTCAAAAGTTACTCATGGTTGTACAGTGGGGTGCAAAGGTATCCGGACACGTCTAGATAGAGAAATACCCTCCGCTCAATACTTTATTCCAAAGAGCCGCAGGGCAGCTTAGTACCTGCTAGGTGGGACCGTAGTTTGTCACTCGTACAATACCATTGTATTATCTAAACGCATATATGTAGACATATTATACAAATTAAAATGTTAGAATTTAGGACGGTTGTTCTATATCACGGATATTTTCCGAGTTGTTCGTTTCACTAAAAATTAATAAATATATGACTCCTGTATTGAATTGTAATCATTCAACCTACTATTAAGAGGAATAGCATTTTTGCAAATACATACCGAAAAAAAAGATTGTTGTCCTCCGTTACAAAATAGTAATATATGTATGTTCACATTATACATCTTCACCAGGTGAAAAGCTATCAGATGCCTTTTGTTATAAGATGCAGTAATAAAGCGTTCGCAAAAGAATACATTATAATTTTTTTTACCTAGGCTTTAGTGTACCTGATTATTTATGTTGCAAACTAATATTTTGTTAAGTTATAATACAATAGAGGTCATAATAGAAAGTACATTGTTTAATTGTTTAATTCTGTTTAGTGAAAATCACTTTATTTATATTAACAATTTTTAACATTCAGTTAGTATTCATTCATGGCACAATATATCAATGATTCATTTGGTTATAAATATATTTAACAGGCATGGCTTTCAATTTTGATATTATTTGTCATTTACCTTTCAAATAGAAGATGTCGATAAAGTTGTAATCGAAGATGTGAACTAGAATTAATTTAAGTTGTAATAATTAATGATAGGGAATAAAAGATAAGTAAAACTTCATAAAAAATGTATATTAATTTTTATAGCAAAATACATTATAAACAACAATAAGAATGTTTGTGTATAAAATAAATTATTAATGCTCAACAGAATACTACACTTAAAATTCTAGAATAAGATATAATAGATTAATGGAGTTGTGTTTGTGGATTAGCCAATCATAAGCACCTATAAACTTGACAAATACTCATAACATAGATACATCTTTAATCTCTTCTGACGTTTTTCTTCATATAATATGTATATGTATTTAGGTTTTAGTAATACTAAGAAGTATTTAAATGAAATTTCTAATTAAATAAGTTACCTGTTGTTACCTGCGCTTGTATTAAGTGGATCATCATCAGATGAAAAATGTTTTTAAAACTAGGTACGGTATTACTAAAATTATATTGCTATACGGGCATATTTGGTTTTACACGTAATTCGCCAATAGGCATTTGTATATGTTTAAGATGTAATTTTAATTACTGCAACATCCTTATTATGTGGAACTGGCTAGTTTTTGAGAAATGTTGTTTCGAATTTTGTGCTGATATGAGGGTTTTTATATTTTCAGTAAGCGATCGGCGAAAGCTCCAGATCGCTTTTATCATTTTAAACTATATTTATTTACTATTTGTACTAATTATAATATAAATGAAATATTTTTATTCTCAATATGTAATTGAGTTCAAAGGTATTGTCAAAACACTTTTTTTTTAATGTGTGGTGGGTGCTTAGTTGCAGTGACTCCGTAAGCTGTATTACTTGTCTGGCTATCACTGCAACTCTTGCGGTGTAGTTTAGTGTGTGTAAGTTGTGTTTAAATGTCTTTGTGACAGCATCATATCGCCTTTTATGATGCCGCGCTGTTAATCACTTTGCTCCCAACAGCGAATGGCAAGTCGATCCGGGATTAAACTCTCTGAAAAAATGTCACCGTCCCTCCAGAGAATTGAACCCCGGCACCTATCGTCCTCTCACAACAATAGTCAGCCGCCTAACCACTGCGGCCATCGAACCGTAAGTTGTTTTCTATTTTGCCTTGCAACTAACCTAAAACTCATACAACTAAATCATATATAGAACCATAAATACGAACACTAACTACATGTTAAAAAATATAAATAAATATAAATACACTAGTTATTATTAAACATTGAATTATCTCTATATTACTACACCTTTATGAAGCCTTAAAAATTTAGTTTCCATTATAACTTCTATTATAGTAAGCTGAGTGATTTATTATTAACTAAAGGAGTAGTATGTATATTTTAGATATTGACTAATTAATTTAAATGCGATTTTTTTATCGGGGAATGTTGATTTTGTAAATAAAGGCTTTGCTTTAAAGTGAATTTAATTACTCTAAAGAATGTCATCAAAGTAGTACTCTATTTTAGCGAAATTAAATTTGCTTCAAAGTATAGCCTTTATTTAGTAAATGGAAATTCCTTGCTGAAAAATTCGCATTTAATTTGCCAGAGATGGTATATACGTATTATACGCAGTTGTATACTTATTGCAATGTTATTGTAAGAGCGAAAAACTACGGTTAACCTCAGCAGGTAGTAAGGTGCCCTGCGACTCTTTGGAAGTATTGAGCGCAGGGTATTTCTCTATCTAGACGTGTCCGGATATCTTTGCACCTCACTGTACATTATGGAGAACTCACTCCATAGACAAAGTTATAGAATGTAATGATGGTTTTGTAAACTGGTAACTGGAATGAAATTCTGCGAAAGTAAGGGTATGTTTTGCATTACGACAACGCACTACAAATTCTCTAGAAAGGCGGCACAGTTGTTTAGATCGAAATATTGGTAAACATAAATATCTCTTGAAAAATGTCCACATATTGGATACGTTATTAAGTTTCAATAAATTTTCACGAAATATCTAAAATAAGTAAACAATTGTAATTATTATAATAAATTATGTATTTTTTAAGCTTAGCTTTAATATAACGTCGGTGTTAAGCACCTGTTAAGTAACTCGAATTTATTCATTTGTTGGTGTTTTGTATTTTATAACGTTTTTATATAAATATGTTTTTCGATGATTGTTTTCCATACCACCAACTGCATATATTTCAAACTGTTTTTATTCGTTCTACATTATTTTTGTTTTGTAGGTATTTTTCAAGTCTCTGTTTCCACTAACAAATCTAATATCTGATAAAAATCATTCTCGTTTATTCCTACTATTTCCTCGTTTCTTTTTGAAGGTGCTTCTAAATAAAAGATTACCATCGGGCATACGTGCAAAAACTCTCCAAAAAATATCCTATTTTTATATTTCTTCTTGAATCTTTAAGTATTATAAGATATATTACAAAATTAAATTAGTTGAGTGTAGTACAGGTAGTTAAAGATAAATTCGGAGGTAGGCGAAGTTTTTCTTGTTGGATTAAACGAAAACTTTTGATTCGTCAGATAACACATGAATAATTCATAGGTACAGAAGGTTTATTCCAGGAAAAATCTCTCAGTTTTGGAAATGACGTCACATCATCGCGATTCTGGCATCTATTAAGTAAAACGAAGCAGAATACATCAAGGAAACCATAAAACATTATACACCTCGCGAAACGGAACAATTGTGTCAACATGTTTGCCTAATCCGGTGGTTTTGGCTCAACGTAAATGCCCTCGTACATTCCTTGTGTCGCGGTATCAACTAGGTATTTAGTTGCTCGTTTAAAATTGATTGCATTGATTGAACACAGTAGAGCAACAGACGTGGCCAAGATAAGTGACTAAGAACATCCAGAAGACTCCTAAACATTACTCCCTCAATTAAATTATTATTAATCAGACGATGAACCACGCTATTAGCCATCAGTAGATGGTCTTTATAGAAAAACAGTGTTCCAGCTATTGCTTGCATGCTTGATTAAAATTGCTGATAAAGCTGCTAACGTCGGAATAAACCTATCTTTCGAATTCTGTGTTCAGTATCAGCATATTTGACATTTACAAGAAATATAGATCTGTGAAAAAAATATTATTCTTTAAGAATACAACATGTGTACCAAGTAAGAAATTACATAGTTGCTCACAAAATTGGTTTCAACAGGTTGGAGTATATTGAAAGTACAGAGGAGTAGACTCGGCAAAGAGGAGCAAGCTACAGTGCAGTGCAGAGAATAACGTAGAAGGGCGAATTGCGTGGCACGAAAGCTCGCGCGTCCGCATCAAAGCACACTTGTTCAGTGTTATTCCATTCGTCGTTGTGAGTGCTTATCAGTAACACACATAGTACTAAGAAAATGTCGCACTTAGGTAAGTTTCGGAAACGGCGTAGAAACGGCGGCGAAGAAACCAAAACAGGTAAAAGGGAGTCTGTGGGATTTAGAATGCGAAGGTGATAGAATTAAATATGTAAGGTGCGACAACTATTTGACGTGTACTAGCAGGTGGACTTGTTAACGCCACCTAAAAAAATATAAAACATTGTTCTGCAATCTGTGGCAAACGATACAGCGAACAATTAATATTTGATATAGGTGTTTGTTTTATTCTATGTAATCTACCGTTCACTTTACTAGACCAAGAAGCATTTGTTTCCTTTTGGAGCAAGTATACGGATTATACATTAATAAGTCGGACATCGATAAGAAACGTTATGCCATCTGCTCATGATTATGTTGAAAGAAGAATTAAAGCAGAATTGTAAGGTAAGAAATTGTGGTTATGTGTTATTTGAAAGTGTTATTGTCAAGGATTCAGATTTTCTCATACTAAAGCAAATTTTTGAAGATGCATCCAAAGATCTATTAAGTTGTAACAAGAATTACTTTAAATTTGCAAATATAATATCACTCGATTTGGAAGGGTCGTTTTCATCATTAAAAAATATTTTTTTGTCATTTTATGTGTGAGTCATGTAAGTCACGAGTATAAATGATGCGAGTACAAAAAAGTTGCTGAACGCTCACCTTGATACGGCTGGTCGGCCTCTCCATGTTGTTCTCACCACTGTACTGAAACTTGCTCCTCTTTGCGGAGTGAGGTTCTAATACTTTAATAAGGTTGTGTGCCTGACATAAGGTCCTTGTATATATTGGATGTTACGAATTGGTAGAGAATACGTCGGAGCGTCAGTTTTGTACAGCAGTATCAATTTGAAAATTCGAGAGATTTAACAAAGATTTTATACAACCATATGTTTTGAACTGTGTTTCAATTTTAAATACAGTTTTTTTGGGAAATGAATTGCAAACTGGGTCTTCTCCACGGAAAAGTTATAATATTTGTCTTCATGCTCAATCTTCGTTGAAATATCAATTTGCAATGCTTTTATTTAATATTAGATTTTCAAACAGAAATAATCAATAAGTTGATAAGTATATATAACAATAAATTAACAATCTCACTAGTAACAATAACATGCAGTACATTACCATATTTCTACTTCAAAAACGTAACCGTGAAACAAATACGAATGTAGTACTTATAACATTCAGACATGATGTGAGTGTGTTATGATTATCATCTAAAGATTTTTTTCAAAAATATAAGTAAGGTAGGTACTATCCGGAACTGAACTTTTTATTTTTATTTATTTTATTATTAATTTATATCACGGGAAGTTTATACATATACTGGAGTGTAGTGTAAACATTGATACAAAAGAATCCGAAAATATTTTGAGGTTATTGCGTGATGCTGGCCAGGATCAAATTAATAAATGTTTTATACGTATTTGACATGGATGGGTATAAATTTATAATGGTAGTTTGAAATCCTCAGAAGATTTATATTGAAGTCGAAGTTTGGACAAGCTCTTACAGAAATTAAATAATAAATGTAGATTAAAGTCGACATAATTAGCTGATATGATCAGTGAGTATATTAGAATCACTTCATAAAAATAGCTCCTGACTTGTGGCGAAAGAAACTCTCACCAATAATTTGTGATGTTCCCTGTTTAGACGTAATCATAAAATTCCTTGGACATACCATAAATGGAGACTATACAGAAAACTATATGAGGATTGAGTCCTTTTAGAGCCTAATACGCTCACAATTCTTTGGTGCAATGGACTTGATTGACTAAACGTTATGACTGACCATACATATTACAAGATTATCATTTAATCAAGGAAGATTTTCGTAAAGAACAATTTGAAGGCATTAAATGTACAAAAACATTTCAATATATAAGATTTGCAAGCATACAAGCAACCTGTGGAAATTTAGCAACAGATTAATTTAACGTTACGTTGTATTCGCTTTTTGCGTGGGCTACCAGTTATCCGTGGTCTACCTTTGTATTGTCTTATCAAGTCATTTACGATCAACTCTGTGATGCAAAACAAATATGTATTTTATCCTGTCGGATTATGGTTTTAGGTTGGATTAGGAGAGATCTTGTGGTTAATACTCCGCAATGCCATTAATTAACTCACCAGCTAACTAAAGTAGGTTTTAGAAATATTCACAAACACACACAAAATGTTAATATTCTTTGTGGTATATATCTTACCCCACATAAAAAAAATTAGACGGAAAGGTTATTTTATTATGTAACATGATTTAATTCGTTCTACTTTTAACTTCTGTCAGAATTTTGCATAGAATGTGAATATTATTTTGCAATTATGATACAGTTTAATGTTTATGTATCGATTCCTTCAAACATGTTCCTATAACATTCTAATTTTATATATTGTATAAATATACACAGTTACGTGTGGATTATAAACAGAAAATGTTATGACATTTTTTGCGATGTGGATATGTATTGTGTCCTGTTTACGTTATTCGTCAATTCTAATCAATTTACATCTTGAATGTTGTTCATGTAATTAGCTCTTCATTAAAAATTGTCTATAAATAGCATGTGAACAAGTAAAATCTATAAGGAAGTTGTTCCGGAATTTAAGTTTGAAACTAATAATGATTAAAAACACAACTGCTGTTAGATTTGATATTTAAAACAGCTGTGGGGGTCTGTAAAAGATTAAATTTAAATTGTGGTGTGAAAAATAACAATTTTAATGTTTCTAAAATTGCGTGTTAGAAACACTTTTCTATTCTATGGAAATATTCTTTAATTAGCTTGTATAAGTGTAATAAAACTTATATCTATATACGAGTACATAGGTACTGATACGCTCCTTTAATGAAAAGTTTAAGTATTCAGGAAACATATCTCCTGTCAGAACTATTCCCTCTCATTTAACGTAGAAACTTTAACGAGATATTTTATGTTGTTGTGATAATTTTTTTTTAAGTTACTGTTAAAATAATACTTGCATAGTTCGGGCAGAACATCCACATATTTGGTCTTAAAGTAGTTCTAAAATATTTTCGATTAAGGAAATCTTTTGTTCTATTTTGTGGTACAGATTGATTTAATTCATTTAAGGCTCTAACAAATATTCATTGAGAAATTCTTTTCATCTATGTATATTTTTATCAGAGAAAGTTTAGATATTTCTCTGGATGATGTATTTTTAATGCAAATTAATTTTTTGATTTCTTTTTTCAGTATAAATATATATGAATAGAATCAATACATAATTTGCTAGGAATATAAGGTACAAAGCGAAAAAAAGGAAGATGTAGCTTGCGCCTTTAATTATATCTGAATACACCTAATCATGGGAGGAAATTTTATTACCAAACACAAAAATATAGCATCCCTATGCCACACTTTTGTGAAAAATATGAGGTTTTAAGTTTAGGTATACAGATAGGGGGAGGAGAAGGGTGAAGAAGTCCTCATCCGGAATCAGAAGTTTCAACAAATGCCGATGTTGTATAAATAAAAGAGGAGAAAACCCTTAAAAAACACAATGTGTCTTTGTGTGAATTGTGTGATGGAGAGGATGAACATAAGGAAGTTGATTTTGACAATTTTCAAGAACAACTTAATCATGGTCGAAAATGGTAGGAAAAAAGTAGAACACCAAACTTTGGAAAAGGGTTGTCATATTAAAAATGCGACGCCGTGAGCTTATTTCTTTTATATTTTCCTAGACCGGATACAGCAATGGCTTTATATAAAAAAACATTTTCAATTTTAATCCGAATTCGAACATTGAACATTTTGAATTAATTATCATTCTTTTTCATTTGCCCAATGCCATGGCTTAACACAACGTTTAACGGGTCTATCAAACTTTTGTTACATTTACCACAATTTGTGGGGGCAAATGTGCTCTATGTATATAATATCGTTGAAATCAGAAAATAATAAACTATTTAAGAAGATAAAAAATTGGTGTCTGTTTAGAGAAATGAATTTGTATGAAGGTTCAATTCTATCCGAAACGTCGGAATAACAAATAAGCACTTTTAGTACATTCAATTCAAGAAGTTACCCTAACATTTTATTTGTCAAAGTTTTCAAAACTGTATTTTTCCTATACAGTGTGTCCAAGATAAAATTGAGCAGCATAGAGATATCGGAAACGGTAAGAGATACGGGGTCGATTAATTAGGGAAAAGTAGCGCATTTACGTGGCTAATAATATGCCATTTAGAAAGTTTTAATATTCTGAGTAGTTCAGGAGATATCCTCGAAAAACCGACATTTCGGAACATCGTTTTATTTTTTTCTTGACTTTATTTTTGATCGAATTTCAAAACACATTGCACATTTCCATTGCCACTTTTTCCGCTCTATCCAACTGTGATAATCTTTAAGTTTTATTTATTTATTGATTTTTTGTGTGTGGTGGGTGCTTAGTTGCAGTGACTCAGTAAGCTGTATTACTTGTCTGGCTATCACTGCAACTCTTGCGGTGTAGTTTGGTGTGTGTAAGTTGTGTTCAAATGGCTTTGTGACAGCATCATATCGCCTTTTATGATGCCGCGCTGTTAATTACTTTGCTCCCAACAGCAAATGGCAAGTCGATCCGAGATTAAACTCTCTGAAAAAAATGTCACCGTCCCTCCAGGGAATTGAACCCCGGTACCTATCGTTCTCTCACAACGATAGTCAGCCGCCTAACCACTGCGGCCATCGACCCGTTATTTTTATTTTTTTTTTAATTTGTTTTTTTTTTTGTTTGAATACATAGTTATCGACATAAATGTCTTTTCTATTGAAATAAAACAAAATAAAAAAATAAATAAAAGTTAAAAATTATCGGAGGTTGTATAAACAACGTTAGTAGCATTCAAAAAATGTCTAAAACAATTTTAGTCCATATCTAAAAAAATTAAGTTGATGGTGATTACTCAAAAACGAAACGTCGGATTACAAAAATTTGGACACCGTTGGATAGAGCTGAACAAGTGGCAATGGAAATGTGCAATGTGTTTTGAAATTCAATCAAAAATAAAGTCAGGAAAAAAATAAAACGATTTTCCGAAATTTCGGTTTTTCTCGGATATCTCCGGAACTACTTGGAATATTAAAACTTTCTAAATGGCATATTATTAGCCACGTAAATGCGCTACTTTTCCCTAATTTAATAGACCCCGTATCTCTTATCGTTTCCGAGATCCCCATGATGTTCATTCTTATCTTGGACACACTGTATAATTAAGGAGACGTTGTAATTATCCAAAAGTTTTTGTCATATTATTATATATACCAAAATTTAACATTACCGAATTTAAGCCAACCGGCCGGAGCATGCTATGAATACACTTTTTTGTGACACGAATAGGTACACGTTTAATATCCACACTATATTCTCAAAAAATGAGCCCATACGAAAAACGCGTTTGAATGTACCCGTAGTAAGCAGATATTGCAGCCCCTGCGTTTACTGTAAAGGAAATCAGCAGACTTCTCTTGAAGTGGTAAGTGCACTGTCCCCATATTGTAAAGTACTCATGTCATTCACTGCAGCATTAAATAAAATTGTTTTGGTCTTGTCAATATTCTGTTTTAGGGCGTTCCAGTATGTTGATGAACTTGGAAAGGAGTGCGGGGTTGGTCGGTCATTTAATGATCAGAGAAGTGTCATCTGCATATAAACTCCATTCTGTTGGTCTGGATGTCAGGTAAGTGGTTCATATACATACATATATCAGAAATAGGATCGGTCCCAGTATTGAGCCTTGGGAGATGCCTTGTTTGGTTGTCGTCTTTATCCATTCTGATTTACAAAAGTACACTGTTGCCTGTTTTCCAAGCACGACTTAATTAGTATCTGAAACATTTTCTCTAAGAGTATGTTGTGATTTACTCTATCTAAGGCCTTTGAGAGGTCTAAGAATACTCCCAGTACTTCTTCTTTGTTATTTATACCATCAAAGATGTCCGTTACAATTTGATATATTGTATTATGAGTGGATTTACCTTTCTGGAAAGCATTTTGTCCATAATATAAGAGTTTATTCTCTTCTAAAAAATTTTCCACGCGTGATAAAATGATCTCAAATATCTTGGAGATATTTAATAATAAAGCGACCGGTCTATAATTGGAGAGGTCTGTTATATCGCCCTTCTTAAAAATGGGCTTTATTATTGACATTTTGTGTTTATCCGGAAAGGTGGCTGTCGCCAGCATATTATTTATTATGTATAAAAGAGGGTCCGCTATGAATTGCGTTGATCTTTTCAAAATGACGTTTGGTACTTCGTCGTGCCCTACGGATGCAGTATTTTTTAAAGAGTCTGTAACGCTTAGTATCTCGTTTCTCGTTGTCGGAGGTAGGAAACACGTTGTATTGTCTTATTTTACATGTTCCAAGTTGGGGTTAGGATTTGTAGGTGTATGTCCTATATTAAGAAAAAGTTATTTATATAATTCGTTACGTTTGTATTGTCTCCCAAATTATATTTCTCATGTATTGCATCCAGATATTTTTTCTTAGCTCCTGTTATTTTTTATTTTAATCTACATAAAATCAATCTATATTTTGCATACCTACTTATTTTTTTGCTATTGACAATCTAATGGATTGCCCATTTTTGTTCAAGTAGATTGATCTTACGGAATTTCAAGACGGACAGAATTTTTAAAGATATTTTAAATTTCGGATTTTACTGATGCCACTACAACATCTGTAAAAACTATTAGTATCTCCTACATTCAAATTTTCTGCATTCCAACTTAATGACAAGAGGCTGTATACATTTTAAAATAAAAAAAAACAGATAGATACCCGATGTGCTTTATGACTAAAATTGTTTGGAAATAAACTTAAGAATATATTTTATCAGATTTTCTGGGCGTTTACGAGCATATTTGAGTACTACTTAGTTTTGAAATGAAAGCAATATAATACTAGTAGTTCCTACATACATATGTATATTTGATCTACAACAGAACGTACACAGTTTTTCATTTTGTGTGGCCCAAATCGGTTAATGCTGAAAAGCTAGCAAAGATAAAAGCTAGCAGTCCGATAAAAGCGTCGCACTGGCGACCAGCGTATTGGGGCCACTTTTTCATTTGCAATTTTCCTCTTCTACAAAATCTGGCATCGTATACATTATTAAAATCATTTTATGATCTAGTCTCAGGATTTACATTTATAAATATTTATGAGCACATTATACCTAGCGTATATTGTCTGACTAATTTACTTAAATGGTTTGCTTGCCTTTAGAAGTTTGTACTTTGTTAATTGAAATTGTTTGCACTATGTTTTATTATATATTATATACATTTAGTGGATATTATTGTTGCTTGGCATACTATCATAACCATTCGCGAGTTACCCTTTTTTTTGTATTCATGTATCTTCTGGAGAAGTGAGTAGTTGTGTAAATACATTTTATAATAGGTATCGTTGAATAAAACTAATTACTTGTTGCAAACTGACTTTTCTAATTGTGGAGGTTGATTTCATTCATTGACCTTAACTTTTAATAACGTTCATTGGCTTAATTATTTTATCGATAGAGTCAACGACAGTTGTTTCTTAACAGATTAATGAACTATTAATTAAGGATTATTACCTCCAGTAAAAAGTTATTAATGAATTTGAAAGTCCAGAATGAGATAAAGTCAAGCGAATTGATCTAGAAGACAATGTCGCGTAAGACTTTTAAAATTAATGCTCACTATTTATACTAACAGGTATAAGTATCGTTTATCAAAGACGATAATGCCAAATTAGCCCTGAATTCAAACGCTGACCATTTACATATTTAGCGGATGCGATTCCATTCCTGAAATGTGCGCAATACCTCTCTTTAACACGCTGAATAGACTACATAGAACTGTTTAGTAGCATCAATTACAGGTTATGTGCTGCAGTGTTTTAGATCAAACTTCAGGCCCAGCATTGTGAATCCTTGGCAAAACGGTTTCGTTTGGATTTTTTCGTTTAGCTGTTCAAATTTTTGTAGATATGAAGTGTGTCAGTCCCTGTAAAGCTTAGTTAGTGCAGGTATTGCTGGTTAGAGCGAAACCAACGAAGTGGTTCCAATTTTTTTTGTGATGACAGCAACATATTAAAAAAATAAATCAAAGATAGTGGACTGTTTAAATATTAGAAATAATATTAGTATTTTCTGGCGCAAATTGGCTTTGTGACATCTTGCAAAGTATCCTTTTTGCAACAGATGTATCTCGTTTAAATAGAACATTCTGAGTATCGATATTTATAGTAAGAAATTATTTCTCGGCATTTATTAATGTTGGCCGTATAAATCAGGTTTTAATACTTTTAGTTAAACATCCTACATGTTATAGGTAGGTACATGATTTTTGTAGTTGGTAAACACACATAACAAATTTTCTAAATTAGTAGGACCTATCGATTTTGTCGACAGGCGGAATAATGCCAAGTCTCTAATATCTATATTTAGCACTTTTCTCAGCGTTTCTAGTACTATTTTTAGCTGTCCGTTTCTGAATCCAATTTATATCATTTCAACACTTTTTCCTCCAATTTTATCTTGGTTCGTTATTTCTATAGTGAAATCAATGATATGTATGACCTCAGGCTACGTTTTGACAATACAAATTGTTAATATTAGATTTTAGTGAATCGATGTTTTATTTCGCTCACTTATTCCCCTTGTTTTGGATCTTTACCCGGCATAACGTTATCATTGTAATATGCTAGTTTATTCATCTGTTATAACAAACAAATCAATAAAATCATCATTTTCAAATGGCTCTAGTAAATTTCTTGGCATGTTTTTAGAAGAAAGTCCTACTTTGAAGCCAACTTCGACTAAAGCTTTCTTATGTTTAAATTAGCATTAACAAATGTTCATGCATTTTTGTTCATATATAATTCTGCAGTTGTACACGGTTTCGTTTTATTTGCGTCATGCGGAGGCGTCTTTCCTATAATAGTACAAGGAGTGACTGAATTAGGCAGATGCTGTAACTGCAGTTTGCTTGGTAGATTCTGCTGTTACTGAAAATAGTTGAAATTGCTAAATAAAAACTGAACTCCTTCGATGGCTTCCCTGTTTATGGACAAAAACTGTACTAGCTACGAATTACAAAAATTGAGGCATTTAATTGTTTGCCGTCGATATTTACTTACATTGTAAGTAAATCCAAAATACAATATCCGCCAGAATAAACAGTACCTAAATAAAAAAAATTATTTTTTAAACTTTGTAATTTAAATGTTCAAAATGTTCACCATTACGACGCAAACAAGCTTCATATTAATTTTGTAAGTCACTAAACATATTTATAAAAAGTAGTTGATGTAACTGGCTGAAAAATGTTTGAATTCTTTATCGTAGTTCTGTGGAGTGGTTTCTCTACAATGACATCAGGACGTTCAAATCCATATCGAGTTGTTTGTCGATTAATATAGCCGCTAAGATGAACATGACTCTCTGTCTAAAAACCATATGTTTTTCAAGAAATTGGAATCTTGGTAAATTAAGCTCAATATGCGACAACAGTAAATTTTCCTTGCATGTTTGTCCGCAATGTTTAGTCCTTGTCCAACTTGAATACGATATGGATAACCACCAATTGATTTGAACATCCGACATGTAGATGTTACACTGATATTGAGTTTACATGCAGTTCTTACAAGGCCTCTTTGCGGTGACTGCACAAGTTCATCAAAAACACGTCCTGTGTTTTCGTTGGTACAGACTGTTTGTCGACGACCTGAAGAACCTTTACGTTGATACAATACACTACCAGTGCGACGAAATTTCTTAACAACAGCTAATATCACACTTTTACTTGGAGCTGCTTTATTAAACTGTTGTTGATATCTTACTACCACCTGTTGTAAGCTTGGACCATCATTGCGACCATTTCCGTATGAGCGAAAATAATGTTCTACCAAAAACACTTTTTCTGCCGTTGTTAAAACCATTTTCAATTCAAATTCAACTCCAGCGTAACATTCTTAGGTTAACTAATGACAATTAAGTCAATAATAACAAATGCATATTACAAAAGCAACTCCATAGCACCTTAGATTTCGGTACTGTTTATTCTGGCGGATACCGTACTATCAATGGTGTTTGAAAGTTAATGTTACACTTGAGGTATCATGTATGGGTGTGTAATATGTTTACATTGGAACTTCTCCAATAATATACAGTATGATTAAGAATCACCATTAGCAAGATTTTGAACACATCCAATTATCTTGTGTTCTAAGACATATCTTTGTATTTGAATATCTCAGTCACCATAAACAAGACTATTTTGTGTAAGGTATGTGGTGGGACACTGTGTAATTTCGATTACGTTTGAAACAAACGATTTTCTTATATTACTTACCTTTTTTCCTGATGGGTATATATACAGTCAATAGATTATCTGTCTGTGTCTCAAGAATTTTAATTGGTGTTTGACAACAGGTGAATTAGGCAGTTAAGTTCTTGGAATTTAGTCAACACGATCACCCGATCTTACATATTTAGATTTCTACGTTTGAAGACACATGAAAAGCTAGGCTTATAAAGTTCTGGTGAACACTAAGTTGGAATAAACTTAACTACCGAATGCTGCATGGGAGCATTTATAATTTTAAAATATATTTTTTTCTTCTCAATTCACCTGTAGCTGTTTGTGTTAAATGTGGTGTAGTTAACCATTTCGTTGCATAGTCTATGTATAATGCATAAATTAATAATTGCTTGACTTAATATAATATACGTATATAATTATTAGTTAAGATATTATGCATTATTGAATGTCAAATTAATAGAAATAGTGTGTTTATCCCTTGCAAAAATGAGAAAAAATCTCTGAATAATTATTTAAAACTAGATTTACCACATTTTGAAAGTTACTGAAAACCAATTTGATATATCTATTTATATCTTCCTCTAAATTGGCATACATACAGATATAAACAGGAAGGCAGCTACTAGCATGGAATATAAAACATGAAGTGTTGCTGTGATAATATGGACCATTTGTTTCGATATAATGAACTACTACTATTACTTCCTCTCTTGAGAGGACCTCATTTACATGAGGAGAACATGAGGCATTTCAGTCCTTCCCCCTCCCCTCCTAAATCAACCTTTTGGCTGAAAACATAAATATCTCGATAACTGTGCGAGTTTGGTGTATACCCTACACCAAAACCGCATTATTAAAGTATTTTTAGAATCAAAGATCAATAAACGCCTGAATAACCTATGTATATACACAAAAATATGATTTTATATTGATGAGTTTTTAGTATGAAATTTTTGAGAACAAATTGATACCTACCTTGTAATGTCACTAGATTGCACAACCTCCATAACAGTAGAGAAATGTTATAAAATTACAGTTAATTAAGTGTGATGCTTCATATCGACACCAAGGTTTTATTTTTTATTATTTATAAATCTACACACAGAGAAAAATGTTCTTGAATTAAGAAAATATATTGTTTTACCCAAATATTTTTAATGCTAGAATATTTCTGTTTTGATTCAAATACATTATCTTGGAATAAGTAAATGCGTTTAATACAATCTAGACTATATTTGTTGTGAAATACGTATTTGAACTGAATAACTTCCCTATTTGTGAAATACCTGAATTGCAAATTTCGAGCAGTTGCGTTCGAGATTATATGTGTATATGAAGCGTTTATACGTGCATTATATCGACCACTGAATTGGCAATTTATAAGCAATTTAACGGAAAGTACAGGTTTTACTGAGTCCAAAACGGACCCCGTTTCTTGCGGAGATCAGTCTAAGATACCTAAAAATCGTTCTAAAAAGTGTTATTTCTAGGTTAAGTTTCGCTAGTGTTTTGACATTTCTGCGAAGATTTTCACATTAGCGAAACATAACCTAGAAATAACACTTTTTAGAACGATTTTTAGGTATCTTAGACTAATCTCCGCAAGAAAAGGGGTGCCGTTTTGGACTCAGTAAAAACTGTACTTTCCGTTAAATTGCCTATAAATTGTCAATTCAGTGGTCGACATCCGGAAATCTTACAAATCCATTATATTCTTACATTAAAACAATGTTGTTTTGCGTCAACACAATTTCCTTAGAAAATAATATTCTTGTGATAACACTATATAGTTTTGCGGATATACAAATACGGGATTGTTTTGAACTGAAACAGTCTGTTTTAACTCAAGATAATATTTCTCTGCGTGTACCTATGTATTTCTCCTGAGAAAGACTCTTTGACATATTATGAGTAAATTTATTTTATTTTCTTCTGTCATTGTTGTAACTTTGTTTATACTTTAATTCGTATTAGGCGTCGCTTTTTAAAATTAGTTTTTAAATACTTTGACTTTCTTGACAAATGTGGGTTCTCGCAATGTTCTAGCTTAATACAAGCAAGTTAAAAAAAAACTTAGATCTCAGAATGTCTAATTACGTATGATGTTTCTGTTACTAACAATGAAACTCCAAGAAGTATTAGTCTTGTTGCAAAAGATGTTACAACCTAATTTGTTCAATTGCATACTTAATATACTTATTTAAATGTAATGTGAGTTGTTTAAGTTATATTTATAATATGACAACATTTTGCAGGATAATCGGTTAAATCTAAAGTTTATTTATAATATCCTCGGAGATTTGTGAATGCCAGAGCAAAATCTGTTTTCCAGCGAGATCTAATAAAGCTTCTCCCTTTCTATTACACGTTTATTAACACAGAATATACATATTTACTTACAAAATATAACAGAAATTACATGTACAACTATATATGTTTATATAATATCAATTTATTACATGTTATAATACTGATTTTTCCAGCCACTTCTTTATATTCTATTAAATAATTACCTAGTATCAATATAAATCATCTGATGATATTTCTGAAATATTGCATTAAAATCCTTATCAAATTAAACTTTAATCCAGTCTCTCATCGCAATTAGCACTTTCCATATTACAACTGATCTGCGATAATAGTTTGAATAACAGAGCATCTTCTAATGTTTTGGTTTGTTCTTCGGTGAAATTTGGAAACTCTTCTACATTTTCTTCGTAATTGTATCTCTTTCCGAACCGCATAAAATTATTGTTACCACGCTTCTGTACATCATCAACTGTTGAGGTATCTCTCTTATTTCTAGAAAACTCTTCAGACCTTCCAAATCTAAGAAAATCATTTCGACCGCGTCCGAATCTCATAAACAAACTGTTGTTTGCTCTTGTTAATCTATTATAATCGCTGTTTTTATTATTCCTTGATTTACCAAAACGCAAGAAATTTGAATTTGCTCTGCCGAATCTCATATGGTTTCCTTTGTTAAAAGCTCTTCGTTCCCGGCTGCTGAGTTCGTCGTCTATCATGGCTTCATATTCCATTGCTTTACCGACAAGAGGTGGTATGTCGCTTCGACCGCCAAATCTAATAGGATTTTGTGCGAATATACGTCGTGTTGATCTTTCAGTGTCAACACCTGATCTAAGGTTTAAGAAAAGACGTTCACCTTTACTTCTTGAAGGTTGATAGACTGCGTTTTCCGAATATGCATGTACTGTCGTTGTTAAAAGAAAATGCAGTAGAAGTGCGGCTATAGGACTGATCAACATCATGGTTGGTTTCTACTGGAAGGTAGGTGTCCAGATCTGTAACAAGAGAATAATATGTAAAGTTACTAATAAAGTACCAATCAAATAAATTAAAATTATCGGCGTAATGGGTAGACTCTATAGAGTTATATTTATTCTATGGCATTCTTCTAATACCAATACATAGTCAATAGTTTTAAAATTAAATGAGGCGAATTTAACTTTCATACATTATCTACTTCCGAATTGCTGATGGAATTATGTTGCAACCCTGTAATTTTAACCCAATGCGACAATAAAATATCATTTATTCCAGATAGAAAAAACATCTCATTTTTATGATATGACAGCATTTAGTAAGTCTTCTCAATGCTAAGCTGAATTACACTCTTTCATGTGCAATTCCTTCATGCATAACACCTTTGACTAAATACGTTATATTTAGGTGAAAATTTATAACATAACATTCATTATGCTATTGTCACTTTTTGTCCACATCGATCAGGCAACTTAATCAGTCATAGGTAAGTTAGAGAATGTCAAATACAACGAGGACAAGCACATGATGCGTACTAAGTTTTGATTAATTATTTATACAATAACAACAATAATAACACAATTGTATTGACTACCAGACAAATAATTTTTCTCTTTAGTAACAAGGATAAAAATGCGAGCTTTCAGTTCTCGTAATTCTTCACTGTGTGTCAATTACACTGTTGAACATAATTGAGGAGCACACCTGTATAACCCGAAGGTGTGGATATAGACCAATGAAATGTGGTATAGAACTGGTACTAAATCAGTACCTACTGTTTATATTCACTAGGAGAACACTAGGAGATGCAAAGGATAGTTCCTGTTGCATATAAATCACGAGGGCTGTTATAGTAGTAGTAAACCACTGCAGCTTACGTTTATTAGGAGAACAATACAGTATTTCTAGGTAGAAGTGCAGTAATATACAGCGTATCCTCCTAGAGCCTCTCGTATGACAGAACAGCTACGAGATATAAAATCTACTAGACGCTGTATGGTACGTGGTGGCATGGCCAACTATTACGCTCGAACTTGTTCTATAAGTCATTATCATATTATCAGGGAGAACTAGATAGGATTGAGATCAGAAGAATGAACTGGCAAGAGAAGCACCGATCTTCCGTAAAGCTCTGTACTGCACCCAACATGTACGTTAATGTATGTAAGTAATGTATGTGAGTCAGACCTACGAGTTGTCTAATGTAAGGGAGTTCGAGAGGACGCAGCACTGTTTCTACATAGCGAGGAGCTCTACACACACTAAACGCGTACATTTATTACATGCGTTAATCGCGATTCGTCATAAAACAACATTTGCTTCCATTTGACATGCCACTAATGTCGACCACACTAAACGTCACGGTACAGTTCGGGTACATAATATTCCTTCCATACTTGCAGTTCTTACTTGCGTCAGTTTCCGAGAAAATTAACTACACGATGTTGTCGCAGCTACCATGCGACATGTCAACGTTGCCTAGCAATGCACCACTAGCTTCGATAATGTTTCGGTGTTAATTGGCTTCGTTTTTCTTCGTTCTAGTCTGAACGCTGAGGCAGGCAGTAAGCGTATTCGAGGGAAACAAGTTGTTTGAATGCATTTCGGATTATTCCTTTCGAGACACTGCGTGGCGTATGTCCAAAAATCCGAAATGCATTCGAACTACTTGTTTTCTTTCGAACACGCTCAGGCAGTGCTTTCGACTGCGCACCACACGCATAGCATGTTCACACACACTTTGTCTTGTAAAAATACCGATTTGAATGCTCGTGAATTATTTGCAACAGTGTATTACTAACAATATCCTACAACTTATATAGTATGTTGTTCTGGTGTGGTGTTTGTTCTTTCGCTTAACGCGCTGTCTAAATCGTAGTACATAGTATGAAGAAGGATATACTACACATAGAAATTTAAATGCTTGGCTACATGCGTCATTTTAAATATACAATAAGCTCGTATATGGGTAAACATTAGATTAATTAAAAAATACTGGAAAAATAAATTCCCTCTTTGATTTAACTGAAAATTATCCAAGTTCTTCGCCTTATCTAAAACTTGGTATAGTCCTGATTGTTATAAATATATTTGAAAAGAAGTACTGGCTGTACTCGTTAAGTTCACAAGTGTAGGGATTGTTGGTATGGCAGCCAAAGATTCCAAAAATAGACTCAAATTTTCAAATTCTGAGCTTTCGCAATTTATTTATTGCTTCATCAGAGAATTAAGCTACAAAAAGCAGAATACAATGTATGTAGGTTATGAATTGGTATAAATTATAACAGAAACTTACAATAGGGTGTACATTGACGATGCAACTTCAAAAACATTTTCTAGAGGTGTTACAACATATTAAAATTAATATTAATAAAAACTAATGAGTCACATATTAAAATCAACTACTGAAATATTAAAGTAAACAGCGGGAGAGACCGCGTCAAACAAACTAAAACGCCATGCGATGATTGGCGCGAAAATCTGTGAGAGGTTAGGACGAGACAGTTGGTGAAAAACACATGGAACCACGATACACTTATACCGGTATGCCAGCTTCTAGACGAGTTTTCTCCAAGGACGCGCATGTCGTCATTGCGAAGCAAGTCTAAAGCGTTTGTTTACATCAACATTGTTGAGGTTAGTTCGGTTAGTTATCGCAGATGTTATATACGAGCCTGAGCTAATTTTGTTTTGTTATATAGTATATTTTTTCTATTATTGGTAAAATGCCCGGTTGTGCATTTACGAGAAAGAGAAAATTTTTGAAATATCGTAAACTAGCGTCGATTTCGATTCGAAAAAGTTTTTAGACAAAAATTGATCTTGCTTTATTCACAGTAGGGAAATGTTTACTTGATTTTGAGCACTTACGATTTTCTTATCACTGTGTAGCTAAAATAATAAAGCAGAATGAATGCAATGCAATTGTATGATGTATGTTTTGATTGCTGTAGACAATATCCACATTAGAAGTATGAAATAATACGTTTGTTACAAGACAAAATAGATTTTTGTACATTAAAATTTAATTTTTTTCTTTTCCAAATAACCAGTTGCCTTCGCCAAATTTGTGCTTTATTTGACTAGTTATTATCTGGTAATTTAACACTTTCTAAATTACACTAAATTTTTTCTAATTAAATCCTTAAAAAATACAAACGAATTCATGTTTTGGTACTTTAACCTTTAGGTGACTGGATGGGTACCCGAGTGTTTTCTCAGATTTAAATATTAATATTTTTTCTGTTTGAACTTGCTGATCCTGGAAATTCTGTGACACCTCTAAACTTGTTTTATATTACATTTTATTATATACTTTAGATTTAATTTTTAACGAGAAAATGGCATCCACAATTATTACAACGTTTAATGCCGGTATGGGTATCCGGGTACCTTCATTCAAAATTTCATAGGGGTGGAAGTGAAAGAACAAAAAGTGTCATTTTTACATTGTTATTTATATATGTTATAATAAAGATTTATAAAAAGAACAAAAACAAATAGTAATAAGATTAAATTGCCTGTTGGTTACAGGTATCGCATACTGCCTTAGTAACAGAATGCTCATTACAAACTGGTTTTGAACAAGAATTACATGCTTTTCACGTTATCTTTGTTTGTGATTCAATTCCCGACAAATGTAACATTTTCGAACTACCCAAAGGCGACCAAAAGTTTCCCGAGATGATTGATTTTTGACTGCTGTAACGACTGGTTGTGTAATTTGGCATCCTAGCATAATTTCTAGAGATGTATGTACATGTAAAATGATTGCCCAAAATTCCTGGATTACTGCTTCAAATTAGTACAGCAGACATGCAAAACTCATTTGCAAGATCTGTAAAAAATCTCCGTCATCGGCTGGTTGATGTAAGCTTAGGATTGTGCTCTGTTTAAATTATGTATGCACTCAATTCGGCAAGCTCGACCATATTGTAAAAAAATGCTAGGGGCCAACGATTTGTTTTACGCTTTATCACTCAGATAACATTTTATCCATCTTGTCGACGCCTCATTTGATTTTATTGTAATATTCTATAATGTCGGTTTTTGCAGCAACAGTATGTTCTACTTTGCCTGTCGTATGCATTGGTGACAATAGGATAACAGATTTTTTTTTTGGCACATATAGTTACTCCTTTAGTACATGCAAAATTAGTGGAATTTATAACTCTATTTTTATTTTTTTATTTATTTTTTAATGTGTGGTGGGTGCTTAGTTGCAGTGACTTCATAAGCTGTATTACTTGTCTGGCATATTGGAAGGAAGAAAAGTTTTATTTTTTCGGACGGCTGCTACTAAAGCTAAATTCCAAGAATTTAGGTTATGAGCCAAGTCTAAACTTGTACAAAAATTCTCTGTCATTATATTTCTTCCAGAACCTTTATATTTAGTAACTAAATCTAGAACTGTACGCTCCCCGATATTTACTTATCATTCACCGCCTGGTTATTTTCTAGTATAAATTTTACCTTGTAAAGGATAAACATTTGCCGCATTACAAGTCCAAGAAATGTTTATCCCATACTTTGCTGGTTTTGAAGGAATGTATTGGATAAATTTTGTATGTCATCTATAAGGAAATAATTGCTCATCGACCGTTATGCATGAACCTGAACTAGGACCAGGCGCATTATCACTCATTCCGATAAAAATAATAAAATTTGCACTTGTTATTACTAAAAACACTAAGAAAATTGGTAAATGTACTGCAGCGGACAAATTATATTCGAGCACTTCGAAAAATGGATGTGGATATGTCTCCCCACAACTATCTCCCATGCATAGCTACAACGTATATACAGTGTGGGGTACACGGATACCTACGTCGTCACTAGAAGGTGTTATTTTTTCCAGTTACATAAAGGTTAAAAGGCCCGGTATAAACTACTACTATGCGCGTTGGCATACTGGTATAAGTGTTTCGTGCATGGAACTAAATGCAAGATAGACAGAATATACTGTGTGAACAAATCACACAAGGCGTTAAAAAGTTATGGGAAGGAATGTGGTGATATAGGTTATTTCTTATTATGTAAATTAATATCAATTTATAAATATAGTACCTAATCCAATTCCGAGTTGTTCATTAGGGTACACTAAACTCTAAATCCAAATCGTCCTTTGAGAATAAATATTAATAGTACGATGAGGATTCATATTGGAGCACTGGTATTCTTTGTGTCGATTATAAATTTTTGTATTACTAATATACATATGGTTTATCAGATCAAATTGTTTTACAAAAAATAAGATGATCCGGTTGAATTTTGTTGGCTACCAATTTTATAGAATTCCAAACGATGTTCAGGATTATCTGTCTGCAGACTATTGCATTTCCCAACTACATACGTCCCAAATTTCTGTTAGTTTTCGAAATCATTAAAGCTTTGTTTTTTTCCCTCTCGAGACGTTGATACTATAATTGCAAGGTGGTAAAGCAGGAGAAAAAAGTATCCGGACAGTGCGCGAAAGAAGGAGGCTTCTTACTCAAACCCTACCGGAACTTTATTGTCCTAGAGTGCATACAAATAATGTCTGGGCCACAGACAGTCCATGTACGTATACTAAGTCAATAAAGTACCCGTGCATTTTGAGTGAAGGGCGTCTTTCTTACATGCACTGGCAGGATACTTTTGTCTCCTGCTGTACATTTAATCGTCAGTTTGATTTTTAATTTAAAGGGAATGTAAGGTATATATCAAAATACTATAATACTATAATAAGTCAATTTAATTCTAAACTCATATTATTCTTAATATCTATTAAAATTGAACAGAAATAGAAGTAAACTGCTAAATAAATTAAATGAAACATTACATTTCCATCAAATACTGATCTTTTAGGCACAAATATCTAATTCAAGGATCAATTTACGATAAACGTGGATCATATTTGAGTAAGCACTCCTTATCTAATATAATATATTGAAAGCGTTAACTACGTCATAGATAAATAAGATGGATCGGTAACGTATAATGTCACGAGCTCATAAATTTCCATACAAATAACGTCAGTTTCGCGTGTGTTGTCCATGTAAATGAGACATAATGTAAATAAACAACGACATGTTGTCAAGAACTGCCAGGGAATTACCATCACCCATATCCTAGTATAAAATTTCAACGTGATCTAAATACCGTCTGGCATATTACATATAATATATATGTACTTGCCCTTTTATATTTTCGCAAACTAGACCTCATTACAATGAATTTATGTAACGAAGCTAATAAGCAGGAAAAACTTAGTTTAGTTAAGCTTAAGAGAATTAGAAAGACAGTAATTTATCGAATCTAAATTTGTAAATGAAGACGGTGATACCACTAATAATACCGGTAATAACAGTATTTAATTATTTTTAAATATAGTCACTTCACAAATGTTCGCTGTTTTTCAAAAATTCTAGGTAGTTATATAATACCAGCGTAAATAACAAAATACTGTTAATGTAACCATAATCACACGTTTGCTTCTCTTCATTATCATAAAAACGCTACCAATACATAATAATTAAAAACATATAGGTGGGTGCTAAACAGGACGACATCATAATAATAACTACATAGTCCCTGAATACCCTGGAGGCAGATAACGTCGGAACTATAACGTCAACATTATTATTTGACACAATTTTTCTTTTTAACATTGAGCGAACACGAATGAGCCAGTGAGCTTTTACATTTAGGCTGATATCTAGGGAATAATATGTTGTTTATATTTATGTAGAGCTTCGACTTCATTATCGAAGCTTTTAGTATAAATATGAAATTTAACGAATGCATGCAAGCAAGAATGTAATACGGTCTCGGTATGACCGAATTATAGAAATATAACAAGCAACTCTTAATATTAACATATTATAAAAATGAAAATACCATTTCATGACAAGTATTACGTAAATAAGATTTTGGTTGAATAAATTATACACCCTGTCCAGTTTAAAATGCAGTACATGCGGATATTGGAAACCGTTGGAGACACAACGTCGGTTAAATGGGAGAAAAGTTGCGTATTGATTTGTCCATGAATAATCCGATATCAGATTTTGAAATTTTTGTTTCATTAGGCAGATACAGGGCGAAAAAGCAAAAAATGCATTTTTGAAAATCTTACATGTTTTATTTCCTAAAAGAGATAAATTTATGAAAGTTGCAGGCTAGGGATAACAAGTTATGAGGATTTTAAAAATGATTTCAAAAAAATTCTAGGTCTACTAGATTTTGCGTGACAATAATCAACTTTTATTTTTCTTATGGCAGCCATATTGGATTTTGAAATTTTTAATATCTTCAAAAAAAATGCTATTCAGTGATGTATAACATGTTTATGTTCAAGATAGTAAAAACATGAAAAATAGAGAAAGTAAGATTTTAACATAGTACGCCGTGATAATAAATGTGACATTTGTATTAAACAACTGTAAAAGCTTATTCTGAAATGTCAGTAATCTTATTGTTAATCTCATTGTATTGTTACAAGTATCTGTACTGTGCAAACCTAAGATGAATCGTTTTACAAATAGTGACAAATATCAAATACTGGAGTGTTTTATTTTGTGTGGAAGAAATGATGAATTGGCTGCAGAAATGTATTTCGATAGATAACCGGAAAGGTGCAGTCAGAAAAAAGCATTTTTCGCCGATTGCGTGATAATTTGATAATGCATGGAAGTTTTGTCAAACCCAAAAGAAGGCAAAACAACGAAAATAAAGAAAATATTGTTCTTCAAGCAGTAGTTGAAAATCCTCGTACGTCTTTACGGGTAATTGAAAATACACTTGGCGTTGCTAGGTCAACAGCTGCTACTATTTTAGAGCGTGCCAAATTCAAACCTTATCGTGAAAGAACCTGTCAAGGGCTTCAAAATTATGACGAAATACGGCGAGCACAATTCTGTCATTGATTCATCGAAAAACACAATGAAAATTCAAACTTCTTTGCGAAAATTTTATGGTCTGATGAGAGTCGATGTACTAACCCTGGAATGTTTAATCGTAAAAATACTATCTTTTGGTCCGATGAAAACCCACATCTAGATCGTGGCATTAGACAGAAAGTCAGATGGGGATTTAATGTCTGGATCGGCGTTATTGATATCCATGTTATCGGTCCATTCTTTTTCAATGAGAATTTGAATTCTGAAAGGTATTTAGAACTTTTGCGCACACATGTTGCTGAACGAATTGAAGAACTTTCATTTGCCACGTTGCAAAATATGTATTTGCAACAAGATGAAGCGCCTCCACACAATTCCTTTTTGGTTACGAATTATTTAAATAATCAATATTACAATAACTGGATTGGTAACCGAGGACCAATAGGGTGGCCTCCTAGGTCCCCGGACCTCACAACTCTTGATTTCTTTGTATGGGGCTAACTGAAAAACAAGGTGTATTCAAGATCTTATGAAAATGTGGAAGAATTAGATACTAATCAAGCAGTTGAAGAAGCAGTGAATGGAATGACACCGAACAAGGTTAGACAATATTGTGAGGCAGTACTAACACGATGTAGATTGTGCATATGAATGAACGGTGGCTTATTTGAACAGTTGTTACATTAATGATTCACCTACCTAACCACGTTTATTTAATGAACACTAACAAACAAAATGTTAAAGATATTTTGACAGTACTTGGAGACTTGTTATTTTTTCTTTTTTTTATCAGTATACACTTAAGTTATCCCATTTCCATGGCCTACTATGTTAAAATCTTACTTTCTCTATTTTTCATGTTTTTACTATCTTGAACATAAACATGTTATACATCATTGAATAGCATTTTTTTTAAGATATTAAAAATGTCAAAATCCAATATGGCTACCATAAGAAAAACAAAAGTTGATTATTGTCACGCAAAATCTAGTACACCTAGATTTTTTTTCAAATCATTTTTAAAATACTCATGACTTGTTATCCCTAGCCTGCAACTTTTGTAAATTTATCTCTTTTAGGAAACAAAATATGGAAGATGTTTTAAAATGCATTTTTTCTTTTTCACCCTGTATCTGCCTAATTAAACAAAAATTTCAAAATCTGATGTTGGATTATTCATGGACAAATGAATAGGCAACTTTTCTCGCATTTAACCGTGGTTGTATCTCCAACGGTTTCCAATATCCCCATGTACTGCATTTTAAGTTGGACACCCTGATATTAATATTATTTTAGAATGTAATGATAATAAATATTCAATATGTCCAGCATTATTTTCTAATAATCAATTAATTCTTCAATTTAGCTATTTTTCCGTTATTGCTTATAATTTCATGTTCGATTGCTTCTCTCCTTTCCTCTAGATTATGCGAACGATTTTTGTGAATATTAATGATAGATAATTTAGTTTCAACGAATTTATAGGCATTTTCTGTTGCTCAAGTTCTATAATTTGGCCAATTTATCTATTCGTGTAAGTGAAATCATGCTTTGCAAGCATATGCACACACAAAAACTACATTGCGAGAGTTGCAGGTGATAGCCATGCCAATGATACAGCTTACAGAGTCGCTGCAATTAAGCATCCACCACACAAAAAGTTAATCAATCTAGGCTCAACATCTTGTGGGTACAGTCTTGGAACAAAGAAAACTTTATAGGTGTATATATTTGTTTTTCTGACATTTTCAAGAAACTTTTGACTAATAGACCTAAGATGTTAAATACTAAATGTAATATTTATTTTGTTACATATTCTTAGAATTACTAGTTTTTGCTGACAATTTTCGTAATAATCGAATAATCAAATAGATAAAGAAACTACAGGCCAAGCACAACAAAATAATCAAGGAGGAAGCGGACGACGTTAGCGAAAGATTGAAGCTTCCAAAAGATGAACATAGAAATAATGCAGCCGGAAACCATAATTTAAAGAAGGATATACAACAAACGTATAGAAAAAAAATTGAGAAAGGGAAAAGAAAGAAAAATCTAGCGGTAAAGGAGCTGAAAATAGACACAAATGACCAAAGTAAACCAAAAGAAGGTATGAAAAACTTCAAAAAATCAACATTACAAAATTACATTGTGAAAGTGAAATCAGAATTCAACATCGAAGAAAGCATTAATTTGGGGGAATTGGACAACTGGTAAGACAAAGATAATGTAATGAAGGTTAAGAAAAAATTTAAGTGAATTAAGTCATCAAAAGTTTGAAATAGATGAAAATTATTGGAAGTTCAGTTACTCAATTAAAGACCTGGCAGAAAAAAGATGCCAAGAAACTCATAGCAAAGTAGTAGAACAGGACCAAGAAACTGACAAGGTATGGTTTTCAAATACTTCTGTAAATTAAAAAAGTGTAACCTTAGCTTATCAGGTTACTACATTAACACATTCTGATTTTAGAAAAGACAATGTAAGCAATTTTAGATCAATATTGATCAATTTATTAACCATTTTTTGAGCTAAAATAATGGTTATAATAACTTTCCTTATATCACTTCTTATTTGAATGCATTGTTTTCAATGTACAATGTATCAAAGTTCACTTTCTAAGAAATATATTTATTGATATCTCTTCTGTCTTTTGAGATATCTTTCTCAAATTTGGTGTAGATTTTACGTTTATCTAACCACACTTACTGTGTGATATCTAGCAAAATAACTCAAAGAATCAATAGAGAAAATAGTGTGATATATATCACATACTTCAAGCGAGTTTATGTTGTTCTTTAAGTTACGATTTCAAAAATAAAATAATTTGACAGACTAATGTCATATTGAGTTAAGAACAGGAATTCAGTGCTAATCTCAAGAGAAAAGAAAAAAAACTCTATATATTTTAAAAGAAACATGTTTAGTTGATTTGTTTTTTTTTTGTTACAAGATTTGTCGTGTTCAAGTATTACCTCTTTTTTTATTTCTGTCAGACATTAATATCAATTATTTTTGATTAAAAATATGTATATAAAAAAACATTGGTGATTTTCCTTTAAAAGATAAAAACTTTCGATACTTCATAAACGCAAACTTACTATCATCTCAATAATCGAACTCATTAACGACCCTGAGATTAACAAATTTGTTAATATTATAATCGTTAATGAAGGATTTTTATATCTTTTTTTATGTGTGGTGGGTGCTTAGTTGCAGTGACTCCGTAAGCTGTATCGCTTGCCTGGCTATCGCTGCAACTCTCGCGTTGTAGTTTTGTGTGTGTAAATTGTGTTCAATGGCTTTGTGACAGCACCATATCGCCCTTTATGGTGCCGCGCTTTTATGATGGCAAGTCGATCCGGGATTAAACTCTCTGAAAAAATGTCACCGTCCCTCCAGAGAATTGTACCCCCGGCACCTATCGTCCTCCCACAACGATAGTCAGCCGCCTAACCACTGCGGCCACCGACCCGTTAATAATAATAATCTTATTACAATAGTTGGTGTGGCATCATTCGACTCTTCCATTTTCTCTGGCAAACGGCTATTATCTTGACAGCCTTGTAACAGCCTGTATATCAGTGACTTATTTATTCTTAGACATTTTTTTTTCATGGCTGTATGTTTTAAGATTATTTTCCATATTTTAAATGCCAATTTTTTGCACCGATAAAATGATTTTACGAAAACATAATTGTTGATAAATTGATTCTTGTACAAGTTAAACAATATTTCTTTGAAGAATCAACTTGTATTTAACTATAAGATAATTGAGAATCTCCTTTGAAACAACTACAAAAATATAAAAATAATTTCATCCTTCATATTATTGCAGTCATCTAACGCATATAAGAATTGCAGGGTGTCATTTAAAGAAACGAAGTTGTACCTGTTTGTATATATTTTCAATTTGCAAAATGTTTCGTTAGAACACACACATAAACATTTTTGGAATAAATTATGGTCCTTTAAGGTGATGTTACAACATAGATAATTTGAATCGAAAAAGTGATAGTTCCATTCAAATTGAACGTAATATTTATTTTTTTGATTAAATTACATCAAAAAACCAGTGTTAAGTAATAATGATAATTGTAATCTAATCAAGATAAGTTTAACTGTGATTTAACACCATGAAGACAACAAATTATTTATAACTGAATAATTCGCTGATTAAGAGTTAAGATACACCCAAATGTAAATACTTTTATCTGCGTTCGAAAAGCTCAACATCTAATTTACGCCGAAAAGTTGAAAAGAGATTTATCTTATACTTGTGTACTTGGCGAACAAGAATTTCTTAGGGGGAGTAGCGTTCGTGTTCTAATACGAGTAACGACTATTCTAAAAGCTTTGGTTGAGCCAAGTGGATTCCCTATTTTATTTACGCAGTTTTTATAGATAATAGAGCGACTGGGACTGACATCAATGGGGCGGCGCCGAAAAACAAATTCACTAATTCGGTTACATGTCTATTTTGTGCTGCAAGGAAAATAAATTAAATAATCGTCGCGTTTTCCAGTCTACATTTATTGACTACACAAGACGTTACAACTGTCATTCTCTGCGAAATATTTCTTCAAACAAAAATTACAATTTTTCTGGATAACAGCCAAGTGCACCAGGGATATATTACATTCTAAGTTAAGAGACGTTATGTATTTCTAGTTAATACTTTTACACTTTTAACGGCAAATATCTGCTTCTTTTTATCTGACTCTATTTTGTATAACCCTAATTCCTTTCGGGTTAACAGTTACTCTGACAGAAGTTAAGCGTTTCTCCTTTCCAAGATAACACTACAACAACATTATGTTAATTCTATAATTTAAGCACCAGAAATGGATTAACGTGAAGAAAACAATGTAGAAAAAGTGTTAGATTTAAAAAATTATTAAATACACTTGAGAGAGTTAAAGTTACTTACATGAAAGTGAATTTTCAAATAAGAAAATATATTGGCCGTTCGCATGCATTCCAGTTTTTGAATCACAATTATATCAACAACAACTATGCATTCACCCCAACTTATTTAATCAAAATTGCAAAATAAATGCAGATACAATTTGAGTTCGAAAGGTGTCCTTGTGTTTATACATTCAGTGTAACCAATTTCTTTCATACCATTCAATAGGCTTTTACCCCTACTAGCAGAAGGAGGTTTTAGTTTTACTATTTATATACTAACTCTATTTATCTATCCTCTATCCTGATTGTACGTTAAATCTCCCTTTTAAGCTTTGCTAATTCATCGACATAATTGGATTATTCTATTTATAGCTAGCATTTAGCTTTATGCTTGACCTACATGTTTTAATTTATATGTTCTTAAGCGCACCTTAGTAATAATTATTTCTGTTAAATACTGATGAAAGCTATTGTTTAAATAATGTCTTTATGAGATAATGCATTATGAAAGAGTTGTCTGTTAGTTCTGCCGGAGCGGGTAATGTAATTTATAATGTATTGTAATTTATAAAACGAGTTGTTTCAAACAACAATTTCAAAGTATGTAACAAATTTCATGTCAATACAAAAACCATTATAACAAATATCCATAATGACTTCACAAGACCCTACACAAACTTGATAAGGTTCCTTTATAGAGAGAGATCGAATTATAGCACTGGTGTGTGACGGTTATATACGAGGGAGCGTTTTTATATTCGCGGAATGAGCGGGTTGTAGGGGGGTGATTAGGCACGTTGGGGGCGTGGCCTGTGCAGCGACTCATAATTAGTATAAATACGAAGTTTCATTGTTATTAGACAGTTAACAGTTCCACAGTTGCAACGGATAGAAGGGTTCTTCGAAACATGTGGCCTCTCCATTAACCCGAGGAAGACGCAAGCGATTGCGTTTACTCGGGGGAGACGTCCCCCGCCCAGGAAAATCACCGTATCCAGGACGGAGATTGACTGGAGTGGGAAGATCGAGTACTTGGGAGTGCTCCTGGACAGGAAGCTGACCTTCTCGGAGCATCTAGGTAGAGCCAGGAACAGAGCCGTCGGACGGATGTGCCAGCTGTTCCCTCTCCTAGGTAACCACAAACTCTCTCCAAAAATGGGCGCGATGCTGTATAAAACACACATCCGCCCAATCCTTACCTATGCCAGCCCAGCTTGGGCGACGGCAGCTCCCACCTATTTTACCAACCTGGCGCGAGTACAAAATCGTGTAATGCGAATTGTATTCCGCCTTCCTAGACGCACCTCGCTGGTAGTTCTCCGACGACTCACAGAAGCGCACGTCCCAGACCTGTCAGACTTCCTGAGAAAACTCAACCGAGATTTCTTCAGGAAGACCCTGGCTAGCAGCAACCCATCGATGAGTAACGCTAAGGCGCAAAAGTTCATGGGGAGAACTAAACACCGGACCACCACGGAAACACTCCGGCTAGCGTGAATCGGTGTAATTATACATACCCGAATACTAACACCTTTTTCTGTGTGATTACAGGTACCAGGACAGCGTAGGAGCCCATTAGAAGACTCCGAGGAACATCAAGAAGTACACCAGGACCGCCAGCAGGACATCCAACCGGAAGTGGAGCTGGAAGAGGAGTGCCCCTCAGCAGAGGGGAGCGGAAGACCATACGCGGATATTAGACAGTTAGTCTTTCTTGGGCCTCCAAGTGGAGACTGAAGATTAATGAGTCTAAATGCGTGGCCATTCGCTTTACGAATAGGCGCCGCCCTCCACCGGACAATATTATTGTTGACAACTTCAGGCTCCCTTGGTGCCCTTCCGTCCTTTATCTGGGGATGAGACTTGATGCACGCCTCACATTGCGACTCCACGTCAACAAAACGATTGAGAAGTTCAACGCGGCCAAAAGCTGTGTTTATCCCTTGCTCTGTGCAAGAAGTGGTCTTTCGCTCAGAATCAAAATATTAATCTACTACTCCTTTTTACGACCGATCATCACTTACGGGGCGCTGGCGTGGTCGAGTATGGTTAAGTCCCACTTTAAAAAGCTGGAAACACTACAGAACAAAGTCTTAAGACTCATCACTGGATCGCCTTGGTTCATCAGGAATCAGCAACTCCGCGATGATCTTGGAGTACAATCGCTTCAACGATTTGTGACAGGCCTGGAAACCAAGACGCTACAAAGGGTTGAAAGATCAGAAAACCCCCTCATCAGCCAGCTGGCCATTCTCGACCCCGACAGACCGCCCCTAGGGTGAGAATAAGAAGGATTCTGGCGATTGATGACTAACTCTTTCTAGTTACCATAGTCTTCTTATACTATCCAAATTAGTCACACTAGACAGCGATTACGTCTTTTAAAATTCACATTTCCTGTCCTAAAAAGGACATTCACAGATTATTAAAGGGCTTAGGAACAACCGTTCGGCCTTAGAGAAGTGAATGAAGACCACAGTTAGACAGTTAGTCTCTGAGGTATCGTCAACCAAGTAACATAATTAGGAGTGAAAAGTGAAATATGGAAAAAATCGAATATCGTGCCGTTATAAAGTTCCATACCAGGCAAGGAAAATCAATCGCGACCATAATGAATGAGATGTCATTGGTTTACGGCGACTCTTGTCCAGGAAAAACCATGGTGTACAAGTGGCATAGTTTATTTAAACAAGGAAGGGAATCCCTTGAAGACGACCCGAGGCCGGGCAGGAGCATTGAGGTGACCACGCCAGCACTTATCCAAAAAGTTGAAAAAACTGTACTCGAAGATGTTCGACTAAAGAAGAAACAACTCGCAGAAATGGTTGGAGTATCCGATACAACAATTTTAAAATCCTACACGATCATCTCGGCATGTCTAAGGTCAGCGCAAGATGGGTGCCGAGAATGCTCACGCCGCCGCAAAAACAACAGCGCGTAGAGTGTTCGCGTGCATTTTTGGACCTCTGTAATGAAGACAAGGATGGTGTATTGAGTCGAATTGTTACTGGAGACGAAACTTGGGTTCATCATTATGAACCTGAGTCCAAACAAGACTCCATGTAGTGGCATAAAAAGGGCACAGCACCGCCCAACAAATTTAGTGTCACAAAGTGTCACAATCAGCTAGGAAACTCATGGCAACGGTATTTTGGGACTCGGAAGGAATATTGTTGATTGATTATAAAGATAAAGGTGTTTCTATAACCGGAGAATATTACGCTTCAATATTAGAGCGACTAAAAGAAGCCATTAAAGAGAAAAGACGGGGAAAATTGACGAAAGGTGTGCTGCTTTTGCACGACAACGCGCTCGTCCACAAGAGCCGCGTTGCGTTAGCTGCCCTGCATAAGGTGGGCTTCGAAATTGTGAATCACCCACCCTACAGCCCAGACCTGGCCGCGAGTGATCATTACCTCTTTCCGAAAATGAAAAAAGAGCTGCGGGGTAAAAGATTTACTGCCGATGATGAAGTCAAGGAGGCAGTTTCGGCGTATTTTGCAGATAAAGAGAAATCATTTTTTTATGAGGGTATACATAAATTAATTGAAAGATGTGAAAAATGTATCCGTCTTGCAGGTGAATATATTGAAAAAGAAAAATAATTTGGTTTTTTTATTTCCACCCCTTATCCCCCATTCCGCGAATATAAAAACGCTCCCTCGTAGAATGATGCCAGCATTCGTTTTAGTTAAAAAAGTGAGGATGCATTTAGTAACTATTGCATATAACTATAAATATTTTGGAGTTATGTACTATCTAAATGTCGCTATCTTGCAGCTCTAGGAACAAAGCAATATTTCAGGAAGCACGTAATGGTGGAACAGCTTGCCTGTCTGTTTCACTTTGTCGTTCTTATTTACAATTGTATGCTTCAACGCCAAATTTAAGAGATACGCAAAAAAGATATAGCTTTCTCGTGCACCTTTGGATATTAAAAGTATGACTTTGTGATGAATACTGGATATAGTTTTCAATTACTACAATTCTAATGCTGAATTGAAGAATATATGATATTTCAATTGTTGACGAAACTAATATTATACTTTTTATTGTGCAAGTCTCAATTTCTGTTCAACGCAGAATCAACAAATTCGTTTATTAGGTTTCATGAACCCTGCTCTCGACTCTTTGCTTTTCTTTTATTTCTCTCCATATACTCTAAACGATATGACTATATCCTTGTAGTGTAGACTAAATCCATTTTGAAATTTTTCCACACTTGAATGAATAGCAAACTAAGATTTAATATAGGTATCGTATTTTTGACATTTATGAAATACACGTTGTAAAAAATACAGAATTTAAAATATTATTTGCTTACATATTTTATAACCATTATTAAGCGAATCCAAGTTCTTTGAATCGATTATTTTAATCCACGCATATCTGTGTAGTTGCTTACCTGCACCTACGTAATGGTTTTTGTTAGTCTGTAGATGTAATATCGTATGTTCATCAGAATCTTCTTCGGCAAGGAAAGTTTTAACCACATGAAACGTACCTATAAATCTATACATAGAAAAAGATGATATATTTTTTAAATGTTCCTATTGAGAGATGTGCAGGTGCACTAGGAAACATGTTTTAAAATTAATTTGAATGTCAGGTGGTTCTAAAAAACTACACAACAAGGTTTTTTACATTTAAGCGAAATACCGTCCATGTATGTAGCATATTGCCATGCCTCCTAATATTATTATTATTATTATTCTATGAGATAGTCTCACGTGGTACCTGCATTCTAGGTTTACAAGTTTTGCTCACATCTGCAAGCGTCAACTTCTTAATGGCCAGGATTTTGCTTCTTAATGCAATTGAATTTTTTTCAATAGTATAGTAAGTGAAGAAGTGCTTCATGAGATACAAGGCCCAAGTTACACAAGTGATTTTTAGGCAGTAGTCTACGGTTCATAACCCGATAACCTGCCTCAATTATGTTTTCTATAGGTAAGTAGATTCCTAGTCCTGCTACTGAATGATCTCTGCAGAAAGGTTTTCCCGTCCAGTGATCCTAGTTACAATGTTGTTGTTTTTACATTATACCTACTCCCTGGTCAATAACTTCACGAATTATCCCACGAGATGATTCTGGCTCTATGAAAGGTATATTTCTTGCTAGCCTATCGGCTATTTGGTTTCCTTCCATACTAAAATCCCTAGGAGCCTAGACTAATTTTACCCTGTTTATCATATCCATAGTATCCCGACACATTCAAATATTATAAAAGATAATTATAGGAAACAACACTAACAAATAGAGATAAATAAAATTAATGTAGAATGATGATACAGGATGTTCTATTTAAAATAAGTTTTTGTTTGTTTCTTAAAATAGGACACCCACGAATTTAAATAACTTTGGAGTGTAGCTTTTACGTGATTGATCGTGTATATTTTGAATTAATTTTAAAACGAGTTGGATCGCTCTCTCCAATGAAAAGATTCTAAAAATAGTTTAGATATAACAGTTTTAACTTAACAGTATGTATTTTCACTTACAATTAGTAAGAAGAAAATATATGTGTATCAAATTACATATTGTGCAGATAAAATCAAAGAAAGAACTCCCACTGATCCCTTCCCACTATTACGCATCTAGCAGACAAGGAGGGAGTTAGTACTAATATATATTTATCGCAAAATATATTAATACACAGTATTAGAACTGCAACCGGAAACTGACTTACCCCAGGAGCACACTGACTCAAAAATCATATAGAGGATATGGTAGGGTCTTAAATTTTTTGATATTTATAATGTAGCCATCCGCACAGTTTGGCGTAAAAAGTTATCATATTTAGTGGTTTAGTAGTAGTGCTGTCATTCAAAACAGCGTACCCGATTTCGGATACTCGGAAGTGGGTAGACCCGAAGATTTTATACTCGGTTCTACCCAATTTCGGTTTTAGAACCGGGTTTCGTTTTCAGAGATTTCTCTACAAAACCGATTACACTACAAAGCATCAAAGAATGGAATACCTAATTTTTATCGGTATTATTAGTATACATTTTAGGACAGAATGTAACATGAATAAAAATAAGGAAAATGTTCATAACCACATTTAGTGTTATTATGGCACCTGTGTCGGATATTTTGAATTTAATATGATTTCCAACCGTGCCACGGGTATATCGCTATTCTGGTTCTAGAACTGATTTCTGGTGTTTGGCATTACAAGCAGGTTACCCGGAACCAGGCAATCTTTCACAACTTATAATTATTACTTTGTACCGTTACTCGAAAATTTTGCTAGTTCTGGCAGCCTCAGAGCTATTTGTGCAAAAGTCAGCTTATAAGTTGTCTAGCGTGGAACATTGAGAAACACAGTATTCTGCTACTTTATCTTATAATCGTAGTTTTTCCGTGTTAATTAAACTGTTCTTACTTTCGGCCTTGACACGTAATCTACTTTTCGTTTTTATTAATTTGTTCAGGCTTGACACCCCAAGCAAAGTTACTGTGTGTTAGTTTAAAACTTTCGTATTTATACATTTGTGTTACGTGGGAATGTCGTTGACATTCAACTAACTTATTATTACTATTATTTCTGCTATTAAAACTGGTTGCTTGTTAGATATGATCTTAATAGTTTTGATATTACAGTGGTGGGTTGTAGTTTCCTGGACATCAATGTATTGCATAGATTTTATCCCAGAGACTGGCTTAAATATACTCTTAAGTTAGTAGAATTCACAGTCCTTAAATTAGGAAATGGTCGTAATGAGGTTTGCATTTATGTTTCATATTTCATAGAAACGTTTAACTAAGAGTCGTTGTCCTAGTCTCTCCTTGCCCAGAAATATGAAGGAGAAAAGGCAAGTTTAGAAGTAGTACTATAACAAGTATAGTGCTGGAATATGAGATTGCTGTTAGTGCTAAACAAGCTAATTTTTGCAGTTTGTAATCGATCTTTGGTTGACTTTGTTGGACTCTTGGTTCTCTATGCAGTTCAGTGACATGCGATTATAAGAATGAAAATTAATATTTTAAATTGTCTGATGACTGCATTGTTTTTGCGTCTCCACTTTTTCTAGCTGGAAATTTGATAATAACAATTGAAGTAATAACAGAAAAGAGGAAATTTATAGGATACTGAACGAAAGACGTGTGTAACTTTCAATTATTTTTAAATACTGCGTGGAAGATTTTTTGTCATAGCGTCCTATTATAATTCTTGGAAAAGTTAAGCTTTCGGTAACTTCACGCGGTATTTGTAAATATACGGCCAAGAAAAGAAATTATTTCTGATAATTTTGAGGGGTATACAATAACGACCGAAAGCACATACCTAATTATTATTATGAAAAATTTACCTTTGGATACAGAAAATGATGAAATACTGTAAATAATAATATGGTCTAGTAGCATTGCAGAAGTAATAACAAGGAAAAACGTTAGCATTATAATTTTATGGGAGCAAAAAATATAATCTTGTAGGATACGTGAAAGAAATATACAAAAAACGAAATTAACTGACGTAATTTACGTAACGGTACCTACGTTAGTTGAATTCTGGATTTTTATTATTCTTTTCTCATATTTTGCATTATTCGCACAAAACGTTGTATAAATAAAAATGCGAAATGTTTATAGTTGCCGTTGTGTAACCTTTTGAATCATAGCGCAGCGCTATCACGTAAAACCACAGTAATATTCGTAAAAATTAAAAAAAATACCAACACATATACGTAATATATGTCTACAGCTCCTGGTGTAAGAAGGTGAAATAAAGAAATATGTTAATAATATTTCAAAAGATCTCCGAGGTATAATAATGTTGCTTTTGCCAGTTCTCCTTTCATAACCATACTAATAAATGGACACTGTTTATAATACCATATTACTCGACGAAACATCTAAAAGCTTCTAAACTAAATATATCTATTTGTCGTAGCTTTCACCAAGGCGTAATGAGGAATGCTCACGTTTCATGAAGTTATTACATTTGCTGCTACAATTCATTTCTGTACTTTTCCTTTATCTAGGTTAGCGGCTGATCATTTTACTGAGCTAATATAAGTAACTGACCCAACGTGTTTGTCAAACATATGTAGGCAAGGAGATATGTACACATGCAGCCAACTCAAACTAGTTATTTTGTTTTGCCCTCCTTCGGTTTTCAGTTGATTATCAGTTTTCACCTATTTTCTTGTGTAATGATGAAATAAGATACGCTTTCTGTATACAGAAAGGGTAACCATATTTTAAGGTAGTGACATTACTAAATTGATAATATCTATATACTTTTATAAGAGTAACCTTAACTAATCCCAATTTTTTTATTAATTTGGTTAATATATGTTTGATGTATGATTTTGTTTTGATTATAAAGAATAAATTGCTTTTTTTATAAACATAAATTGATATGTCACGTCATTGCATACATCCAGGAAATTTTTATAGTTCCACATAATTTTGTATTTCCTCTACAAACATTTGATAACAGCAAAAGTCGAGAATTAGCTCCAATTTTCGAACATAATGAAATACGTTTGGGGAATACTGGCAACAAAAATAAATGCCAGTAATTAACAATATAATAGCGTAAAAAAATTAAATTAATTAAAGAGATATTGGAACAAATTCCTATTTTGATATAGGCCAAGATGGTAGGTCATACATGGAGAATTGGATTTTGAATATCGTGAGTTGTTCAGCATCCGTTAATAAGTTTGGATTACATAATTTTTTTAATGTATAGAAATTTCACAGTTCTCAGTTATTATTTTTGTAATATTGCAAATCTGTAAAAAGTGTACTAAATTTTTTCCATGTTTGTTTTTGCATTTGCATTTTATTGTAGTTTAAATTTAATTTCCATGCATAATTTTTCGAGTATGTATAGAAAGGAGATATCAGTTTATGAGGAACTGAGTTTCTCTAGGTGTTACTAAAACCACCATTTTGATTTTTTGTTCTTCACCACATGTGGTCACCACTTTTGTTTTATCTTTATTTGTGCTCATTATTTCTTTCTTAAGTGTTTCGTTGCATATATCTATACTTTTCTGTAGATTGTTTTCGTTCTCAGCCATTACTACTATGTCGTCGGCGAATGCTGCCTCAGCTATCTGTATCCTCTCCAGATTCCTGTACCCAATTTGATTATTTTAGTCTGTATTAAGCATTGTTTTATTATATCGTTATAAATACGGTAAAAAGTACAGGACTCAATCCTCCGCCCTGCCTTAACCCAGATTGAGTTACAAATGCTTTGGATCTCATGTTAGCTCTTATTATACAGGGCGCCCACCTAGTAGGCGGAAGTCCAATATCTTGGTTGATAAGGGAGATCATTGTTTTTACATTTAGTTGCCTTATGTCTGAAATATTAATTAAATAATTTTGGGCGTTAAGACGGGAATTGTTGGTAACATTTCATCAATATGCAAAATATATTATAGCTTTATGCGATTATACAATCCGAAATTATTTTAAATTGCTTAAAATAATACATGCATCGTGAGTATCTTAAGAAATACACTTTTAAATAACTCTCAACTGATTTTATTTTAATTAATACCTACAAGTTTAACATCAGTTTCAAATTGAGACTATCAATTAGCTTTTGTAAGAAACTCTTTGTCAAAATAGCGATTTAATTATTAAGTGGTAATCATATCCTTCACTAAATAAATTCTAACCAACCTACTAGGGCTACTTGTCATTTAATAAAAAATATCATTTACTGCATCTACATTTAATATGATGGGAAAGTTGGCTGGTTTAGGTTTTGCAAATTTTAATTAAGCAAACATTAGGATAGCAGTGAAATAAACCGCCAAACAAACAAATCAAAAAAGAAACAAAATATGGATGAATGACTAACGTAGCAAACTACTCCGATTGTTGTGATTAAACTTCTGAAATTGTTTCAAATTATTATAACCCAGGATTTAACGTGCGAATATCTGAAGATCTTAAAAGTGTGTATAACAAGTTTTTGTCGTAATTACGTCAGACAATTATGTAGATCTTTGGTAAGAACTGATGTAGAATCTGTTAAGAAGAATTATGAAAAGAAATTAAAACTTCTTCATTTAAACGTTAGAAAAGTTTATACATTCTGCAGTTCTGCACAATTTTAAGGGATATCTGATATTATAAATGTCCTAACGAAAGCGAAAACAAAATTTGGGTGGCTGAAGATAAAGTTATATTGATTCAATTTATTATCATTGCAAAATATAAGAGAGCTTTAGGACTTCGTTTGTCCAAAACCAAACAATAGTTATAGGTTATAAGTTCAACACTGGCCGATTAAGTCTAAATTACTCAAGTGTATCTAGCAAGCATAATGCTACTCTTTGCGAGTTTGTGGAATTTCACCTTCAGTTAAGAATAAATTGAAAGTATGACTATATATGCGCCACAATATAATTCAGAAAGCAATCTTCCGAACTATAATGTAAGCTATATTCTCGTTACTGATTTATTCAGTGGCTTAAGGGACCGTTTTTTACCATTTCGACTATTACCTCCGTTGAATTTTAACTAACAGGAAACAGTAAAAGTTATACCTCTATGTTTTATTAAACTTTTTCGATAAAACTTGGCAGTTATTTCCTTTCGTTCCGTTCCTTTCGTTCCGTTCCGTGGTGGGTGCTTAGTTGCGTAACTCCGTAGACTGTATCATTTGTCTGGCTATCACTGCAACTCTCGCGGTGTAGTTGTGTGTGTGTAAATCGTGTTCAAATGGCTTTGTGACAGCATCATACCGCTTTTTATAATGCCGCGCTGTTAATCACTTTGCTCTCACCAACAGCGAATGGTAAGTCGATCCGGATTTGAATTCTCTGAAAAATGCCACCGTCCCTCCAGAGAATTAAAACCCGGCTCCTATCATCCTGCCACAACGATAGTCAGCCGCCTAACCACTGCGGCAATCCACCCATTTTTAGTCCTTATATTGTTGGGAAATAATTTTTTTATAAAGTAATTCGTTGAGTTTCCAAAGTATTATGTAATACGTAAATGATAAACAGAACTAATATTATGGAAAAAATAGAAAATTTATGAATATTTTTAATACACATGTTCATGTTCTAAAAACTTCCTAAATTCGAAACTTCGAATAACTGATCTTAAAGAAATGGTCAAGTTAGAGATAAAATTATTAAAAAAAAAATTTGATTGACAAAAGCGAAGCAATATGAGTTTTTCGCTTAGAAACTAAATACCTATGCGAGAGAGATAAAACTTAAATTTATGTGCATAAATATCATACACATGAGATACTCCCACACTTAAAATCATTTAATAATTTTGTGTAGATAGACTCCCATACAAATAATTCTCAGATACAATTTGTGTCATTTGTATCTAGAAAGCGAGCACAGTAATATCAACAGAGATCAAAGAGTAGAATATCGTCATATAATCATTTTAAGTTTATTGACTTCTCAGTGTCTATATGTCCCAGACTACATACAAAAAAATATTACTACCTCTTCATAGTGTTTCAACATAATTGGTAAGGTAAATATTTACCTTGCTTTTAAAGTAGGACAATTATTCAGACCCTTTTCCCACATAATTAAAATACATACACATTCTGTACTAAACGTATAGGTATGTATGTAGTACATACCTACAGCTACATACGTCTGAATAATTCTCCTGAAGACTCGGAATGCTAATTAATTACCTTCTTACTTAAACCACCCCAAATCCCAACATCAAAAGGCTATTTAAATTTTATATCACAATTAAAGTAAACTACGCTCAATGGAAATAAATGATTGTAGTAAGTCTACTTGAAATACGTATATTCTACATGGCAGATTCTATGTAATCTTTACGCAAAGACACACATTCTTAGACATTTAGCTGTACTATTTATCGTTTTAAACTTAGTGGTCATATACTTATCGAAAATCGATTGTACTTGTAACAAGGGTTCCCAATATTGAATTTGAAGTAACAAGGTTTCTTTAAAATTGTGTCGAAGATCTTATTTTCTTTCGCATATACACATGCATATAGTTATAGATGAAGTAAGGGTGGAATATTTTATTGGAAAAACGATCTTTTCGTGATAGATATATCCTGCTATTTTCTTCATACTATTTATGTTCAACATTCGTGAGTGACGACAAATTTTACAGTTTTAATTTATATTTGTATAAATATTGGCGAAAGGAAGACGTTTGTCTTAATCTTAATTTTGTGGAAAAAATATCATACAATTGTATGTGAAAAGTTGTCTATCGATGACCTTGTTTCTAACTACTTCTGACAAGTTTTCGAGAATCATATGCCACAGTCTCCAGAGGCGCACGGTTAACGCTACTCCGCACAGAGCAGGAGGTGCAAGTTCTATATAGAGAAATCTTTCTTCTTCTATACATATATTACAATATTCGAGAAATTTCTTTAAAGCGGTCTCTGTTAAATATACGATAAACACCTTTAAAAAGATCGAATTTTGATGACAACATTTTGTATACCGAATGTATAAAAAAGTAATTTTTTCTCGAACTCTTAAGTAATACGTAAAAGAGTTCTGTCGTACTATAGGACTACTTCCAAAATCCTTGTAATTTACTGTAAATGGTTCGTATCAATTTCTCTAAAGTTTCTTACTGAAGCTGCATGCATTTATGTAATATAATGTGGAGATATATGTAAGTGCATTAAAAAGACATTTTTAGCTGGCGTACAACGAAATTCTGATTTTTTACTTTATTCTAGAAATACATGCAATGCCATTTCATTGTTGTTTACTGTTTCGTTAACAATATTTAATATGTCGTTGCAATAATACCACTGACCACTGAGCATCTCATCTTTCTTGATACTGAGTTTTCATAATTTTTAAACCTTAATGAAATCTCTCGCCTAGTTTATCGTTTACAGCACTACTATTGATTGCACTAGATTTTTATAATTGCGGACTTTTTTTTTTCAAGAAAATTGTTCCCGAACATTACGAATCAAGTCCAGGTTTCTTTTTCAACTTGTTTCATGATGAAATTTAGACCTCTCATTAAAATTCTAATTAAAATCGATCAAGTACCCCAGGTTTAATTTTTTCGTAACTTAGTCGTGGAAAGTTTTCACATATGTACTGGAAATAGATATCTTGCAAATCTAAAGCTTTAAAATATTGCTTCATAAGACCCAGTTTTTTATTTTTTTTTTAATTTTATGTATTTTTAGGAAGCAAAACAAGTTTCCCCAAAATATGTTTCAATAACACTACAATAGTAACACATTACAATAGTTTGATGTGAAGATGTGGAAAAATTACTTGTTCGCTCTCAACTGAAGATTGGCTTATAATATTCTTTCTTCCAACATTTAGGCATGTTTTGGAAGGATAATGTTTCTCGATCTAGTGTTGATTTTTAGCTCGACTATTCCAAAGGTCCAAAATACGCGGAAATGTTTTATAACCTCTTTGAAAGCCAAGTAAATAGTTTACCATTTTGAGATCCACACAGATGATGCAGTTATGGATTTGTTCTCAATGTACTCATATGTTTCCTTTAATTGAACGGAATATCTAATAGGAAATTGAACCAGAAACATTCCCCTTGTGTAGTAGAACAGTCTTGAGGCTTTTGCTGGAACTGTCGATACAGACACGCCACTCGTTGTTGTCATATTGTACAATGCCAATTTTATTTCTGATACATTGTTACGATAAAAAAATTTATACTTTCCTTTAAAATATTGCACAAGATCACTTTCCCTTCTACGATAAAAAGTTATCTTCGTACTTTGCTCGAGTACGTTCTTTTCATTTAATCTTGAAGCTAGCAGTTCCGATGATTCCTTTAATAGGCCCAAATCCTTACTAAATCGTTCAATTGTGTTTAAGTAAAACGTTATGGTCTATCATTGAAATTATATCTTCGTAGTTACAATCTCTATCTGAATTCTGCTGCTCAATAGCGTCTACTATGTCTTCAGCATCCGAGTGCTCAACTGAAGGAAGCTCTTCATAAACTGACACTGACTAGCTTTTCTGTTTACGTCATATCATTGCAACGCTAATTTCTGGCGTTTTCTCTTGCTCCACTGCTGCAAATTGTCCACGCATGGCTTATACATTTTATGTGGAGCCCGTTACTTGTCCTGATCACTTAGTTTTAAGTCAAAATACTAAGTCAAATATATTTTCTTCAGGTCCTTTAGCGTTTTAATCGTAAAGGATACACTCCATCTAACCGGGGAGTTCTTGCAGTCTTTCCATATACATAATAGAGAGTATACATAACAGCGTGAGTGGGAGACCAAGTCCCGGCCGGATGTTAATGTTCCATCTCCAGAATGCTGCGGGTCGGAACACAAGGTAGCACTCTATTGGAGTCCAGCCCTTTCCAGTGAGTTTTCCAACGGAGAGCCCTCTAGAAGGGTTCCTCTGGCCAGCGCCAGCGCGTACTTTCCAAAAATTGGCATATTATGATCGTGATGGATTTGAGCATTGGTGCTACGGCTATGATGTGCAGCATTTGGTTCTGAAGGATATTCAGTTTTTCCACTTGCGATTTGCTGGCGCTGGGCTTTGGCTCCCATGCGTTTCCTGGAGAATCTTATGGCAACGCATTTGTCCGTGTCAATTGTTAGACGTCACTTGGGCGCCCACTCACAGATGTCACCAATGAACCTTTGTAGTCTGCGGTACACTAAGGCATCGTTTCTGGATATGGAGTAAACTTCCGTATCATCTGCGTACGCGGCAAGTCGTGATGATGGGTTTAGATATATTGCTGGTGTATAATATAAAATCTCCGGTACAAGGAGCGACGCCTGCAGAACTGCAGCATAAATATGCCTCTGGGAACGTAGGAACGTATGAAAATTTCCCATACCAAAGCCTCCAGTTCCAACATGTCACATTATGTGAGGAGAGAAGGAAAGAAATTAAACAAAGCTATTCACCGGAGCTTATTGATTGACTGGAGATCCGCCATCATACAAGATTTTACATTATACAAAAAGTAGTCCGAAATTCGCGGTTTCCAGCTGAAAGGATGGAATCTTCATCAAAGGAATATAAAGATATGTACTCATCGTAATCATTATTCTCAGTTTAAAGATTATTTTTCTGCAAAAAATGGTTTAGTATTTTGTAATGATATTTCCTCCTTATAGTAACATTTGATATTGAACAAAACCGAACAGGATGACGTTTCTTAATTAATTTTGCTAAAATTAGTTTCAGCTGTGCTTCTGCATAGTGGTAATGAATTCCCATTAGTGCCTGCGAAAAAGTGTTAATATGCCGTATGTGAATGTAATAATGTGATGATTTCATGGTCATCGCACTTATTCTCAGTCTGCAGCTTGGCTATGTAAAGAACTATTGTTTGTTATGCTAATGAGATAGTAGAGATAAAAAAACTATATTTAAAAAGAATGGCCTAAACATGAATCAACCTTATCAGAAAAATGTAAACCGAAGCACATTGTGCAAAATGCGTATTTTACCACCATTATATATCAAACTAGAATTAATAAAGAATTTCATTAAAGTCCTATACAATGGTTCTAGTTTCATTTACTTAAAACGGAAACTTCCTAAAATTAGTGATACGAAAATGAGAGAATACTTACAATCACTAATGCATGATGTAAAGTATAAGAGACTATTGAATCCACTGAAGCAAGCAGCTTGGCAAGCATTTAAAAATGTTACTTACAATCTTTTGAGAAATTGAGAAACTGAAAATATCATATTTGAATTCAGAAGAATCATACATTTTTCTAGACAAAGAAAACTTTCTTTTCTGTTCCTCTTGTGTTATTCATTTCTATACCATGTTACTTTAAAAAATTGCTTTAGTATATTTGTTTCTTGAACAACTGACACGTGTATACTCAAATGCATAATAATAATTTTCTATTAGATAATGCACTTTCTTGATTGATATCTATTCGTTTTAGTTAACATGTATCTTCGAATCAAAGTTTCTTATTCAATGAGTTTTCTTTTGTAATTTAAATTTCTTTTTATTTTGCTAATTTGTGTAGCTGTGTTTTACTTACTGTTTTTTATAAATTTCAAATTACACGCTGTATTTTCTATAGACACCATTGTGATATTATCAACAAAAGTATAATCCGAGTATACTTTGCTTTGAGGAAACATTTTCATGAAGCGAATATAAAGAAGTTTAGAAAAGCTGGTTACGTTCAGTAAACAAGTGCTACATCAATTTAGGAAGTGAATAGATTTAATTAAAGACATATCGACCGGTAAATTTATTTTCATTTGACAAGTATATCACTTATGGTCAAAATAAATTAAGGTAACGCATCAACAATGCCAATCAAATGAATTTTGCCGTCGTGTATTTTGATATATAAACTTTAATTGTGTGAGAGAGGGAAGAAATTTAAGACGCGTGTACCTCTTCGCAATAAAAGCGATGTATGAGGATTACGAATACCAGTAAAATTGCAATTCGGTGGAGGTGCCGGTATTATAGCATTCTCCACAACATAAAGAAAATTGTATTAGAAATCTAGGGTAATTTTAAACAAATACAATCTAAAACTGGCAAAAATATCTACAACGTAATTTAGAACGGAGCCTTACACAATCTGCACTTACCAAAATATGTTTATCCGCATGTTTCGGAGAAATAAGTAAAGATCTATTCTAGTTATTACATATTTCTGTATAACATATGAAAGTTTGAAATGAGTATTGCTTTTCCTGCACAAAAATGGGAATAAACCTATTTTTCCGTGGAACCCATAATGCCATATATTCACTGAGAGACTTCCCCAGAACTTTGCAGCGTGGCATGAATAATGCTTTACCATTTAACACTTCCATTAACGGAACTGAAAGATAACAGCAAGTTATACTTCTTAGTGTTTTTTATTAAACTTTTTCGATAAAAACTTTACATATTTTCGTTCTGCCTCTTCGTCTTGTCCAGGTGCGAGTTATGTAACTGGACTGACTATTTATTTCAATATCACTGCAATTTCGTGTAGTTGTATAAATCAGGTTCGAATACTTTGTAATAAAGAGATCATCAGTTAGAATGCTGCAAGAAAGAATCACTTCTTACTTTACCAATGAAATGAATGTGGCTGATCCGATTTGAACTTCTGAAAAATGCCATCGGTCCTCCAGATATTTGGAACTGCTCCTAATATCCTACATAAATTATAATAATAGCCGCCAACCACTCGTGGGCAATTCTGTTCCATTTTAGTCCTTATATTATTGGGAATAATTTTTATAAAGTAATTCGTTGAGTTTTCCAAAGTATTATGTAATACGTAAATGATAAACAGAACTAATATTATGGAAAAAATAGAAAATTTATGAATATTTTTAATACACATGTTCATGTTCTAAAAACTTCCTAAATTCGAAACTTCGAATAACTGATCTTAAAAAAATGGCCAAGTTAGAGATAAAATAATTTAAAAAAAAATTTGATTGACAAAAGCGAAGCAATATGAGTTTTTCGCTTAGAAACTAATTACCTATGCGCGAAAGATAAAACTTAAATTTATGTGCATAAATATCATACCAACATGAGATACTCCCACACTTAAAATCATTTAATAATTTTGTGTAGATAGACTCCCATACAAATACTCAGATACAATTTGTGTCATTTGTATCTAGAAAGCGAGCACAGTAACATCAACAGAGATCAAAGAGTAGAATATCGTCATATAATCATTTTAAGTTTATTGACTTCTCAGTGTCTATATGTCCCCAGACTACATACAAAAAAATATTACTACCTCTTCATAGTGTTTCAACATGATTGGTAAGGTAATGTTACCTTGCTTTTAAAGTAGGACAATTATTCAGACCCTTTTCCCACATAATTAAAATACATACATTCTGTACTAAACGTATAGGTATGTACTACATACATACCTACAGCTACATACGTCTGAATAATTCTCCTGAAGACTCGGAATGCTAATTAATTACCTTCTTACTTAAACCACCCCAAATCCCAACATCAAAGGCTATTTAAATTTTATATCACAATTAAGTAAACTACGCTCAATGGAAATAAATGATTGTAGTAAGTCTACTTGAAATACGTATATTCTACATCGCAGATTCTATGTAATCTTTATTTACGCACATTCTTAGACATTTAGCTGTACTATTTATCGTTTTAAACTTATTGGTCATATACTTATCGAAAATCGATTGTACTTGTAACAAGGGTTCCCAATATTGAATTTGAAGTAACAAGGTTTCTTTAAAATTGTGTCGAAGATCTTATTTTCTTTCGCATATACACATGCATATAGTTATAGATGAAGTAAGGGTGGAATATTTTATTGGAAAAACGATCTTTTCGTGATAGATATATCCTGCTATTTTCTTCATACTATTTATGTTCAACATTCGTGAGTGACGACAAATTTTACAGTTTTAATTTATATTTGTATAAATATTGGCGAAAGGAAGACGTTTGTCTTAATCTTAATTTTGTGGAAAAAATATCATACAATTGTATGTGAAAAGTTGTCTATCGATGACCTTGTTTCTAACTACTTCTGACAAGTTTTCGAGAATCATATTCCACAGTCTCCAGAGGCGTACGGTTAACGCTACTCCGCACAGAGCAGGAGGTGCAAGTTCTACATAGAGAAATCTTTCTTCTTCTATACATACATTACAATATTCGAGAAATTTCCTTAAAGCGGTCTCTGTTAAATATACGATAAACACCTTTAAAAAGATCGAATTTTGATGACAACATTTTGTATACCGAATGTATAAAAAAGTAATTTTTTCTCGAACTCTTAAGTAATACGTAACAGAGTTCTGTCGTACTATAGCACTACTTCCAAAATCCTTGTAATTTACTGTAAATGGTTCGTATCAATGTCTCTAAAGTTTCTTACTGTAGCTGCGCGCATTTATGTAATATAATCTGGAGATATATATGTAAGTGCATTAAAAAGACATTTTTAGCTGACGTACAACGAAATTCGGATTTTTTACTTTATTCTAGACATACATGCAATGCCATTTCATTGTTGTTTACTGTTTCGTTAACAATATTTAATATGTCATTGTAATAATACCACCGACCAACATGATTTTTGCTGATTTCTAAGAGTGACTTTGTTTTTTATTAATTCGGAGGTGCTGATTTCGAAAACCATATTAGATTTTGCGTATCATACCAAAATTAAACTCTATACCGCACTATGTCCTTTGAAGAAAAACATGTGACCATCTCATCTTTCTTGATACTGAGTTTTCATAATTTTTAAACCTTAATGAAATCTCTCGCCTAGTTTATCGTTTACAGCACTACTATTGATTGCACTAGATTTTTATAATTGCAGGCTTTTTTGTTTCCAAGAAAATTGTTCACGACCATTACGAATCAAGTCCAGGTTTCTTTTTCAACTTCATCCATGATGAAGTTTAGATCTCTCATGAAAATTCTAATTTAAAATCGATCAAGTACCCCAGCTTAATTTTTTTCGTAACTTAGTCGTGGAAAGTTTTCACACATGTACTGGAAATAGTTATCTTGCAAATCTACAGCTTTAAAATATTGCTTCATAAGACCCAGTTTTTTATTTTTTTCAATTTTATTTATTTTTAGGAAGCAAAACAGGTTTCCCCAAAATATGTTTCCATAACACTTATCATTACAATAGTTTGATGTGAAGATGTAGAAAAATTACTTGTTCGCTCTCGACTGAAGATTGACTTATAATATTCTTTCTTCCAACATTTAGGCATGTTTTGGCAGGCTAATGTTTCTCGATCTAGTGTTGATTTTTAGCTCGACTATTCCAGAGGTCCAAAATACGTGGAAATGTTTTATAACCTCTTTGAAAGCCAAGTAAATAGTTTACCATTTTGAGATCCACACAGATGATGCAGTTATGGATTTCTTCTCAATGTACTCATATGTTTCCTTTAATTGAACGGAATATCTAATAGGAAATTGAACCAGAAACATTCCCCTTGTGTAGTAGAACAGACTTGAGGCTTTTGCTGGAACTGTCGATACAGACACGCCACTCATTGTTGTGATATTGTACAATGCCAATTTTATTTCTGACACATTGTTACGATAAAAAAATTTATACTTTCCTTTAAAATATTGCACAAGATCACTGTCCCTTCTACGATAAAAAGTTATCTTCGTACTTTGCTCGAGTACGTTCTTTTCATTTAATCTTGAAGCTAGCAGTTCCGATGATTCCTTTAATTGGCCCAAATCCTTTCTAAATCGTTCAATTGTGTTTAAGTAAAACGTTATGGTCTATCATTGAAATTATATCTTCGTAGTTACAATCTCTATCTGAATTCTGCTGCTCAATAGCGTCTACTATGTCTTGAGCATCCGAGTGTTCAACTGAAGGAAGCTCTTCATAAACTGACACTGACTAGTTTTTCTGTTTACGTCATATCATTGCAACGCTAATTTCTGGCGTTTTCTCTTGCTCCACTGCTGCAAATTGTCCACGCATGGCTTATACATTTTATGCGGAGCCCGTTACTTGTCCTGATCACTTAGTTTTAAGTCAAAATACTAAGTCAAATATATTTTCTTAACAAAAGCATGAATAGTTACCCTTTGACCGGGAACGGTGAAGTTGCCACAAATGTAGAAAAACGAATCGGCACTACTTACACATCTTCGAGCTGTAAGCATGATTTAGTTTCTTGCCTAACAACTAACATGTAACCAACCTTTTTTTGTAGGGCTTCTGTTTTTTAACTAAGGCTCGACAGAAGGTCCTTTAGCGTTTTAATCGTAAAGGATGCACTCCATCTAACCGGGGAGTTCTTGCAGTCTTTCCATATAGGAGTACATAATAGAGAGTATACATAACAGCGTGAGTGGGAGACCAAGTCCCGGCCGGATGTTAATGCTCCATCTCCAGAATGCTGCGGGTCGGGACACAAGGTAGCACTCTATTGGAGTCCAGCCCTTTCCAGTGAGTTTTCCAACGGAGAGCCCTCTAGAAGGGTTCCTCTGGCCAGCGCCAGCGCGTACTTTCCAAAAATTGGCATATTATGATCGTGATGGATTTGAGCATTGGTGCTACGGCTATGATGTGCAGGATTTGGTTCTGAAGGATATTCAGTTTTTCCACTTGCGACTTGCTGGCGCTGTACAATATCAGGACACCATAACTAAGAATAGAATAGAAACACCTTGTAGATTAAAAGCTTCATTCTCAAGCTCAGACAGCTTGTCCAGCATATGAGAGGAGTCAGGGCCCCACCTGCACGCAAAAACTTTGCTATGGGGAAACGCCCTGCCTAAATGTCAACTTTGAGTCCAGAGTTACACCAAGGTATTGAATGTAAGTTTTCGACGGCTTTGGCTCCCATGCGTTTCCTGGAGAATCTTATGGCAACGCATTTGTCCGTGTCAATTGTTAGACGTCACTTGGGCGCCCACTCACAGATGTCACCAATGAACCTTTGTAGTCTGCGGTACACTAAGGCATCGTTTCTGGATATGGAGTAAACTTCCGTATCATCTGCGTACGCGGCAAGTCGTGATGATGGGTTTAGATATATTGCTGGTGTATAATATAAAAATCTCCGATACAAGGAGCGACGCCTGCAGAACTGCAGCATAAATATGCCTCTGGGAACGTAGGAACGTATGAAAATTTCCCATACCAAAGCCTCCAGTCTCCAACATGTCACATTATGTGAGGAGAGAGAAGGAAAGAAATTGAACAAAGCTATTCACCGGAGCTTATTGATTGACTGGAGATCTCGCCATCATACAAGATTTTACATTATACAAAAAGTAGTCCGAAATTCGCGGTTTCCAGCTAAAAGGATGGACTCTTCATCAAAGGAATACAAAGATATGTACTCATCGTAATCATTATTCTCAGTTTAAAGATTATTTTTCTGAAAAAAATGGTTTAGTATTTTGTAATGATATTTCCTCCCTTATAGTAACATTTGATATTGAACAAAACCGAACAGGATGACGTTTCTTACTTAATTTTGCTAAAATTAGTTTCAGCTGTGCTTCTGCATAGTGGTAATGAATTCCCATTAGTACCTGCGAAAAAGTGTTAATATGCCGTATGTGTATGTAATAATGTGATGATTTCATGGTCATCGCACTTATTCTCAGTCTGCAGCTTGGCTATGTAAAGAACTATTGTTTGTTATGCTAATGAGATAGTAGAGATAATAAAAACTCTATATTTAAAAAGAATGGCCTAAACATGAATCAACCTTATCAGAAAAATGTAAACCGAAGCACATTGTGCAAAATGCGTATTTTACCACCGTTATATATCAAACTAGAATTAATAAAGAATTTCATTAAAGTCCTATGCAATGGTTCTAGTTTCATTTACTTAAAACGGAAACTTCCTAAAATTAGTTATACGAAAATGAGAGAATACTTACAATCACTAATACATGATGTAAAGTTTAAGAGACTATTGAATCCACTGAAGCAAGCAGCTTGGCAAGCATTTAAAAATGTTACTTACAATCTTTTGAGAAATTGAGAAACTGAAAATATCATATTTGAATTCAGAAGAATCATACATTTTTCTAGACAAAGAAAACTTTCTTTTCTGTTCCTCTTGTGTTATTCATTTCTATACCATGTGTTACTTAAAAAAATTGCTTTAGTATATTTGTTTCTTGAACAACTGACACGTGTCTACTCAAATGCATAATAATAATTTTCTATTAGATAATGCACTTTCTTGATTGAGATCTATGCGTTTTAGTTAACATGTATCTTCGAATCAAAGTTCCTTATTCAATGAGTTTTCTTTGTAATTTAAATTTCTTTATTTTGCTCATTTGTGTAGCTGTGTTTTACTTACTGTTTTTTATAAATTTCAAATTACACGCTGTATTTCTCTATAGACACCATTGTGATATTGTCAACAAAAGTATAATCCGAGTATACTTTGCTTCGAGGAAACATTTTCATGAAGCGAATATAAAGAAGTTTAGAAAAGCTGGTTACGTTCAGTAAACAAGTGCTACATCAATTTAGGAAGTGAATAGATTTAATTAAAGACATATCGACCGGTAAATTTATTTTCATTTGACAAGTATATCACTTCTATGGTCAAAATAAATTAAGGTAACGCATCAACAATGCCAATCAAATGAATTTTGCCGTCGTGTATTTTGATATATAAACTTTAATTGTGTGAGAGAGGGAAGAAATTTAAGACGCGTGTACCTCTTCGCAATAAAAGCGATGTATGAGGATTACGAATACCAGTAAAATTGCATTTCGGTGGAGGTGCTGGTATTATAGCATTCTCCACAATATAACGAAAATTGTATTAGAAATCTAGGGTAATTTTAAACAAATACAATCTAAAACTGACAAAAATATCTACAACGTAATTTAGAACGGAGCCTTACACAATCTGCAGTTACCAAAATATGTTTATCCACATGCTTTTATTAAATGGCGGAAAATTGTTTCGGAGAAATAAGTAAAGATCTATTCTAGTTATTACCACATATTTCTGTATAACATATGAAGGTTTGAAATGAGTATTGCTTTTCCTGCTGCACAAAAATGGGAATAAACCTATTTTTATTTTAATAATAGCACACATATGAAGTGTTAGATTATAATTAAATGTGCCGCTATTAAATGTGTTATTTAAGTGAAAATAAAGTGTTGCTTAGGATGTACCGAATTATATTTAGTTTAAATGGTGTAACGTAGGATGTTGGAGACATTATTTAGTTTCTAGTGAGATTACACGTATCCCTTCCGTCTTTTGTTGTACTACGTAAGCTGCCCGCAATAACAGTCAGTGATAAATTAATATTAATACTGAAAACACGTGCTGTTGAGCAAGGAATAACTTCCGAGATACAGGGTTTCAGTTGCATTAACTAAACAATTTGTAACGGGAAAAACTATAATAATAATTTTGTGTAGAAATATTGGACTTATATGTGCGGTAGGCACCGGTTAAAATAGAATTAGGTGATTGAGAACAGAGAAAGTTGAATTCAAGTTGATTTCTGGGTTTAATTGTCAAACATTATTGACATTATTGGGCTCAAGTAGTTACAGTAAAAATTTATATTTCGAATGTCAAACACGTATTATTAAAATTCGGAAACATTTTGAACTGAATATGCGTAGTACGCCTTTGCCTGAATTTGTAACGTTGAAACCTTTTTGCATTATCGCGTCATATCGGAATTTTCAAAATTTTCTAGTGGGCTAAATTAGTTAACTATATTTATTTTCATTAACATCATTTTTTCGATAGCAAAATGTTTAAAATAAATTTATTTCAATTTGATAATTAGTACGTCTAGTGAACAAGATTTCACTTTTCCTACTTATTCCCAGCAGCTCTATTGTTCGTTGGTTCTTGAAACATTTTCAAGGTTTCAACAATGTTGAATATAAACCAAAAGACAGAAAAGCTCAAACTGACCTATGAGAAGATGTATCATTGGCGGTGTTAGTTTTACAGAAACGGAAAGAAGGTCCGTGTTCCCTCTTTTTGTTTCTATTGCAATAATAAAGCATGACCACCAGCCGCGTATTCTGATCTCAATTTAGAATCACAGAAGTGCCGCTATTGTTAACAGTCTCTTTTGCTTATTTACTTTTTGATCAATGATTTTTCTAGTTGTAGCATACTTGCAAACATATAGGCGTGATCGTGATAAATGATGGTGTTTATGAAGCTAAATAAAGGATAAGGATATAGACATATAGTAATGTTATTATTTATTACTGTTTAATAATAATAATTACGCCAATTTCAGAGGGCATCGGCTGGCCATGAGTTATTATTACGCCTGCGTCTATAGACCGGCTTAAGATTCATGCAGTATTTACCGTGGAATTTGGTAAACTACAGAAAACCAAATTCAAAAAGGAAGTACCGTTCGAACCCGATACCACTGGACTACGAAGCAACTGTACTAGTCCCTACGCCGCTATTCTGGTGCTGTTTCTACCAAAGGCAGTATAGGAAGTGCAATAATACAACATTGTGGTGATGAAGATACTAACTTCTAGAATTATTCGAATACAGGCACTAAAGAAGTATTACTTATTAAACAGAGTTAGTTATAGAACCCTGAAGAAAACTCGGAAACCAGTTTTAAATTAACTACAAAAAAGAAACAATCGAGAAAAACCAAATTATAAGGTAGTATAACAATTTTAGTATTATAATTTATGGCATTAACCTTGTCCAATGACATGAAGATCATAAAAATCTCATATCCGCAATATAAACTACAGCAAGACTGCCGGTTCCCCACTAATAAGAACATATTTTCATAGAGTAAGGGAAAAATAACTTTGCTAAAACTGCAGAATCGAAGCTTGGAATGTTTTTACATGAGCATAATATACCCTTTCTTATACCAGATCATTTACTCGATTTATTAGAATTTGCACAGACAAAAGTTCTTAAAGGGCATTGCAATAAAAACATTGACCAGAAACTTTACCCTACAAAAAGATAATTTTATAGAGGAAGATAGTTGATTTATGACGTAGAACTTTAGAAAGGTGATATCAATAATAAATTTCGTAGGTAAATTATCTTTTGAGATGAAACAACACGCTTTCTTAATAGAAGATTTAACAATCGGTATTTACCATGCAATAATTGTGGAAGAAATATGGACAGAATGGCTTCAGAAGTTAGAAGGCGTAAGATATGATTTCTCTCTGTTAATGTAAAGGAGATATTTAACGCCGTTAGGAAGGTAGAACTTTTTCAGAGATATGTCCTAGTTGTTAAATATTATCTACATACAAAAGCAATCAAGAGCTGTTACGAATCAATTTTTATTTAGAATATTTAATATTATTTTCCTCAAAGTGCAATAACATATGAGGCTCTCCGGTAATCACTGTGTATCCCGTGAAATAATAATTTTGATTTTGATCGCATGTGAATTGTATTTTACTTTTTATTGTTTATTTAACCGTATTATATGAGCCTCTAAATGATAATATTTGAATTAAACATATGTATATGTTTTTACTTGTGTACCTCGCTAGTACATTGTACATCATAATGTGATCCCGTTGTAACCACTCACGAGTCTGTATTTGAAATCAGCAAAAGAAAGACTGGCAAACTTTGTGCTAAAATTTGCGCAGCATTTGGCTTGATCAACTATATTCAAGAAACAAAGGAGAAAAACTATGAGTTACGCAAGATGCTAAACATTGCAATTTGTATGACTATCTTTTCGAGTTGGCCATTAAATTTACAGAGGTGAAATTAAGACTGATTTATATAAAATTTTCCACGTAGAAATATTGCTAGAAAGAAATGTAAAAAGGTAAAGGCTTGACCAATTAACCGATCTGGAAGAAATACTATCCATTGATCGTTTAATATACGAAGCCAAACTTGTTTTTTTTTTTTAGTGAATGCAGCTTTGTCAGTGAATATAATATTAGTATGAAGAGTAGAATTAATAGAAAGTTATTGCAAACACGAAATAAGTGCCAACTTTAATTAAGGATACATTAACAAAGGACTTAAATGTTGGAATAACAAAGAGAGTTATTGCAACCGCGCCATCATTAAGTTCCTTTAAATTGACAGTTGCGTTTGAGGTTAGGTTTACATGCAATGTAAGAGTTACTTAACCTCAACTATGCAAAACGGTAGGTTCTACTGTCAAAGTAAAGGCAACATTAAATAAAGTTCCGAGTTCCCGTATTTAAATTAAATACAGGCGGCCTGTATTTTAATAAAGGCATACCTTTAAATTTTAATGAAATGCGCAAGCGCACTTGTCAAAATAAAGGATTCTTTTAATAAAGGATTCCTTATAGTAGTTTGCAATAACTCTCTAATATCTAGGTCTTACACTAGATAATAAACTCCTATGGAACAAGCACGAATTGGAAGAAACCAAGAAAGCTAAAAGAACCCTGATGGTTTGCAGAAACGTCGCAGGGAAAAATTGGGGATGTAACCCAAAAATTCTGCACTGGATGTACACTGCAATAGTGAGACCAATCATCACCTATGGGGCAGTAGCTTGGAGTAAACGTGCCAGTCTGACCACAACAAGGATGCGCCTCGCAAAGATACAAAGACCGGCATGCGTTTGCATTACTAGTGCAATGAACACGTGCCCAACGGCCGTTTTAGATGTGGAACAGACAAACCACATACAGACTGATGGGAGAAGGCCCCATCAAACAGAAATTAAAAATCCTACTAGGAGATGATTCGTTGTGGGACATGCCCTGCGGTAGAATGTCAGCCTCGAAAAAAATTTCACTACGAAGCTAGGCTGGTATACAGATGCCTCTAGGACAACCGGAGGGACTGGAATCGGAGTATATGGGCCCAGAACCAAGTACTCTGAAAGTTTAGGGAATTTCCTTAGCATTCTTCAGGCGGAAATACACGCTATAGAAAGATGCGTCCGATTTAACCTAGAAAGGAAATATCGGAAACAGGAGATTATCATCTTGATCGATAATCAAGGAGAGTTCCTATACAATTAGCTCACAAATGGCTTGGGACTTCCTGTCTACGCGAAACGAACTAGGTAGGGTAAACAAAGTCACTTTCATGTGGGTGCCGGGACACACCGAATTAGAAAGAAATAAGGAAGCAGACAAACTTGCAAAAAAGGGAGCGAGTGCATCTCTCTTGGGTCCTGAACCTTTTTGCGGGATCAGTCAGAGCACAATATTAGAGAAACTAAAAAAAGAGTTGATCAAAGGCAAACCAAGCACTGGTTTGATCAACATGGAATGAGTCAAGCGAAAACGACTCTGGGAACCTATAACCAGAACAGATTCAGTGAACTCATTACCATGAGCAAAGACAAAATTTCGCTTACTGACAGGAATCTTATCAGGTCACTGTCGGCTCCGAAGGCATATGAAAACAATTCTGCTAGCAGAGACAACAGAATGCCGTTTCTGCAAGGAGGAAGACGAAACTTCCATACATATCCATAGCCAGCTATGAAGTCAAGAAACCCTCAATCACACAGCACACATACATACATACATACAAGAGTAGAATTTAATAGCATAAAGCGATAATTCGAAAAATGTAATAAGAGGCGGCGGATTGCGGGTTTTGAATGTGATAAGAATACAGATTTGTGTAAAAGCCTCCTAACTATTCTTAAAATATCTATTTATGATATAGAAGTGGAAACAGATCTCAATGAACCACTGCGACTACTTGACATATCTCCAATACACATTGATAAAATTTTCTTAAGAAATTATTACTTAGAAAAGCTAAAAAAACTTTCGCATAAAAATTGTATTTTATTTTGCATTGTTATTGTTTATATTCAAACATGTAGATTACAACCTACAATACAATTTACAACTACTGCTTTTTCATGAAATACATAATAGAAGCTTTAATTATGTTGCCTACTAAATTTTTTTACCTGCTTTCTTAGACCAAGATATCACACAATAAAAAGTTTTGCCTGTTTTGTTAAAAAACATTTGTTGTTATTCTTCTCGCATGTCATATCTTAGCAGTTCGTCGATGTGAGTATTTCTTGAAAATATGTAAATTATTGACAGCATTTTACGCACTATGAATTCTGTCACATTAACTGAAAGTCAGAAAAGTTATGTAACTTGCAAACAGTATTTTATTTACGCATGAATATGTGTAACATTTCAATAGTCCAGTCAGGTCACATGATGTTAAAAAAGTTTAAAACTGCGGTCTTTGTATAGAAGATAATGTCATGCTATTTATTTCAGATATTATTTAGAGCAATACGACATATTACAGTACTTTAGATTGTATTTAAAAATAAATCCTTTCACGGACGTAACCCTAGTATTTAGTTGAATTAATTAGATATCCGGTTATGAACACGTGCCATCTTTAAATTACTATGTACTTTAAACGACACCGTTAAGCTCTCGTGCATAATTTAACCTTTTCAACGTTTGCAGTTTTCACGAATAAACACAGCTATATATGTATGTATATGATAATACTGAAACATGGTAAAACTAAACGCAAACTATTTGTGCGGTTTTAATGATCACACACGTTCTATTTAGATAAATTATCCAAGTTATCATAATATTCAAATAGATTAATGAGATAAACATGAGACAAGATAACCAGCTTCAACTACACAGGTGCAGATTATATATGAAACCAAAAAAGATTTCATACAATTTTTTTTTGGCAAAATACGAAACAAATTTTGATTTTATTTACATATTTTATTCAAAAACTTTTATATTGTATCAGTTCTAAATTGAGTTTTTCTTTATTTTGATCCCAATATTTCGTTAAAAATTTTTCATCCCCATACATTTTAAATATTTATAGTAGATGCACGCCACCAATAAATAATGGGATAAAATATTCAAAGTAATCTTAACTTTTAAATTGAGTAAAGCTACTTGATTTTTATCACAGGTATAGAAATAAAAATTTATTTTCCATCAAATATTCTTCTGGCGAGCAATACTAGACACAATAACGTGTTAAAATTGAAGAATTTGGTCAACACAGACGAGATGTATACGTAGTTTTTTGATTGCGTTTTTTTCGCTATGTATGTATTAATTTGCAACACGTACAAAATATCTGCGGCTTGCGCATTCCTTTTAGTACATGAGACATAGTCAACAGCTAAATTTAATAATATTTATTGATTTCGAAAGTGCTAGAGTTTTAGAAAATAAAAGTAATAATAAAAATTATTAGTTATATAATTTAAGTCATTTATAATAATTTCATTCACGCTTGAACGTTATTAAATTAAAGTCATGACTAGGTTTTTTAAAATGTTCTTTCTCTAGTACTTAAATATATAATTAGTATATTAGTAGATAATTTACACGAGTAAGTGTTTTAATGTCATTCCTGAGAATGTAACATAATCCTGTATATCAATGATAACTTTCTTCATAGATATTTTTGTTGATAGGCATGGCTATGTTTATATGACGCATGTTAAATGTAAATTTGTTCCGCCAATGAAGTAATTTTACAAAAACATAATTATTGGGTTCTGGAAATATATCCGGCTATACAAGGTAAAAACTCAAAGTTAATAATTGTATTAAATATATAAATTAGATTTATATTCATTTAATAAATGATAAATGTCCGTTTAAATTTTCTTTTTATTGTTCTGTACGCCTTTACAATGGGAACATATGCCATAAAATGCAACTAATTGTTGCGAGAATGACTGAGAAACTATATCTAAGTTTGATTTAATAATACTAGTATAGAATAGACAACTTGATGAGTGTTATAACAATAGTAACGGCTATCCATACATATTTAAATACTTGATACTTGATCTTGACCTAGAACGATCAAAAGGTGTAATATCAATCATATATGCCGACGACTTTCGCATATAGTCGTAGAAGCCAAAGACCAAAGGTAAAACAGTTTTCCAAAAAAAAAAGAGATGAAATACTTAGGTATCAAATTAAATGAAAAACTGATTTCTGGGCCTCACGTTAACTATATGTTAAAGAGAGTCGAAACCAGGCTGGTCGTATGTCCTGGAGACAAAAAAGTATAGGAGTCGGCTAGAAGGGTGGAGAGAAGAGAACGTTTAAAGATAGAATACCTTTCAATTACGCTGCTGACTGAAGTACAGCTTAAACTTTTTACTCTCAGGAAGTCATCTCGGGCCTTAGATAAAAAGAATGTAAGGGATTGGACACTGGCCAAATGGCTGGAAACGTGGAATAAGGGGGGTAACACAGTGGCATAGACTAGCATTCTTATTTCTGACTTAGTTCGATGGATAGACTGCAAACCTAGAAAAGCAAATTATTATTTAACGCAGTTTCTGTCGGACCACGGACATTTTCGAGCGTATACCAAAAGGTTCCAGATAACACGCAAATATCTTTGTGTATATTGCAAATCTACAGATATATCAGAACACGCAATACTAACCTGCAGAAGGTGGGAAAATTACAAAAACCAGCTTACATCTGAGGTGAAACAGAGCGTAACTACTACCACCATAATAAATATTATGTTGATCTCGGAAATAAATTGGGAATGGGTAGTCAGTTTCATTAAGAAAGTTTTATCGTACAGGGAACGAATAGAAAGTGAGTTAAGGCCAAGCGAAAACGAACAAGAGAGACCACTGACAACACCTACATCAATTAAATAACAAGATAAATAAAAGTTTTTCGACATAGTGAATAGTAGGAGGGTCGTGCTATTCGATGTAATGTCACGATGGTCGTTTCCGGATGCACGAAGGTGAAAAGAGGTGTTTTGATGGGTAAATTGTGCTTGCACACACCAGACGAGAGTCCTACACTACCAGAATCCTATCGATCATAAAGGTTTTCACTTCACCAAAAAAAAGTTTTTGATTAAAGAACGATTTTATTGGCTCCTCTTCGGTTCTCGGGTTCTCTGACGTGTAGAAAGGTTGTGGTACTTGACGTTTCGACCATCTTGTCGTGATATTCTTCAGAAGTGAAGTGACGTTCACGACAAGATGATCGAAACGTCAAGTACCACAACCTTTCTACACGGCAGAGAACCCGAGAACCTAAGAGCAGCCATCAACAGCAGCCGTGAAAGCCTGAAGACTACTTGAACTATTTTATTCATACTATTATTGTCAAATAATATAGATAACGAATTTTATAATTATTAAGATGACTGTAACTCGGTATGGTATTACTGACCGGAATTTGGAATATGAGTGAAGGAAATTATATTGATCTACTACTTTCGTACACTTATAGCTATACAGACAGAACGCGCTTAATGCGAATATACAAAATTATATGATTGGCGCTTTACGATAGGAGAAATTAGTGGGGGGCTGTTAACTACATATTGAAGGATGATTGATTGAAGGAATACATAAAGGTGGTATAGACTGTCTACGTTTATTTTTGTATAGTGATTGTCCATTTTTTAAGTTTACATTTAACTATGTATTTTTAAATATAATAAGGTATTCAATAGGTTTTTTTGAGTGCTTTACATTAGTTTGTTTTATTGATGAATGAGTTTTGTAGAAAAAGCAAGAAATAAGAATAACATGTACGTAAACTCAATTTTTACATAAGAAAAATATCCTAAATTAAAATGAACGGAATATTAAAACAGAAACACTGAATATAAACACTCAAGGTAATAAATGTTCAAAGCGTCCTCCTCCAGCTTCCAAACAGCAAGCAAATCTATCATAAAAATTGCGCCTTACATTTACCAACATATCGGGTGTGATTGACTGCAAACAATTTCGAATTTTAATTTTGAGATCATCTAAAGTATGTGCTCTTTCGTCTTCAAAACGGTAAATCTGCGACTTTACGTATCCCCATAAAAAGAAATCATTTACTGCCAGATCGGGAGATCTGGCGGGCCAAGCGATTGTACCATTTTTTGAAATTATACGATCACCAAATGTATTCTGTAAGATCCTCAGCGCAATTCTGCTTTGATGTGCAGGGCAGCCGTCATGCTGGAACCAAACGTCTCCTATTACTCATTAGGTCTCGCGTGAATAGCAGGAATAATATTATTTTGCAGTAATTGCAAATATGTTTCTCCATTTAGTATGGCGTCAATGAAAAACAGGCCAATTATATTATTTCCTAATATCCCAGTCCAAACATTTAATTTTTGCGGATATTGTGTATGAGCGTTGTATGTAATGTGTTTATTTAATCGTGACCAATATCTTACTTGTGCAGAATTATGATGTCCATGTAACACAAAGGTAGATTCGTCTGTAAATAAAATATTAGAAACAAAATTCTCATTTCGTCCCGACATTTGAATGATATCGGCGCAAAACTGCATGCGGTCGTAAGTATCACCAGGAAATATTTCATTAGTTTTGTTAATGCGATAGGAATGGAATTTATTCTTTCTTACAGTTGTAGATCCAACACCAATTTGTTGAGCTATTTGTGTTGAGGTTAAACGGCAATTTTCTTCGGCAGCGGCACATATCATAATGTCACGATCAAGTATATCATTTCTCCTTGCCCTTTTATGGAGGGTAGGTGAAACACAACCGAATTGTTCGAATTTTTCCTTTATACGGTGAATTGTACTTAAAGAAGGTATTGGCCGATTTTCAAATGAATCAACAAACATGCGAATAATTTCTGCAAACGAGTGCCCTCCATAAAACCATTTCACTATCTGTACTTTTTCTGCAGTAGAATACTTCATACTTAAATTAAAAATACTATAAATGATAACTTGAAAGTATTTCGTGACCACAATTTGACAGACTTCAAAATAACACAGCTGACATAAGTGAATGTGACTTATCGTGCGACCAATCTACTTACATCCCCACTTTATTCCCCTCTTTCTATATATTCCTACCTTGCGCGTTTTCACTGTATCTATAAGCCAAGGGAGAAAATGAAACAGTTCCATACTTAGAACGCTCCAAGAATATGTTTCAAAAATACGATTGAACAAGTGTTTTGTTTTATATTTTTCAAATGAAGATACGTTCCTGAACACCGATCAAGTAAATATCTCAAGTAATCTCTCTCAGTTCTTATGGAACTTAATACCCGGCCTACCTTTTATTGCCTTTTCGAATATACACTCTTTTATTGTAAGCTTGTATCTGTTCGGTTATTAAAAAAAAACGAAAGATCATTTAACTAAAAGAAGAAAGAAATTCCACCTCTGTCCCTATTGCCCTTTTTGAGTTTGTTTATATATTTTCTTCGTAATCCATTTGGAGATCTGGCTACTCCATGTCCGGCAAGTTTCTTTAATTATTTATAATAATGTTAACCCAAACTTTTTGAACAATCCAGAAAGATTATGTTTTATGCTTCACTATTAACAGGATAGCTTATATAAATTTTGGTTGTACGGAGTGTTATGCCTTTTCACCCTATAGTATAAAAAGGTTCAAATCTGTTGACCACTATAGCTATTATCATAGGATGTCGTCGAACACAATAGCGTGTTTTAGAATGCGGCTATATACCTTCTAAGCCTTCAATTTCTGCATCAAAGTCTTCAATTATAGAACAGACTGGATATTTTTCCCCACAGAACGAATTTATAAAAAACAGAAAACGTTTAGGATTTGAAACTTATAATAATCAATAATTCTTGTAAATTAATTTAAATTTTTAATATCAATTGGGAAGTTTTAAGTTTTACAAAGAAACTACAACTATGAAAATAAAGGCATAGGTAAGTGACTAATTTTTCTCCTTACTGCAACAGTTTTTCTCTCAAATAAAGTCGATTTGAGCTATGAAACCATTTTTAATAAATTCTTAAGACGGCTTATCGCGTGGTTAAACAACTAATTTAGTAAACATTGTGCACGGATGCAGGATTCGTGTTAATTCCAATGTTCTATTTGAATTTACTAATGCAGTCATTTTCGCAAGAGCCTAATCTTCATAAGTACTTAATCACCGGATCCTGTTTGGAAAAACACATACCTTATATTTCCCACTTTATTACGCTTGGAGATTTTCAGACCAGTTTTGTTTATATGTTTACAGAAGATGAAATACAAAGTGTTAAGCATTCTATGAAAGCGCATTTTTAAGGCTGTTTCAATAATGGGTTGAAACAAATTAATTAATGCAAATGATTATTTTTCTATTTATACTTTTATTATTTTCATTTTTTGTAATCTTACATTTTATTTATTTTGATCTTTCTCATTTGATTTATTATTTTTCAGATAATATTTGTTAATAATTGATATAGTTGTTATATTTGGGAAAAATCTAAATTACATTCGCATATGTGGGTTTAAATTTTCCGTAGAATTCAAACAACGATTTATAACAGTGAGTTAGTTGCTGGCTATAATTTTTAATTGACCTTAACGTTAACAAATTTCATAATAGATCACTTTCCCGTCTCTTCAGACATTCTGCATTGCCAGTATAAGGTTAAGTAAACGTTTAATGTTTTCTTATAATTATCGGTTAACCTAGAACAAATATCGTCTTTTAATTTATGTATTACCTTATCTGAGGGTATTGCGTGAGGTATCCTATAATTACGGACAATATTGTAAAAAAATCACCCGAATGTAATCAAATATAGAAGGCTAAGTTTTGGGCATAAAAACAACATTTTCTTAGATAATATTAAAGTTGAATATGAAAGTTTTGCGTAATAAAACGAGAACCCACAAAAATAACGGTAAATACGTATCAAATGCCTACTTGTTCTATCGTAATTTTGCAAAATTATGCAAGTAAGAAATAGCTTTCGCAACACTTTGTCGCTATTCCGCTCGAAATTTCTGATGCTATCAACAGATTTTGATTATTTTCAAAGCTATGCGAGAAGAAACTAGTTAATACAGCAACAGTTACTCAATAGTTTTTTCCTTAATGAAATGATATAGACACAGCTGTGTACAAAGTAACTTTAAACATCAGTCGTTATTTTTTAATATCCATACATTTCATTTCAATTCACTTAAGTTGAATACAGAACTGGGTTCAGATTTAATACCGGATCGGCCGACATCGTTTTTTCTTGGGCAATCTTCCAAAACAAAATTGACGAAGAATTTATCGTATTTAGCTTATCCTTATGCAAAGGTATACTAATAATACTGAAGATTTAATTTTGAATTATCATATTTATAATTTATACTAATACTTCCTGCAGAAATTTTTAACTTTCTAATTGAGTTGTAAATGAAACAAATCCAGTGTTATTCTTGGTTTAAATACATGCAGTAAATGTGCATATTTATCCAATTAAAATAGTTCTTTTATCTCTTTCAGCAAATCAGAACCAAGATTCATAGGAAATTAAAAACAATCGATGACACAGATACAAATTAGAGTGGATATAACTTTGCAGTAGAATCACAAACAGCCACTACCCGCTCGTTACCGCTTTACATCAAAGTTTGTGGGTGGATTAGTCTGTAATATTTATAATAGCCCTCGAAATTACGCTCAACTCTTTTCCATTGTGTTTTCGGGAAAATCTCATTCCTGCAGTTAAAAGAAGCATATAAATATCTAAACTTGTGGAATTGGAAGAGTTTATGATGCCTTTGGTAATTAGAGGCATTAACATGTGTAATTTAAGTGATATATTTGTAAAGACATTTTATTCCAAAATTTAATACCTCATTTTTATCTCTCTTTTTCTAATAATATCGTATTCACAATCCCATCTGCCCTACAGCATACGAACGAGGTCGTTTTAAATATCGACAACCGCCAGCAGTGGAAGTGTGTTATCATATCCCAGTATATCATGGCATGGAAATTAGTAAATTATGTCAAATGTGCTAACAAGTGATCATTACTTGACTTAAAACACGATGTCGTGAAGATACCATCTTTAGTGTGCTATAAACCTTTGATGTGCTGGGAGTAAAACGGACTGCTGAAATAAGTAAACATTTCTGCACACACAAATAGTGTCACAGCAGCAAATTTAAACTTGATTTAAAGTAGGCATCTTTCCAAAATAATAAAACTAAACTTTTAATTAAACAAACGGAACGTATCCCTCTACGAAGAATTTGAGTCTGATATATTATAGAACGTATGCGTAGTAGACGTAAAACATTACTATCATTCACGATACTGGCTACTACAGTTATGCTGTGTTGGTAAAAATTAGACGATACTTCTTCGAGAGGCTTCTTCAAAAGATAGCGTTCTAGTATGTTCACTTAGCTAATCGTCCTCGTTATTAATATCTAAGAAAAGACTACAAACTATAATGATAAAGCAATGCGGAGCTGGTCCTAGAAACATTAACAAAATTTGAACATTCTACAAAGCAACTAGCGATGTTTATTACTGAAGGTGCCTCTACAATGCAATGTGTAGCTTGTTTCCTTAAAGAGGAACGTTAATTTTTTGCAACCGATTTACAAAATTCATGAGTTACATCTTTTGATGATGAACTATTCGACAATGTGATCCAGATACATATTAATTGCAAGTGCAAAGGCTATGTAACGTATTTGCGAATTTTAGATGTGATATCTTAATATTTCGAGCATCACAAGCAATTCTGTTGATCGAAAAAATATCATTGAAGGCGGCTTCTTGTTACACTAAATATCTCGTAGTAAGTGCAGATGCAGCGGCAGCAACTTCATAAGCTATATTACTTATCGCGACTATCCACTATAGGCTTTCATGTGTCAATTTTGTATATAAATGTGTTTTCATGGCTTTGTTACAACATATCTCGCTGTAAATAATGTGAACCTAAATGGCAGTTTAACCGGAGTGCCTAGTGAGGGATAACAAGTACCACCGGTAAGATTCGAACTCCCGACCATAAGTACTACTCTACCTAAGGCCAGCCTCTCTTACCTCTGCGGTTATTGAGCTATTAATTCAATTCGAAATAAGCTGTTGATATCGAAAAAATGGTGTCAAAACAGTTCCGAGTATTCATCATAATCATAAAGAATAGGTAACTGTTGGCAATAGGAACATTATAACATTCGTTAGAATTGTTAGTGAGGTTAATATACAAAAGCTTTTTAAATAATTTCAATGATTATTATTTATTTTAGTTGCTTTCTTATTGCGTCGTACAGGTCTGATATTATAGCTTTAATAACAATTGTAATTACCATGGCGAGTTCTGTTAACCAGACAGAATTATACAACAATAAAAATTATTCAAGTTAATCTATAAATCAACATCTGCTACTAATATTAAAATAAAATACTGTACTTTTGTATTGGTTAAGTATACTTAATGTTAGATTATTCGAAAGATACATACATACATCTGTAGACTTTAACTTCAGCAAGCTATTAAATGTTAGATACAAGTCTTACTTTACAATAAAAAACAACAACAAATCTTGTAGTGGAAATAAAAACTATTACACAAATGTTCCTTGAAAATAAGTGTTGCCGTTAAGAGATCGTACATAAAATACAGCGCCCATTGTCGGCGCTTTATGATTTTGTTCGTGCGAAGCTATCACTTGTTGTTGTTCGATTTGTTTAAAGAATGAAAATCATCGGAATTGTCATTGCTATTTTTACAGAAATACGTAGCAGCAAATAAGTTTTTTATCCAAATTTGTACGATTTGAGGGAGTATCAATAACAGGTATAATGTAATATACATATTTATCGGATTGGAAGCAAGAGTCATGTACGAAGCCAACTACATCATCGTACAAAGAAAGAAGTGAAAAGTTGCCATCAAATTTACTTAATCACAAAGTATCGATGACTGATTATGAAACCACAAATAGGAAGAAACAGCTAGCAAATTTATTAATACACATTTTTATACTTGAATTAGAGTAGCACAAAAAATTGCTACAGTAATACAACTACAAGTAATTAAGGTTAGAAAAAATGTATACTGATAAATACTACACTCAACGGCAAAATAATCGATAAACTCAAAAAATTGATGAAGTTTGTTCGTTAATAAGTTTGTTATTTTAAATTCGATTTGATTCATTTTTTTTTGCATAGTGTAGGTAAATTTAAATGTAATCTATCACATCTTTGGAATTTTAAGAAAATTTGGCGTACATCATTTTATACAGGGTGACACAAAGTCTGTTTTTTTAAATAAACTTTAAAACCACATATGGATTGTCAAAATTGCTCCACCTTGTATTTTCTCATTTTGTTCTTTACAATTTCTTTTTTGTTTATTACAATAGCTTAATTTTTGTTTTAAGGGTTTAAGAAAAATCTTACATTTTTACATTTTGCCTATGGTACTAACAATAAGTTTACGAATTTAATGAAAAGGAATTGAAAAGAAAATGAAAAACATAAAAGACTTAATACGAAGTGTTTCCTCCACGTGCACGGAAAACAGCTGCAATTCGTCTTGGCATGCTCTCAATTAAGTTTTGAATGTAAGCCTGGTTGATTTGATTCCATTCTTCAGTTAGAACGTCACTAAGCTGTTGTAAATTTGCAGGCGTTGGTACACGAGATCGTATTTTCCTCCCAAGTGCATCCCACACATGCTCAATTGGGTTTAGGTCTAGGCTTAGAGCAGACCAATTTACTACTGAGATTTCAACCTCGGCTAAATACTCGCGTACAATTCTGGCAACATGCGGTCGGGCATTATCATACATCAGCATGAAATCATTTCCGATGAACGGTGCAAAAGGAACAATATGTGGCTCTAAAACTTCTCTTATGTATCTATCGGCTGTCATGGCTACCCCGTTAATGATATCCAAGTCCGTCCAAGCTTCAAAATTTATGCCACCCCACACCATTATCGAACCGCCTTCATAACTTACTCTAGGAAAAAAATGGTTTTGAAAGAAACGTTCACCAGTTCTCCGGTAAATTCTTTCACGTCCGTCTGGTGTTCTAAGACAAAATCTGGACTCATCCGTGAATAAGATGTTGCTCCATTCTTCGTTACCTCTCTTTGAACTTTACATCTTGAAACTCCCAACACTCTGGCCACATAATACTGTGACCTACCATTCTGAATCAAAGCAACAGTTCTCGCTGCGTCGGTTACAGAAAGATCCATATTTTAAATTACTATTCGACAAGAAACACGTCCAAAAACGTAATTGACTAGTTTTAGATTTCACAACTGACAGTATTTCAATAACCCTCTATGCAAAAACGATAAATTCGTAAACTTATTGTTAGTATCATAGGAAAAATGTAAGATTTTTCTTAAACCCTTGCATCTTTTACAAAAATTAAGCTATTGTAATAAATAAAAAAAGATATTGTAAAGAAATGATGTGTCTTGTTAACAAAATAAGAAAATACAAGGTGGAGCAATTTTGACAATCCATATGTGGTTTTAAAGTTGATTAAAAAAACAGACTTTGTGTCATCCTGTATAAAATGATGTACGCCAAATTTTCTTAAAATTCCAAAGATAAAGATTACATTTAAATTTACCAACAATATGCAAAAAAAAATTAATGAAATCGAATTTAAAATAACAAACTTATTAACGAACAAACTTCATCAATTTTTTGAGTGGATCGATTATTTTGTCGGAGAATGAAGTACTTAATTGATACTAGTATTTATCAGTATAAATTGCATAATAGAAGCATGAACAGAGGTAAAAATATAGTTTCCAACATATTGTATGTCGCCAGTTATATTCTTTGAATCGTGTAGAAATAAGCATTTGCAACAGTTATTTAACTGTTAATTCATAATTGCAAGTACTGATAAATGAATAGTATTCGCTAACTATTCAAACATTGCCAACAGGCTCATTACTTATTTAGTACAATTTCCAACCTATTTCAAGCTATCAGACTTCGAGTTTTAAATTCTGACGAAATAGTTACGCGGAAAACGAAGTGCTAATTACTGCAGTGTATGTCAGTACAATTTTAGGACAACCTAAACTAATATTTTCTCTAGATACATATATTATCCTTGACATTACTTATTATAATTTTAGATTTGAATATTTTGTGGATAGGCGGATTAGATTTTGTCGGTCAGATTTATTGAAATGAGTCTGTCGCAAGCTAACATTGATGATGCAGCAACTGTAGTTGCAACTTTGTTACCCGAAAAATCAAGATATGAGTACAAATACGTAGAGTTTAGAAAATTCCAAAAAGAAAACAGCATGATTGGTGTAACTGAACTTCTTTATGGTCGAAGTAATAAATGTTTAAGAGTTGTTTGGAAAAAAATATTGATGTTTCTAGTTTTGTTTTTTTTATCATTTGTAATCGTAATGGTTACATTTTCGAAAAGACGACATGAACGTTGTAGACGAGATAAGCTTCTATTTACCAACTTAATGCCTAGTTTCCATTAGTAGAATTAGTAGTAGAGTATCATGGGCAAGTACTAACAACCATTATAACTCTACTAATGTAAACGGAAATGGTAGAGTAGAGTGCACAATTGCGGTAGAGTAGAGTGGGATAGCACGGTGGTAGAGTAGCTCTACCTCTTGCCTTCTCCCACCACGATTCCTACTCTACTCTACCGGCACTATACCAATGAACACAGTATTATGTTAGTCGAGCATAGTACAATTCAAGGTTGTAGAAATGTTTACGGCGTTCATATATCTTCTGTACTCTACCAGTACCATACTATTTGCAATTTACGTGAAAACAGGAACTCTGGATCTCTCTCATAAACACAGACAAATATATTGCTGTTACCTTATCCAAGACTAAAATTTCAATAGAAGTAAGAAGCTGCTGCGATTGCTTATGATGTGCTGGAGTGGGAAAGGTATCGCCGGAAATGCATGTTAGCATAGTACCTAAGCCAATTGTTTAATATTTAGGCTTACAGCAGCCTACACTAGATACAGGTTACTCATTTAGAAGAACTTGCGATACTTTAATATTGAGACGTGCAGGGAGGTGGAAATCAACATCAATTTTAGATAACTACTTGGGTGACTCAATTAATAACAAGATCCAAATGTCAAAAGGGAATCCCCCCTGTCTACTTCTGCGGAGTACATACGTGTGACTTAACATCGTCTGATAACGCCAGTGTTAGGGGAAAGAAGTCATCTCAAATCATAACAATATAAAATATAGAAATCAAGGAACACAAGCGTAAAATTTTGCTAGCTAATCAGTTAAATTTGACACGATAGCCAATTAAGAGATGTTTGTAAGGTTAATATAGTCTATAGTGACTTGATACATTGATGTATACAAGAAGTCTCCCTACTATTGGCTGCGTAAATTTGTTATTATTGTTCTGATAGGAAAGATATTAATTGCAATTTACGGCTTGGTTTCATAAGTTGCTTAGAATATAATAAACCACACAAATTACTTGTAGGTACTTGTAGAAACGTAAGTAATTTTACTTTATTCAATCGTCATCCAATAGTTTGGCACTTATTGATGAATAATATCCAAATGTAAAAAATTTTTGGAACGCACAAATTCTTCTGTCATCTCGAATTGATAGTAAACAAAAGTATTGCATGAAATTCAGGCAAAGTGGTTCTGCAAATGCTACGCTTCAGTTAGAAATTCACACACTCATCCGCAAAACGACACTTGTGGTCCTTGTGACATGATAACTACTTCGTTATATCTTCATACTGGGTGAAGTGAAAGTAAGCACGATGAACTGAATAATCTTGACCAACTTAGCTTTATAGTATGACTAATATTCACAATTATACACTAATAACCAACATATTAATGTATTTCTGAAATTAGGAATATTTTAGATCACAAAATTCCAAAAAAGGTTATTACATTAAGATTATACACAACTGAATATTCAACACATAATTTTGAAGAATCCATAATTTAATGTTTGCATTTTCGATACCTGACAATTATATTTATAATATAATTTATTATTTGTTTAGCGTTCACAATTATCAGTGCCAGTATATTATATGAGGTACCATTTATAGACTCGATCATTTAAATCTCATTAGAACTGAAGAAATTGAGTTAATGAAAGACTACAGTTCAAATAATTGATATGCAGTATATTACCAGCTTCATAAACTTAATAACTCAATATAGGAAAGCGAATTGGATTTAATATTTGTAATGGTTTCAATGTTCTAAAATGTTTATTACTTCAGTTCTAAGCGGAACTACAAAAAATGTAAAAGATAGATAAAGCAATACAAAATTATTACAGACGTTAGTTTGAGTAAACAATAAAAGTAAAAATATATTCATATTCTTCTCAAAATATTTCGTACACAAACCAGTAAAACCTTAAAAGCATAAAGCATTACTATTGATATAGCACTAAAACTGTCATTAAAGTTTTATTTTATATGTACTTACACGTGTTTATGAGCTGTACTGGATGTTTTCTAACCAAACAGAAATTTTATTTAAAATGTATTTAAGGAACACAAAGTATGTTACCTTAGTACTACTAGATCACAATTACAGTTCTTCAGAAAAGCCATGTCGGCTACTGCTCTATATATCCCTAGTATTTCACGATTCACTTGGCGCCAGTGTGTCTCCATCGCCCTTGTGAAACTCGGCAGAACCGCCCCCAAACGAGACTTTTTCGAGTTTTCCAATATAGATACACGTACTGTAGTACGCCTCCGCCGTGATTATTAATCCTTTACCACTTCGCCAAAATCCTCGTTGAATGCGTCATATTACGCAATGAACCCGGAAACCACCCCTCCACATCACAAGCAAAATTCGGGGAGCCTCCAGGGAGATGACGTTTCATAAATCTTTGATGGTTGTTATTGAAGGAAGATTGTAAATGCGATTGTAATATAAATTTACGCAAATACTCTTGTAGTAATAGTAATACATATGCAATCAAGTAAATTAAAGTTAATTATATTGACTTTAATTAAATAAAGTTTATATTATTATTATTATATTAATTCATTTATATCAATAATATGTTAACATAATAGATTATTTTCAAAATTACGTTATTATAATTTTTAAATTATGTATCATTCACAAATAAAGTAAGAGTAATATTTTACTGTTTCTAATTTTGTATAAACAGTCTTAAACTAAATACATATATTCGTCCAGTTTCTTTTTAATTAATTTAACTAAAAAAATGTACTGAAATGTTATTTTCTCTTTGAATTTTCTCTCTGCGAATCAATAGAATTTAATATTTCGTAATGGCATTGAAATTTACGTTTCAAGTACCATTATCATCGTGCTGGCTTACTAGTGCCTGTTGCATTGCAACAAAGCACAAACGAAATTTTATCTTTTTACTTCAAATTTTAGTTGGCAAAGTTTGCATTTTTAACTTCCGAGGAAAGATTTCGATGTGTTAGGAACCGATTTCACTACAACTTGACAGCTACGTATTAGCAAACGACCTATGTATATAAAAAGCGATTATTGGAGGAAAGAAGAGTACTCAAACCTGAAACTATTTTAACTGCTATTGATAAAATATGCAGATGCAAATATTATTTAATCCCTCGTTTTACACTATTCTTTAAATTTTGAACTATTGTTAATTTTTTAATTATTAAAACGTTATTATGTATTTAACAGTTCTTTATGTATCCATTTTGAATAGGATATTCTGTACTTCATCAATTCTCTGCAATAAACATGTTCCGTTAATAATCTATAAGAACGTCTTTTAAAATGGTGCTACAGCATTTACATTACCTACTTCTTTCACAAATTTTCAAATAGCGAATGTCACATTTTCTAAATTTATTGAATCAATCTGAACTTATTCCGTCTACTAAATGAAGGAAGTAGGTACTATTAGAGCACAGGTTTTCTAAATATGGAACACTAAAATCTTTAAGTAAATCCAAATATCTAGCAGTCATTCTTGACCAAAGTCTCTAAACTGCAACTATCACTTGGAAAAGGTTTTTAACGAAATTCTAGAACTGTCAAAAGCTCCTTAGAATAATATATTATGACACTAGTGCATAATCAAGCTTTTAAAGCACGAGTAACGAGTTTAAAGCCACGACGCGAAGCGGAGTGGCTTTAACATTACGAGTGCTTTAAAAGCTAATTATGCACGAGTGTCATACGATATTTTTTAGTATAAATGCAACAATAATTTTAATTATAGAAGAAATCAAATCAATAATTTCAATACATGACATGTACCTATATGTCATTTGACATTTCCTGACATTTCACTGGACTATTAAACGCTTGGGATTGGCTGTTACCAAGCAACCTTTATACGCACGCCGTGCGAAAAAGGCCCGATTATGCACGCTTATGAGTGTGTTTTAATTGGTTTATGATGCATGCATACTAAAAAATACTTATTGGTTACATACATAGGGGAATATGATCCATGGAGATATAAAGTTCTAAAAAAATTGATACACAACATACCTGCTACCTAAATTAATCAAAAACAGTATATCCTTGATTTGAGTTCCAGAGCACATTCATACTAAATAAATTGATATAGCACGTAACCTTGTAAGATAGAGTAAATAAAATGTATATCTTTAGTGTTCCTAAAAACCAACATATGAAAGAAATCTAGCAATGGCTGCTTCTTTCTGCAGAACAACATTCACTTAAAGGCTAAATAAAAGTATCTAAGGCAAACGGTGTTAACGCCTCAGGAGATCAAAACTATGGCACCTAAACCAATTCTTCAAAGTGGAGAAGTTACAACAAACATGCTAGGAATTTGGAATCTAAATTAATATACCTCACTCAAATTGAAGTAGACTGTTGGAAAGAATCCACAAATATGCCCCGTTCATACCCTGCAGGTTTCTTATATATTAACAGTGTATGTCTGGCTTGTACTGAACAGCTCCTGTATACAAACAAATGACAAACGCCACTATTGCGAATACTATAAAACTGAATAGGGAATTCTCGAATATTCTCTAAAAATCCAGAAGCCATATTTGGGTATATACAAAGCGAGTAAGTGAGTTAGTCGAAAGTAGTAAATGCAATCGAATAGTTGATATTGTACAATATCTCGAAAGTGTATAACCAATCCAGAACACTTTCAGAATCGGTTTATTACTCCACTGATAAATATCAGCTTAATTTCTGTCGCAAAATAAGGGATTAAGACAAACATTGGGCGCCACATTTCTGCTGTAATACATGCTAGGTAAGACATAAGTATATCTAAGAAGAAAAAAAAAGGATTATCAAATATCCAAATATACCATCTGCTATGAAACTTGTACCCCATAGTAACGAGCTTTCTATTCCAGAATCCTCAGAAATATTCACCTATAAATCAGATAATAGCGATACAGCGATTTGTCAAGAAGAAGATATGCCATCAGCATCAAGGGATCCTGATTTCACTCCAAGCACGGCATACCGCCAGCTGCACAAAATACCCCAACCTAGATCTTCCAAAATGTCAGCCAGAGTTACTAGGATCAAGACTGAAGCAGTGGAACCTATTAGAACAGGATGCTTTGGTATGTGTTTTTCCTAAATGTTTGGTTTTCTGTAATACCGTTAGCGGTTTATTGGCGGCTTGAAATAAAAGCCAAAGGAATGGAGATTTTTTATAGACTGTTCCAGATTGAACCGTTCGCATGAACGAATCATACGACAATATGAATATTGACAAGCATAAAATACGATGAGCACCAATGGCGGTAGTTCTGTGGCGATTTAACGATTGTTGCACTTTCACTTGCGTTGCAGCTAGGTTATACCAAATTTTGCTATTTTTTGTGTGAATGGGAGAGTCGGGCAAAGGCATTACAATTATCAGAGCCAGTTCGAAAGAACCTACAACATTTGCCATTGGTAGACTCCAAAAAGATTTTGTTGTCACCAAACCATACTGCCTAATAAGTGACGCAAAAATTAAAGAAGGTATTTTTATTGGGTCACAGATTTGAAATATTGTGAAAAACGAACGTTTTGATACCACTGTAACAGATATTGAAGAAAATGCTTGGGATGACTTTCGCCTTCTGATCACTAAATTCTTGGCAAATAAAAAAGCTGATAATTACGTTACTCTTATTCAAAGTATGCTGTCATCATATAAAAAAATGGGTGGCAATATATTTCAGAGTTTTTCTGAGAACTGCGGAGCTCTAAGTGATGAGCACGGCGAACATTTCCATCAGGTTATATCAACAATGGAGAAAATGTAACAGGGAAAGGGCATTGCTTCCTTGCTTGCCAACTATTGTTGGACTCTTGTCAGGAATTCTCTAGAAACAATTCACAAAGAAATAGGAAAAAGACGGCTCATCTAGTGACTCTAAAAGTGTAAAAGTATCTATGTTTTATTATTTTTTTTGCTAAAAATACAATTTTTTTTTTCTTGAACCTGCAACTAAGTTTAAAATTTAAGTGTCAGTTTTGTACTCAGCGTTTCAAAATTAACAATAGAATGACCTTTTAAAGCAAGATACAACAATAAGTAAAAGTTGTTGTCCAGTGTTATCGATGGGGAACGTTATTCTGTTTTTCCCTCCTTTACAGGTTTACTATGATTTTTGTTAAACATGCCCTATACCCAAAGGCAATAGTTTCTGAGATAATTACCATTAATATCATGTTACTTAGAGAGTTTGCCGTTCTTTTAAACTACGAATTAAAATAAACAACAAATACACGCTATTTATACTAAATATTTGGATACGCGTTCTTTGACATATCCCACAGAAAGAAGTCAATTTTGGTTATATCCGCACTATCAAAGTGATATCTTCTAGCAAAATTGGCAATTCTTCCACAAAAATATAAATAAGTTTGGCAGCTTAAGTGTCCATCAAAGAAACAAGGTACCACGACGTATTGACCAAGAATTCCATCACACGTATTTAGCGACTATCTATGCTGGCAGTTAATTTCTCTTTTCGGATGTGGGTTTACATACATACATATATCAGAATAATGGTGGTAATTGTTGTTGTTCATAAACCCGTCATTAAACGTTGATTCGTCCGTAAATAAAACAAAACTAAGTCGCCGTCCATTGGTAATTTTGCGTTGGCCCCACGACAACAACCTAAACGACTTCAAAGCTCATCTCCGATCAGTTTCTGGTGCTTTTGAAACCGATATGGGTGAAATTTTCTGATCAAATCAATATTAAACGTACTATTTAAGAAAGAAAGCCAAGTGGGCAACATTCATTTATTTTTTAGAGTTTTTCAGAATCGTTATTTTTCTGCTGAAATTATCTCATATTATGTATTAAATCGTAAATTACTTTAATTCAAAGTTAAGTTAGGACATTTTATTTTGCAATCGTCCATCAACAAACACACAATTCTTTCGCCATTATAATAATCAACAGAAATTATTCTATTATTATTCCGACACTACTTATAACATACATTGCTGTTGCAATTAGCCTATAAAACACAACAGCATTATGACGTAACAATTGCATCGCATTATGACGACAATACATCATTTTCTCTAAATATTAATTAGCGTAACGCAATTTCTAAAACCGTCAATTTCGAAATTACATCGTCATAAACATTAACGCTAACTCTATTATTTTTACGGTAAAAGTTGTTACTTCGTGCGCGCATACATGACCTTCTCCTATGTATATCGCGTTTTCCGCGGATTTTCCTCTATTAAGCTCATAATTAGGTCCTCTGCTCTAGTTTTCATCAGCCAACATAATCTTGGTACGCGTATTTCTGCGGACACGACCGTAATGTATGACCGGCAGCAGTTAATACAGCCGTTGGGCTATCCACTGTCGCCATTGGGTTCATTATTATTATGTTGTGATACGCTTGTCGCGCCGAGAATGGTGTATAACACGACACGCGATCATGAATAACAATCCAGTTAAGGAAACATAATTAACCCTACAAGTTATTTATGTTAATACGATCCTAAGCACCGGCGTATGTGAGATGCAAGAATCTAATTGCAAAGTATCCGAGATAGATAGGAATTGCCGCAAAGTAATGAATTTGTGTACTGTTCATAATTATTTATAACTCGTTTACTACCTCAAAAATATTTATACGAAAATATTTATTGTAATTTTGGTACGTTACAAATCCAATGTAATAAATACTTTAGTTACATTGATTTGTTTTAGGCTCACTCTTAAATTAAACTCTAGGTTTTACTATCAATCGAAACTAATATTGATACTTTGGTCTCTTATACAAAGTTTCTTAAAATTGCAATAATCAAAATAAAATGTCTAGGTATACTTATTTAGTAGAATATATACATATGTACATATATATAATTTTATTGACCAAGTTAGTAATTTGTGGTGATTAAAGGTAAGCGCTTTGACTTGTGATCAACATTTGGTACTCTATACAAAAAATTACAAATTCTAGTGTTCTTGCGCCACTTTGATTATAACAAATTAATAAAAATCTACCCATCACGGTTATCAATTAAAGCTGATAAATTCACTCACAAGGGAACATCGGCAACTGTCACACCGCGATTTGGATAAAACTTTACAGATCGAAAGAGCTAAAGAAGAAATTGGACACGAATCGCTTAAAGCAAGACTTTGGTGGATATGGCACTTCAAGAAGCTACATAATATTGTATAGCGAAAGATAACGAAATTTGTTACTCGTTCTACTCGCACTGATACGGAACATCTAAGGTTAGTAAGCGATAATTTTATTAACGAAGTCAAACCTTATATCACTGGCATTGGCAGAAGCAACGTATATAACGCTGATGAGAGCGGATTTAATCTCAAAATACACTCTGATTGTACTTTAGCTTCAAATGGTCAGAAAACTGTTGGGGATAGTGTGCAAACCTTGCACTCAACAACACATAGTGACACAATTTTGCCAGCCACTTCAGTAGACCGACGCTTACTTTCATCGCTATTTTTAGTATTAAAGGAATCTACCAATACGTTTGGACCTCGAGTTGCGCAATCCCTGTTTCGAACTGTAAATGGTTATATTTCTTCTTCGGTATCTGGTAAGCTCACTTCAAATTATTTCAAAACCAGGCTAACGGATGTTTTTTCTCGAATACCGGCCCGAAGAGTGTTCTCTTGATTGATTCTTGGAGTGGGCATTGTGTTGCCGAAATTAGTGCCAAATGACAAAACTTTAACATTTTAAATATACCAAAAAAAACGACAGTGATGGTACAACCTCTAAATGTATATGGTTTTAGACTGTGGAAAAATTTTGTTACAACTTTTTCAGATATAGTAATTCTTATGAACTATGACAAAAAATTATGTTTATTCTTATACAGGGTGTCATAAATTGGTGGACTGACTGTACACAGGCGGCTTCTACGGCCAAAACTATAGAAAAAGTATGTAGAATCATTTGTTCTAAGGTGGCTTGTTACAGAGTTATACAAGTGTTTACGTCATTTAAGTAATTAATACTGTTTTCTAATTAATTATACAAAGATGGCAAATTATTCTTTTAACAAGATGTACGATATGGAAGAAAAAAACCAATCAAAGCAGAAAACATTCGAAGGACTTCGACATCCCCTACAAGAACTTTGGACATGAAACCGCACGTACTTTCATGTCTCAAGCTCTTGGACAGTGTTGAGGAAAATATAAGTCATAGTGGTCGAAGAATTGAATTAGTGAAGTGTGTCGACCATATGAGTATCTGGCGGATTTTAAGGACCAATCAACTTTAACTGTAAAGCTGTTACAAATGGGCATCGCCGATTGTCTCTTTTGCCATCTGTACTTTTTACTGATGACGCTTTATGGGAGAAGGTGACGCTAATTAGAAGTGCTAACCCGAAAACCCTCATACCATTATTCAGTCGAGATATCAACAACGACTTTCATTAAATGTGTGGATAGGAAATAAACACGATTTCTTAATTGGTCCTTTTCCACTTTCCGGTTAATTTTCTTTTTTGTACAAAATTATACACGGTTTGCTGGAAATTGTTGCACTAGATGTTAGAGTGCGTATGTGTTTCATGCATGGCCGTGTACCAACCCATTTCGGTCACATACCAATTGAATTTTTAAACGCAGTATATTCTAGAAGATGAACTAGCAGTATATGAGTGTACCGAGTAAATTTTACATTTTGGTCGGGGTTCGGCTTAATCGCGAATAAAATTAGCTCGAGAACTCGAACACCCTAACAGTTAGAATAGTGCTCTCGCAGACTTTACAAGATCTTACAAGTTCTTTGATATTTTCTGTCGTTAAATCTACGTCTGCAAAGAAAGGGAAAATTAGGGTTATTTTACACTTTTACACTTGTAACAAGTTTTGGTCAGTATGTACCTATCTACCGATCTGAATCCATAATTTACCAAGCCACATATTTTGCTGTTGTCTAGTAGATATTGCTTTAGCGTATTTTGAAAATAGAGTTACAAAATTAGAAATTAGAGCTTTCATTAGGCAAGTGAAGTTTGTTTTACTGAAATGACTAGCCGAATCTGTACAGGAAGAAGTGCACAGCTTCGACAATTTCCGTGTTCAAATTTATTAAAGTACAGGGTATCTAAATCTTGTAAGGAGTGGATAGTGGAAATTTTGATCATACTTAATCTGTTTTCAAATTACTTTCGCACAAATAAAATATTTTTTATATTGGCTTACTGTCGGCCTACTGTTACTATACTGGCTAACTGTTTTGATATACTGAAATTGTTTTAGAATGCACAAGAATACAGGTATTCTACAGTCGCATCATTTTCAGCGTTCGTTTTAAATTGCTGAAAATTGACAGAATCCCAAAACGTATAGGCCAAATTCAGTCTCACCTTTCTTATTATACTTTCGAAGTTAAACTCGAGGAAAGTATTCTTCGGCTATACGATATTGCTGAATATACATATGTAACAAAGATTCTTTCTAATGCCGTCGGGTTCACACTGCTATGAAGAGTAGTGTGCTGATACAAAATTATCATTATTATTATTATTTCTCCTGCTGGTAACGAATAAATTGACATATAATAACTGTTAAAAAGTTTTATTTTGCTGGTCGATACTTTCGATACAGAAGTATTATTCACGTAACCCAGATGGCAATGGTTTATTATCTGATCGAATAATTAGTTTTGTGATCGATACAATATTGGCATATTTTGTGAAAAGTTCCTGTTTTGTATTAACTCCATTAACCTTTGTCGTGCAAAGATAGTAATTGTCATCGTAGTTTACAGGCTCCACCCAAAGTATTGGTATACTATTCTATTGTAGAAGGGTCGTTTAGGATTGCAGTACCTTTCTTCACCGTGACCTACTAATCTATTGCGATTACCCAGATCCATCAGTATCCTTCTGCATTGCTCATCTTTTTGAGATGATATCTTAGAGAGCAATGCAGAATTAAAAAGCCCGTAAATGTAGCTAACTCTGGCTAGCTATGTTCAAGTAGCTTCTTGTTCCTATTTAGCGAGAAGTTTATAAATTTCTTCGATTGAGTTTGTATGGGTGTTGTTTTCTAGACGAAGGCATTTTCTTTTTACTCCCAATTATTGAACTTCTTTTCTAAATTGGCTTTTGGAAATGCCAAAGAAGGGTTCCGGTCCAACAAAATACATATTGGCTATCTATTTTGAAATTTGATCTGCCTTAGCACTGGAATGCCTTGGAACCCATATCGGGGATACACTGCCGTTTATGTCCTCCTATATAGTATTGCCCCAACATTTCCAGACCAGTTTAGACTCAAAGCTATATGAAATCAACGCATTTATAGCGGTCTGGAATACTATAACGCAAATACATTTCATCACCACTTACATATTTGTATAAAATGAGCCTGCAACTATTTCAAAACAAGTGCGGTACCCATTGTTTATTCTGATTCTGCTGACCGGGAAACAAAAATAGTGTAAATATACGAATTAAAGAGATTCTGTAATTACGCAAGCATTCTTCCAAAAAAATATTGCCCATTATATCTTAAAGATTGTTTGGATGAATGTTGTACATTCGTATCGACATTTTTATGGGATATTATGAAGAAAATCAACACGTCTGCACGGTATTATCAGAATCATAACTCAACCATCTTGCCGTAACTATAAATCTAGAGATACTAAAATCTTTGAAGCAGAAGATTTGAATGAAACATCACAAAATATACGAAAGAGCATTGATTTTACATGCAACAATTGCAGTGGGTGGTCTTGATAAGCGATACAGCTTAACAGCAACAAGAAAACAGTATTTTAGCTTATTTATACATATATTAAGACCTACAACTTATATAGCTAAATCTCTTATGCCGAAATTACAAAGAGTGTCAAATGTTAATTGATAATATTCTTATAATGACATTTACAAAGCGCTTCTCAATTTAATATTTAAATTCAAAACTGTTTAATGACTTTCACAACATTAATATCGACTTTATTAAGTTTAAATTTTACTGCGCCATTGAAAGATAACAGACAGATGATTATAACAGCGCAAAGTTGGCCATCCTATTGTTCTTTTAAGGCAATTAGAAAACGTATTAAAAAGTAAAAGTTAGTATATATTAATATATATGTACATGAATCCTGCCCACATAATAATTTATAATTCTGGTATAATGCGGAATTATAAAGCGTAAGGAAAATTTAGCAACCTATACTAGAAATTATACAAGGAGAATAAAAAGTTTCGGAACGAAACTGTCACGACTTAAGTTTACTGATACTGCTATTTCAAAAAGAATACGTGTCCAGTGTTGTTGTCCGTGTTGATAGGTGATAACGATAATAATATAATTAACTCACACACACACTTACAATATTCATTCATTTGATAAAATATCGTAACTGTATTCTCTTGGTTTTAATAAGATTTATCCATCCTACACATTCCTCACAGTAGTTCCTATAATCTGATACATTTCTGGAATTATGTGGCAAATATTAAATAGTAAAGAATATCGTGAAAGTATACACAATTCATACATGACCGCAATGCTGAACATACCAACGGTACAAATTGGAAAAGCTACCACTAATACCTAACCAGAATGCGGGATACATTTCTGTTATACGCGGATATTGATTGTAAGTGATATAATTCTCACAATATACGAACTACAGGTAAGCTAAATTACTAAAATTACCAAAGGGTAATAAATATTTCAATACAAAGCCGCATAAATGTGTTCTTGCAAAAGTTCCTTCACTAGAGCTTATAATTATGTATTGCTATGTAAGAAGATAGGGCATGCATAAGATGAAGTTTTAAACTTCAATGTGCCTAGCTTACAGCAGAGTTAGTAAACCAGCCTATGCATGTCATCGATAAAATTAATATGACATTTGTGATTACCAGCGATCGAAAGCTAATATTGTATGTGTGTAAAACGGGTCTATAAGTGCACTTGTTACACGGCTGACTATCGTTGTGGCGGGACGATAGGAGCCGAGTGTCGATTCTCTGGAAGGACGGTGGCATTTTTTCAAAGAGTTGAAATCCGGATCGACTTACCATTCGCTATTGGTGGGCGCAAAGTGATTAACAGCACGGTATTATAGAAGGCAATATCATGCTGTCACAAACCCATTTGAACACGATTTACACATACAAAACTACACCGCAAAAATTGCAGTGATAGCCAGACAAGCAATACAGCTTACGGAATCACTGCAACTAAGCACCCATCACACTCAAAAAAAACTAATGATAATAAAACTTGTTATAAACTTGTTGGATTATATTTGTGATCACTTTGCTCACAAAAGCGAATGATAAGTCGATCCGCATTTCAACTCTCTGAAAAAAATGTCACCGTCCCTCCAGAGAATTGAAATCCGGCGTCTATCGTTCCGTCAGCGTCACAACGATAGTCAGCCGCTTAACCATTGATGCTATCGACCCGTTAAGTTCTTATGTATAATATCTCTATCTATTTTCAGTAGTTCTTTTATTATAGTAGGCTTCTTCCTACAAAAGCTGAAACATCTATGCATTATTATTTGTTATAAAATCCTATTGAACGCGAATATTTTTAGGCGATTCAGATAATTATTATAAACGCAATTATTGATAGTTTAACCAGTTACCGCTATGTATACCGCGTACCGCGATTGCCTGTAAGTTTGTATTACTGTGAGACTGAGGTCACTGCGGCTCCCTACATTACCATCCACATGTTTTACTAGGTTTGGAGTAATGTCAGTGCCTTATAAGTATTCTTTTCCTAGTTCTATGCCAACATCAATGTAATTGTGTCATGAATATGTTGTATTACCGAGTTACAAAAGATTAAATTAGTAGTTTTCACCTGTCCTTCAGTTTACTATTTGAATGGTGTTAAAAATACAACAATGTTATCGCAAGTCTAAAAGTTTATGGCCTCATGTAGCAGCTTCGTTATCAATACAACTGTTTTTTAAGTTGGTTACCTCCAAAAGCTGCACTGTTAAATAAGTTTTATGAAAATAATAATAATAATAAATAATAAAGATAGTAGTTTTCTATTCAAAAGTGTACTAGTTCTGACATGTTATTGGATACAGTCGGTATCTTCAATATCTGATATGAGTGATATCATTATCACGAACTATAGTGTTACCTGGAAATAGGATGATTTTATGCTTTTTGCTGATAATAAGACGTCTCCAACTTAAAACCATCTTCAAAATCTACATATGCAATTATTATTTTTTTTCCTCAAAAAACAGCAAACATGTGTAAACATGACTGATTCATGACTCCAACCTTTTTTACAATGTCGTGGCTATAATACCAGGTTTTGTTAAAATAATAATAAAATGTTGTTGATCTGTGCAAATAAATCTGCATCAAATTTCCTGTCGTAAAAATAATAATTTTCAATTTTTTAACGCACTGTATATATTTGCATTTTACCATTCGTTTTTATACTTCTACAGCAGTGTTTATGAGTGTTTACAATTGCTCGATAACCATAAACCCTTAGAGCTCCATCGTTTAATTTGGAAAGGACTGTCAATGTATTCGGAACAACTTCACGACTAACTAATTTAAGAAATTGCTAAGATTAATAATCGATTTATCTATATAGGAGAAATACATATATCAATGCTATTACATAGGAACTCAAACTCATGTATAGAAACATTTTGAACTAAACAGAATTCCATATGCAGTATTGATCTCAAGAAGGTAAAATACATCAAAAGTTTAATTTTAGGTAGGCAGTAGAAAAATTGGATCGAGGAAAGATGAATGTAATATACGAAGTTTAACTCGTTTACCAAGTGAAATTTAACTCAAGCAGTTGCTGCCATTATGTCCTAATCTTTAGCTATATTGTCCGATTTGTAAGACTGTCGATGGCTTCTTCCGCGAACCAAAACGAAGATATTGAAAGATAAAAAGCGAGAGAAATAGAATATAACCTAAAATATGATAAATCTGTCAATTTCTGTTTCTTTTTGACGATAATTACTGTATTTGAAATATCTCTATTTAAATGACTTTATATGAGAAGTTGATTAAATCATCGAAAATAATGCTAGTTGCCCGCTAACTGCGAGGAAGCCAACTAAGGACAGTCCTTGGTGGAACAGAACTCTAGCAAACCTCAGATCTGTAGTCCGTCACCTGTTCAATAGAGCGAAGGTTGACGGGGACTGGCAGAGGTATAGAGAGAAGTTGACTGAATACAACAAGGAGATAAGGAAGGCTAAAAGGCAAAGCTTTATGAACTTTTGCGAAAACATCACTTCCACTCCGGTGGCAGCAAGGCTTCATAGGGCCATGGCAAAAGGCGGAACAAGGCCTGTGATGGCCCTGAGAAAACCAGATGGTAGCTATACGGAAGAGGAAGAGGAGCGGGCCAGCCTGCTACTTAAAACACACTTCCCAGGTAGCAACGAAACAGACCTGGAAGAGGCAAATACACATACCAGGAAGCCCAAACGGGAGGACTGGGAAATTGCCAAGCGCATCTGTACAAGACAGCGCATGGAGTGGGCGATAAACACCTTCCAGCCATACAAATCGCCGGGAGTGGACGGGATTCTCCCCGCTCTCCTGCAAGAAGGCCAGGAAGAGGTAATACAACACTTAGTGAACATAACGAGAAGCAGTCTAGCGTTGGGATACATACCCAAAAGCTGGAGAAGGGCTAAAGTCACCTTCATACCAAAAATTGGGAAGGAAGATGGGACCAACCCCAAATCCTTCAGACCCATTAGTCTGACATCCTTTCTATTGAAAGCGATGGAAAAACTAGTAGATAACTATATTAGAATGGAGGTAATGGAGAAAGCTCCACTTCACAGGAGTCAGCATGCATACAGAGCGGGCAGATCGACAGAGACTGCTCTGCATGAGCTAGTAGGAATCATTCAGAAAACCCTGGATGATAAAGAAACAGCGATCTGCGCTTTCCTGGATATTTCTGGTGCGTTCGATAACACGTCACATGACGCGATTGAACGAGCACTTGAAGCAAGGGGAGTCAGTAAAACAGTAACACGATGGATAAGTAAAGTGCTCTCCACGAGGACAGCTGAGATGACGGTAGGTGAACGGACTATCAAAATCAGAACCACTCGTGGAACACCTCAAGGTGGCGTCTGTTCGCCTTTAATGTGGAGCCTGGTGGCAGATGAACTGCTCAACAGGCTGACAGCCTTCGGCATACATTGTGTAGGATATGCCGATGACATTGTAATAATAGCAAAAGGCAAGTATGAGGGGATTCTTTGTGACCTGGTACAAACAAGCCTTAAAATCACAAGTGAATGGTGTCGATCAGTGGGGCTGAGCATCAACTCCGCAAAAACCACGATTGTACCTTTCACTAGGAAGAGAAACATTTCGAACATGAAAGACATCCACTTGGATGGAACAGTGATCGAACGCAAATCAGAAGTTAAATACTTAGGAATAACCCTAGATTCAAAACTTCTGTGGAACAGACACATAGAACTGACAATGAATAAGGCAACAAGAGCCTTAATGATATGCCGGAACCTGGCAGGTAAAACTTGGGGCTGCAACCCAAGTATACTACGATGGCTGTACGTCAGTATAGTAAGACCTATGGTAACGTACGGGGCAATAACCTGGTTCCAGAAGGTCACTAAAGTTACAATCAGGAATACCCTTGACAAGTTGCAACGGCTGGCATGTGTATGCATCACCGGAGCCATGAGAACATGCCCAACTGCGGCCCTAGAGGTAATTTTAGACCTCTCCCCCTTACACATAGTGGTGGAGGGAGCGGCCCTTGCGGCTATGCACAGACTGACCAGGGCGGGGACTGGAAGGGGCGAGACTCCGCACCAGAGAGCATGGACATCTCAAGCCGGGCTCTCCCCACTTCTAAGCCTACCAAATGATGAAATGGTCAAGGAATATAGCTTTGAAAGGAATTTCCTCACCAAGCTAAGTAATAAGAGAGAGTGGGTAGGAGAATACTCCACGTACTCCCTAAAGGAAAACACTATCAAGTGGTATGTGGACGGGTCTAAAACCGATAAAGGAACAGGTGCAGGCATATTTGGGCCAGGAACCAAATATTCCGAGCCAATGGGGACATACCCCAGCGTCTTCCAAGCGGAGATCAATGCAATTGGAAGATGTGCTCAACTGAACCTTGACAGGAACTATCGGAAGCAGAGCATTGCAATTTTCTCCGACAGTCAAGCAGCCCTAATGGCGCTGAGCTCTAACACGGTCAGCTCGAAATTAGTCTGGGAATGTCTTGATAGATTAAACAACCTGGGCAAGAATAATAGAGTTGCACTATACTGGGTACCAGGACACACTGGAATCAGAGGCAACGAAGAAGCTAATTCACTAGCAAGAAAGGCCGCTACAACTCCGTTTGTGGGACCTGAACCGTTCTGTGGTATAGGGACGAGCACCTACAAAAAAGAACTTAAAGATCGGGAAGAGAGCCTCAGAGCATCCCTCTGGGAGAATCTTCCCGGTCTGAGACACTCCAAGATCTTCCTTGGAAACTACAATAAGCATAGAGCAAAAACTTTGCTGGAACTTAGCAGGAATAGATTGCGCATCCTCACAGGGTTCCTTACAGGGCACTGTCACCTTGGTGAACACATGGCAAGGATAGGTCTAAAGCAGAATAGCGACTGCAGGTTCTGCGGGGCTGAGGATGAAAATCCGGAACACCTGACATCTTACTGCACCGCCATCATAGAAACCCGAGCCAGCCATCTCGGTAAAGACGTTATAGACGAAGAAGACATACCTTCCCTGAAACCATCACAGCTAATGCAGTTTATCAAAGCTCTTGGACTGGATGGGGAGCTGTAGGAGCGGGCATACCCCCAGCAGCTTACAACTCACGCAAGGGGGCACAATAGATCAATAGGTCGCAGCGCAATATCACCCTCATTTCAAATCTACAAATCTACAAATCTGCTGCCATTATGTCCTAATCTTTAGCTATATTGTCCGATTTGTAAGACTGTCGATGGCTTCTTCCGCGAACCAAAACGAAGATATTGAAAGATAAAAAGCGAGAGAAATAGAATATAACCTAAAATATGATAAATCTGTCAATTTCTGTTTCTTTTTGACGATAATTACTGTATTTGAAATATCTCTATTTAAATGACTTTATATGAGAAGTTGATTAAATCATCGAAAATAATGCACTTTGTAAGACATAACTATATGCAACAAACATGGATTTGTAAGAAAAATACTTCAACTTGTGCTATTTTTCATTACGTAATTTGATTGAAACCGTACAGCACCGGCACCTCCACCATTTTTATTATTATTATTAACCTCTGCTTTCTTCGCATTTATTCAAATTGTTGTTCAGAAATTTATTATTAAATCAGGCGGAATACTCGAAATAGAATATTTTATGAAGTAGCGTTACAGTATCCTTCCAAATACATTACAATTTCCGTTGTAAAGTTTGTCTCCTGACTTTCGAATCAACTTTCTTATCCAAATTATTCTTCTACACTTCATCGGAACTTATTTAGTATTATATTTGACTGCACATACCAGGAGGTTTATTGGGAATGGAAATGAGTGCTTCCGCTGCGTTGGAAGGAACTAAAGTAACTTTTTACCGAATATTAAATTGCGCTTTATTTCAACTTGAAAAGACAAAAGTTTTGCATTTGAAATAATGAATGGAGTATATGCATTTTAAATAGTAACAGAAATCGTTATTTATTATCAAATAGCACGTAATGCACGCAGCAGCGAAATTAAAATTGCAGTATATACATACATATATCGCTTTCTCGTTGGATACAAATAAAGAAATAAAAGAGCTATTCTAACGATAACATCATGTGTAATATGTAATATCATAGGATGTACTTTAGTAGCTCGAGAGGTTTACAAACCTACATTAAATATATTAAAGGCAAAATGTACATGTGTATATTGTAGATATATACCGATTACTTTAATATTTTAAACTATAATGGTTTCCCGTATCGTTCCGTTGCTAATTAATATAATGGAGTATTGCTGTACCGACATAGATGTGTGCTTAAAATAAACCTATTGCAAAATTACTATCGGTTTCAAATTTATTCCATCTAGATAGTTAAATGCAGTAATATATATCATCAGTTCTGAAATCGCTAGCTGTAAGTTGTGCAAATTTAACAGCAAAATCGAAAATTCGGCAATTTTGTACCACTAGTTTTTCCATTTTTAAAGAAAATATTGCTACATTCTGACTACACTACTCTATCATTAGACAACAACACCGTTATAACCATGATTAAACTACAGTTTATCTCAAATGGGACAAGTTATATATTTTTACAGTCTTTTTTTTATAGATAATTCAGAAATAAATCTCTCTATAAATTAAAATTTAATATACTGGGAAGTTCTTCGCTGGATATCTTGGTGCAGAAGTAAAACACTAAACACTTCAACCCACAAAACACCAAAAAACTTACTTAAGTATAGTTTTATTGTCGCCTTGATAATGACAGCTTTGCTGGTGGTTTTTTAGTAAAAAAATTTTGGTGTTTTGTGGGTTGAAGTGTTTAGTGTAATATATTTTTCGTATGGTACTTTCAGAAATGTAAACATATTTTGGTGGTATGCCGGCATTAATGAGCGTTTTTTTGTAATTACCAGATAAGGCATAACACAATGTTGAATGTAGGGGTTTCACTGAAAGGTGTGCATTACACATTGGCCCGGAGAATAAGACGAAGTGGGAACCCACGGGTGACTTCTGGAGCTGAAGATAGGTTTATAGTAACAACCTCGAAACGAGATCGACGTCTAACGGCATCGGATATTGCACTGTGCGTTAATACATAACAGTGAACAAATATTTCTGTTACCACCGTCAAGAGATGATTATTGGTAGCAGGTTTAAAGGGATGCATCGGTCGCTAAAAACCGTTTTCGAAACGCTGCTATAAACAGAAACGATTAACATGGGCAAGAGAGCATGCAAACTGGTTACTGGATGATTGAAACGCAGTCTTATAGACTGACGAATCCAAATTTGAATTATTCGGTACGAAACGGAGAATTTTTGTTCGTGGACGACCAAGGAAAGAGCTAGTGAGACCTGTTTAGTGCCATCAGTCAAACACAGAGGTGGTAGTGTTATGGTTTAGGGTTGTTTTGCTGGAACAACTACGGGTGATTTAGTGAAAATTAGAGGTACAATGCGGAAAGAAAAATATTTTGATATTTTTTAAAACCATGTTATTCCCCAGCCGTTTATGTTGCAGCAAGACAATCACCCCAAATATACAGCTCGAATTTGTAAACACTTTTTAGAGGGGAAAGCGCAAGAAATGAACTAAAATTAATAGTTCGGCCACCTCGTAGTCCGGATTTATCCCCCATCGAGGTCTTATGGGATGAGCTTGATCGAAGGGCTAGACAGCGACAATTTCAGAACACTCAACACCCAACAGGTATGGGAATATTTACAGAACGCATGGCCAAATATTGACGCGGACTATCTCAAAAAATTGCTTCGAAGAATGCCTAAAATTTGTGCAGCGGTTATTAAAGCTAAAGACGAAAATAAACCTGTATACAGAATCGTGATGGAATCAACGCTCTATTTTTTTTAATGGTTAGACATATAGATTTGCAAATTAGAGAATTAATAATTAATCTTTGCATCAATAGAATATCAAAATGTGACATTTACTGACAACTATTATTAATAATTTGCTATCAATTTTTGATATTCTATTTTTTTATTCTAAAATACAAGGAAAAAAATCTAATTTAAATCTGCTAATTTACAAATCGAGATATATACAGTTACAGTTATCAATTGCCATTCTGAAGCAGAGTAAAAAAAAGATACGAATAAATAAAATTCGGAGGATAATATGGTCCAGATTTATAACGACCTAAGTAATGTGAACTGGATGGAATTATTGAATCATCCGGATCCTGTGCTACAGATGGAAAGACTGCTATATATTGCTCATAGGACTATATTAGAATACTGCCCTGAAACGATCGTGAGTACAGATTCTCACAGTCGTAAACCGTGGATGAACAATGACTTAAAGATGAAATGTAGAATAAAACGACAACTGTATAGCGGCGTTATAAATGGTCGTATCACGGAGAACATGTATCAATATTACAAAAATCACTTAAGAACTATGATTTCGAAAAGGAAATGTGAATACTATTCTAGTTACATTGGAAATTCTTCAAATAAGGCTAAAGCAATGTGGTCTGTTATACATGAGGTAACAGGTAAATCTAAAAGCAGTACTGTACTTAAGGAACTCAAGATAAACAATAATGAAACAGATGAAGAAACATTAAACAATGTAAACTTGTTTTTTGCAAACTTGTGTAGCAATGACGGAAACCAAGCAAGGACGAATCTGAAATTCATAGAATCGAATAATAACTCCTTGTTTTTGAGTAACACAACGCCAATGGAAGTATATTGTACTATAAACGATCTAAGAACCACATCTGCTGTTGGACCAGACAAAATTCCTACGAAGGTTCTAAAATATTGTGCAGATATAATAAGTGGACCGATGTCTACTATTATAAATAACTGCTTTCAGAGGGCCGTTTTTCCGGAACAGCTTAAGCAATGTAATGTAGTACCAATACATAAGAAAGGTGACAGGTCGAAGATAGCAAACTATCGCCCAATTGCATTAATACCGGTACTTGCAAAGGTCTTCGAGAAAGTAATACTGGAGAGAATGCTGGATTTTATAAATAAATACAATATAATATCTGATGCACAAAATGCGTATATCAGAGGCAGATCAACAGCACGATCAGTGTACCTAACGCTGAAAGAGATATTGGAGGCAATAAACGATAAAGACAAAGTATCAAGTGTTTTCCTAGATTTGTCGAATGCTTTCAACAGCGTGGAACATGGAATATTATTAGAGAAACTTTATCTTATGGGTTTTAGAGGTCCAATACACAATATATTGAAATCTTATCTCAGTAATAGAAGACAAAGAGTAGTTTTAGACTCAGATTACGGTACAGAAGTCGTATCAGACTGGACACCTGTAAAAAGAGGAGTCCCCCAGGGATCAATTCTGGGACCAATATTATTTCTATTATATACTAACGACTTGCCAAAAGTACTGCCTCATACAATAGGCATGTTTGCGGATGATACGTCTATTGTGATTCACGCAAGAGATACGAATCATGTGATTCAGGAAATAAGTGTGAGTCTTCTGCATCTGGAGAAATGGTATCGTTCTAACAATTTAAAACTAAACGTTGAGAAGACAAAAATTGTAAAATTTTCACTAAGGAATCAAGAAGATATCCAGATAAACTACAACGACACAATATTAACCTCCTCGGAACAAGTTAAGTTTCTAGGTGTAGTGCTGGACTCCCGTATCAACTGGAAGGAACATATTGACTATCTTGCAAAAAATCTGCACTCTTTTATTTATGCGCTTCGTATCATATCTACTTCGGTGAATGAGAGTACTGCTCTGGCGGCATACTACGGATACATCTACTCGAGAATAAAATATGGTATTTCGTTTTGGGGAAACTCTGTGGATGCACCCAGAATCTTTAAACTGCAAAAAACTTGTATACGTTCAATATTTAAGCTGCAGCGACGAGAATCGTGTGCAAACATCTTTAAAACAAAGAAACTACTTACAGTGCCGAGTATTTACATTTTTGAGTGCTTGTGCTTTGTTCGTAATAATTACAATGAACTGTTCAGACAGTATGAGATGGATCATGAGTATGATACGCGGGGAAATAAAAGTGCGGCTCTAAAAATTCCTCAAACGGTGACAACATCGGTATATAAAGGAGTTGTGACTCAAATGTTAAAAATCTATAATCACTTACCGACTAAATATAAGGACTCACAATTAAGAACTTTTAGGTTATTAATTCGAGAACACTTGGTCACAAACGCATTTTATAATATACAAGATTATTTTTCGTGTAAAACTTTTAGTAACTTGTAAATGTAGGTCATATGTATATCTATTAAGTTATTCTTTGAGATCAATTTTATTTAAATAGGTATTTCCAATATATATATATATATTTTTTTTTTGACATGTTCAATACCCTATGGTTTTTTTGAATAAATACTATTATTATTATTATTATTATTATTATATACATAAAAAAAAATAAAGCGTGAAGTCCATCTGTATGCGCGACCCAGTATATACGTCTCGATGGCGTAGTAGTAAAACTACCTTTTAATCATGGTTGCCAATGGAAGAGTGGGATGTTCAAATCTCTTCACCAACGATTGTGGTATAGTCCTTCAAACATTCGTGCGAGTTACTTTTCTCTATTGGCACAATATACTTATGTAACAAAGCTAGGGAACACTTTAAGTTGTAACACAAAAAACCAAATAATAATAAATGTAAAAAATTACAAGAACTGAATATACGAATGTAGCTTTGCGTTTTGTGTTTACTGTCATCACTTTTACTTTAATATAGACTAAAGAAAAAGAGCTATTTCTATTTTTAAACACGTATACATAAGTACTATATATAAGTTTCAAGCTGAGAATTACAAGAATAAGTCGAACAACCAGCTGAGATCATCAAAAATACATAAGTTGTGAATGTGTCGCCTTGTTCCGCTAAACCTGGTCGAACTTATTACCTAACTTTATCGTAAAGTTTCACTGATTAAAATTTCGTTATATTCCCAGAATAGGCGCTTGAGTCCTTTAGCTAAAAGAAGATAGTAAAATATGCAGACGTCGACGTTGCATAATCCTTATTTTTTATCGTTAACATCTATAAGTCCTATATTGGAAAATATCCTTAATATATGAATACAATACTTTACAATGTCAACTGTTCGGCGTGCTACTTATTTTATCAAAAATTTTACTTTCGACTTTATATATTTTATAATCTATACGATATTTTTATTTATATTTTAAGTTAAGCACAAAGAACAACAAAGAGATTTCAAAATGGTATAATATTTTAAAGACAAACTGTTTTAGGATTTGTTGGAAGAAATAATTATTAAACTAGAAAGTTGGGATAGTAGGTGGTGAATTAGTTTTTGTTAAAAAATAATGACGTCCTTTTGCGGAGAGAAACTATTTGCGTAAATAAAATGCTCCAGTATCTCAGTTCTGTTTAAATTTAATACTAAATTTAAAGACATGGCACTGGTACTGCTTAGTTGCTTGCGGCAAGTGAATATGTATGTATTTTAATCCATTACTGCACATTATAATATATGTATCTACACTTTAGTTAAGTGAATTTCCGGTAGGAATAGTTCAGAATTAATTTTCCCTTTTCTGTTACATGTACGGTCAGTTAATAATTAAATGCGAATAATGTAAACTAGGAATTTGAATTCAATAAAGAAGGGCGTTGTCTTAAAACGAGTTTTGTTTCTGTAAAGAAAATTATTAATTTTATCTTCTTCGCGGATACTAAATCGACTTTCCAGCACAACTGTCTTTAGTGAATACAAATTTCCCAGCGGCAAAACTTGCATTTAATTGTTAACCATCTATACAACAGATAAATCTACTCTTTGTAAATTTTCAAGTGCGATTGGAGGACAGATTTACCCACTCAACACTGCTGCGTTGTTAAATAGTTCTTTAAGATACATTCTGTTATCTAATGGATATATTGCCATTGCGGCAGTAATAAACTAACTAATTACAAGTTTATAATTGTACATGTATCCAATAACAAGAGCTATGCTAGGCGTAATAGGCGCCAAAAGTACTTCTCCTTATATAAAAGTTTTGAATCTAAGACTATAATGAAACGTGGCGCTTACCACTATCAACGATTGAACGCATTACAAATAATTAAACTTTCAAGTTTCTTGAAAAAACCTGCTCAATTTTCTGTTGCCAAATTCATAATAATGATAAATTTGAAGTTGCTTTGCGGTGACTTGACAATTTTATACACAAGTATGGTAATTCGGCAATTATCTGCAACCAGTGATACGAAACGGTCGCAACATCTTTCAAAACAAGTTCATATAATAAACTTGAATAGCTACAGTTGTCTGTTGTCTTAAGTTAAATCTGCATTAATATCCATATTAATAAACATTTTTAGTAACATTGACATTGTAGAACATGTTTCCAAACTTGAAATTGCAGAATAAAATTCGTAGTCTCCTCTGAAACGAAACATTTCAGATTTTGCTAGATTTATATTTATTTTGGTTTGTTTGTTTACGAGTCCATTTGGAGTCTTGATGCTGAGCAAATTTGACAATATAATCCGTAGATTATTCTATTTCATAAACCAATACAGATTCGAAAGTATGATCTGCGACTGCTTACGTTTTGAATAAATCGGAAAAAATAAGTTACTAGTCGTTTTAGGTTTAGCAAAATACGAAGATTTTGTTATTATTCAATTTTCTTGACCCACATATGTATGTATGTGGTCACTTGTCTCTTTATTTCTGTGAAAATTTAAATTTAAGTCGACAATATCCATATTAACAAGTGTAATGAACTATGCCACCAAATTGAGGAAGCTAATAACTGTTCAATTGTTGCCCCTTAGGACAATGTATGGCTGTTTCTAATCCTGTGAAAGTTTTTGTAGCACTTCAAACATGAAATTAATCCAATCCAAAACTGCTTTCGAATCACACCAATAAAATGTGATTCTATTTAATTAATATATCTATTTTCTGACCTTTATGTACTTATCTATCAATTCCTGAAATATTTCCATTTGTAGGTCAATAAAACAACAATTAATTAAATACTAATTTATTCCAGAACATATAATAAAGTGTTTTCGTTAAAAAGACTTCTTCAGTGGAAGAAATTGACATTTAATATGTGTCAAATTACTAATAATATAAATATAAATTGCCATGCTTATGAATAAAATTATCTAAAAAACAAAGAATTGATTGATATATCCAATTTTAATTACATTCTTAATGCTTAGAAGAAATGACTGCTGTAATAAGTGATGTTTATCCACACCGTACAATTATATTTAGGTGGCACAGACAATTCCAAAGGAGAAATTTCACGTTACGCTAAAAAAATTATTTGTGTGTCCACAATGCTCAACCAATGGCTCAACGAAGACAGACGACTGGCCTATCAGCAGATGTAGGATATGTTTGGCCCAAATGCACTGGCAATTCATACGATTCTACATAATCATTTGCATGTGTTTGGGTGCCGCTTACAGTAACTGAAGAGCAGATGACACGACGTGTAACATAGTGCCGGGAAATGTTTGCTAAGAGACAATCTCTAAAACGAAGTTTGAGTCTTTGACGATGAGGACACTCCCGTAGCTGTCAGAAGATTCCGATCTGTAAAGAAGAAAATGATAGCCGTATTTTTCAAATCGACTAGAATTGTGGAAGTGTTGTCTTGGCCACAGAAAAGACAGTCACCGATAAGTGGAACATAGAATAGTGCCTGCCTGAAGTCATTAAACCGATAAGAAACCTGGGGCGAAAGTCAAGAATAGACCATCATGACAACGCTGCAGCTCACCATTCCAAAGCTTGCAACGAATATTTGACCATTACAGTATCGAAACTTCTTCAGCACCCTCCTTACAATGCAGATTTTGCTCCCTGTGACTGTTCTCAAATGTGAAAATTAAGCTGAAAGATTTGAACTGGTTTCGGAGGTTGGAGAGGTGTATTGAATGTGGCAGAAATTACTTCGAAAAGGTTAAATAAATAAACTGGTATTGCAAAACTACTACCTACTGCTATTACCTATTCTTTGTATGTAATGAAAAGTGTGCTGAACCCAAAATTTCTTTAACTTACAAACACATTTCAATGGGTATATTTTCATCGTGTCCTCTTGTTAACAAGTTACCGACATAAAAGTACTGCATATTTGCTGGTAATAATTTATGAAAATATATTATTTTTATATATTATTTCCCTGGTAGATCATAAAACTTTTAATCAGTTTTATATCATAAATATGTTAATTGCATACAGTAACTTACATACCGCTGCATGTAGGTCTTATACTCGACGATACTGTGCGTATATGATATGTAAATTGATTTACTGGAATACTTTCCCTGTATAACTAAGCTTAGTCGTCTTTTTTACCTACCGAAAGAAGAAAAACTTGGCACATCGCTAGAAAGCGACAAAATAGAATAACGCGAATACATTCCTCTCTGGAAATTGATTTAAATCATTTCTGCACACAGTGAACCGTGAAGGAAACGGTAAGATAGGATGTCAGGCAATTTAAAAAGTCAACAATAATCATTTCGAAATAAAGTTTCTATTAATATTATTCAAAGTGATGCGGAAAAAAGATGCAAACTGAAAAGCAAAAGTTTATTTTTAATCTGCTCTGTATTATTACAATACGAGTATATCATAAAAATTGACAACTGTAATGAATGTATGTGAATATCTTTGAACTAGTTTTATACTGATGTACAGAAATAAAAGTAGGTATCACGTTTTCGATATTAATTATCAATGTTGAATTGCCTTATCAACAATCTCTATAGCGTGTCGAAAATTACATAAGTGTTACCATTACTAACTTCTTTATTATTGCAGTCAAGTAGTTAGTTAAATTAGTAAGTTGGTGATATTATTTATTATAATTGAAATGACGAAAACAGAAAAACAATTAAATATTCAATTGGAAAGGAGTAAGTATCAAACCAAGCAAAACAATAATTGTTCCAGTTATCGAAACAGTTACTTAGGCAGAGTACTGAAATAGGCTACAATAGCTTTCTTCCAAAGGCTATTTAGGTAAACCTGAAGCCTCAAGCCAAAAACTGGTTATATTAAATGATGATGCGCTATGTGGTCATCTATGCTGCACATTGCCTAACTGGCTCAATTGAAGTGCTTCTAGAGTCAACATCGATACATATGTCAGTCAAAAGAGCCCGATACTTAAAAATTCTAGGTGACCTCTAAGAAGAAGTAGAATCGTTAAACAAACCAATAGATAGCATGGTAAAATGAATCATGTGCGATCATTCAGAGTACTATTTCTAAGGCGTTAGGAATCGAAAAATTAAAAAAAAGATTACTCCTTACGACAGAGACGGGTCCAAGGCGGATAAATGAGTGCTAGTGGGGGTTTACAGCTCACACAGAAATGTTTCATCTGAGGATGCTTGAATAAAGGTATGAAAGAAACAAACATCTATATTTGTACAAGCAAGCCCCCTTAAAGCTTTGATTTCATATAGTTTGACTATACATTGGTTTGGAAACGTTGGGGCAATATTACGCCGCTGGCTGCAGATAACAGAGTATCCTTGATATGAGTTCTGGGTACTGCAAAGGAAATGCTAAGGCAAACGAACTTGCAGGGCAAGAGACAATATGCATTTCGTTCGACCAAAACCTTTTTTGGAGATTTCAAAAAGTTAAAAAAGAAGTCCCGCAATGGGAGGCAAAATAAGGTGTCTTTACCCAAGAGACAAATAACCAAACCAACACAAACGAAGAATTTTATAAACTTCCCGCCAAATAAGATTGGAGAAGCTACCTGTGATCTTAGAAAGTCAGAGTTAAGGATACTTGCGCCCCCTTTAACCGGTTATTGTCCTTTAACATACCATCTTAAGATGACAGGAAAAGTGGATCAAGACATATATCCACCTTAAAACCGAGACCAAGTATTACTTTGTAACTGTCAAACACTAGTTCAGCTATGTTTGGAGCATCTAGCGAAAGCGATTCTAACGCTAGAGACATCTAAATTAATCTTAGAATTCGCTAACGATATTACATTATAATACTCATGAAACTGGGCCATCACAATAACACACTAAATCTTAGTGAGATCATCCTTTTTACAATATAATATGAGATCATTTTGAATTATATTGCTGCGATTCCATCTATCAACTTTACTTATACTCCCACTGGTAAAATCTTCACTCAATTGCTACAATTAATTAGATCTAAGCTTGTTATAGACGTAGCAAGTTTAGATCTAATTAATATTTTGACTAATATTTTGATTTTTTTTATAATGACTAGAGATGTCTGCTAAATATTACTTCTGTTTTTTCAAAAATTGTAACTAAAACATTTGGAGTAATCTGTTTAATAAAGCGTTTTATGTAAGTGATATTATAACAAGCAATGCGCTACTTTAAAAAGATCAAATACTTTTTTGTCACTCCCCAAACTCAATACACTTTCTCAGTTTAGAGTACAGAACATTTTGTTAATTCTAAGAGTAATTCGTTTCAGAACACATATGTACATACATAGAGCAATACGTTTGTATAGAATTATGATTTTAAATAAAAAGCCTAGCCGACATATCCATCTGTTAAAGATTTTTATCGAAGGTATATTCAATAGATTATTGTAATATTCACGCAGTTTTTTTACTATTAGATGCAAAATATTTATGTTTACCGTAAGGATTTTCAGTTTTTACTTTTAAAAAGTTATCATTAAATGATTTTAATTGCCAATACAATTCATTGAAATTGAAAACAATCCTGCTAATTATATTAGCACAAACATATTGCACAGCATATTATAAATAGATAATTAGTCAAGAGTAACTAATAACCAACTATCCTCCTATAATATTTTAACCAACTTCAACATTATATAAAAAATAGAAGACATAAAAAGAACTCCATGCAACCATTACTTATCTTTCAAAGGTGTCTAACTTGCAACAATTTTGTTCACTTCTTTTTCCATTAATAATTTGTTTCAGAGTTTCTTTAGTGCATCCCTCCGACTATAAAAATAAATTGACTGCTTGTGAGGTAGAGGCCTGATTTTTCCTATTTCAAGTTTGTAGTTTTATTATTTAAGATCGGCACTGTCTGAAATTTACTACCGAGTGAGAGATGTTATTTTATTTATGTGTCCTTGAAAGCTTAAAATATTTCTAGATATCAAGTAAAAATCCTGTTTATGACATATTACTTACAGAAGATATACGGCCCCATACACATTTCCTACTTGCAGATGATTATTAATGATTCTCTTAACAAATAAATTTGTTCCTTTTGACATATCCACCCAACGCTTCAAGTAAAAAACAAGAGGTCATTACCGAAAGCCTTTTTAGTTGACGAAAATGGCTAGCTGAACAAAAAACCGTTTTCTTAAGATATTTTTGTCTGCAATAACAACGTCGCATTTTTGTAATATCTAAATGAGTTTCTATCGTTTAAGTAGAAACGAAATTATACGTTGAGTGCCTGAGTAGGCAAGTATTAATCAGTTTAACGTGTCCGTCTAAATCCCTTAGGAAATACGTCATACTAGAATGCCAGTAGGTCGCATTTTGTTTCAAAACACTTAATATTATCCTATTCGTATTACCATACCTATTATAGTACTTGAATAGTGATAACATTTGCCATTTGCAGTAATAGTTTCATTACAGAAATTAGAATTGTATGTTATCGACGTCGATCTATTTACTCACTCCGTGTAAACGTTAACCTAGATAAATTCTTAAAAAAAATTTAAGATCTGAAAAATGATTATCTTTAAAAATTAATGCTTATTATTATAAAGTTCTGAAAGGTAGTGTAAGTGAATACTTTGAGAAAACATAAAAACTTACATTTAAATTTCCTGAAAAAATTGTCTGAAGTCTATCCACTACTAAAATCTGGTAGTATAAGTGACATCAGCAATTACAGATCTACAGAAGATGAACAAAATAACATGAACACCTGAAATATACACATATTTATTGTTTAGCAAAATGTTGTGCCGCCATTTGCTTGAAGTATAGCGTTAATTTTTCGTGGAATAGATCCGTAGAATTTCTGAATAACTGCCGATGAAATATTGTCTCATTCTTGTACCAAAACATCCGATAATTGTTTCAATGATGTTGGCGTTGGAAATTTGTTTCTCACTCGCTACTCTGAAATTCCCCATAATTGTTCAATTAGCTCAAGCGATAGTGCTGGCCAAGAAAGATGATTAATGATATCCTGATTCTCTTCAAAGCAAGACTGAAACTTGTTGGCTGTGCGCATAGGCGCATTATCATCTTTGAATATGACAGTGTTTGACAACAATAGTCATGGTAAGAACTTGTTGAGATATTCAGTAATTCAACCACTAAGATGAATGATGGGACCAGCTGAATACCGTGATATAGCCGCTCAAATTATAGGTTAGGTTAGGAGTGGGGTGGCATGCGAGCCTGTTTCACTGCGACTTTTGCAGGTCTATTGTGTTCCCCTTTACCTTCAAATTATAACGAAACCTCCTCTATGCCTCCACCGTTGGAAACAGGTAGTGCCGATGGTAGGCTTCTTTGGGGGTTCTCTAACAAAATCGCGGTCGTTTGTAGGAACTACTGTAAACAATGATTCGTCAGACCATACCACATACGTACGACATTCTTCCAGTCACCAAATGTCCAGGTTTTATGGTCGTGGCACCACTTTTTTCACAGCTTAACGTTGGCTTCCGTTACAAATAATTTCACAATTTTAGTACTTCCCTGAATGTTAGCTTTGTGGAGCTCCCCCGTACTGTTTTTGCCGAAACAGTAGTACTCAATTGAATCTTGAGTTCTGCTATCACTTTTGCCGTGGTAGTTTTATGTTGTCTGACTACAATATTTTTTTATGTTAATCGGTCTCTATCATTTGACTACCCACTTTTCTTCCTCGCCAATGATGTTTTACCATGTTTTGTGAATGCTTACCGTCGGTCGTGAAACGTTAAACAATTCGGTTGTTTTCGTCACTGGCCCTCCCTCTAAACTAGTACCAATAGTTTGCCCTCTTTCGAAGCCCGAGAACACAACGTATAATATACTGAACTGTAAACCACAAGTTCTAGTATGTTAACTGCGTGATACATCTGCATCGTACTCTTTACACGTTGCATCTTTGTAGCAGTGCTACGAAGATGCAATAAGATGTTCTATATTGCATGGGTATTTATATTATTTTAACCATCCCTTGCACATCAACACTGAGTACGAAAGTGTATTAAAATGTAAATTTCTGTTGTTGACAGACGACGCCAAATTGTTCCCAACGATGAGATCACTGACTGTAAAACACATTTTATACATTTGGTGGATATTGTTGATATTTGTTTAATTTAAAATGGGCAGAGAAACAGTTATCGACGAGAAAAACCAAATTGTTAATTTTGTTTTTCTGGAAATTGAAAATTTATTGGAATTATCCCGATATCAGATATATAGTCGCAAGATATAAGACTACAAATTCAATAGCTCCAAAGGATAGAAATGTAGGAAATGGTAAGATAACTGAAGGTGATAGACGAGCATTGAGAAGAATTATTGAAAAAAAACCGTCGTGCAAGAGTGAAGCTGTTGAAAGACGAATTTCCAGAGTCACGTGTCACAGAGAGGCACACAAACAGGGATATGAAACTTACAAAGTAAGTTAAATGAATAAAAATGTGTGAACGAACTTTACGAAAATATGAATTCTCATGTCAGGCAAAGGAAAAGCCCTTTTGACATTATACAGCAAAAGAAAAATAGTATAAAATGGACAAGGGCATAAGAATTGGATTCTTTAGCAATGAGATGCAGTAGAGTAGAGTGATGAGTCCAGATTCGAAGTTTGTGTTGGAGACACCAGAAGTCGTGTTATTAGCAGAAAACACGAAGCATTTCATCCCGATTGTCTTAAAAGAAAAGTAAAATTTTCTGCATTAGTTATGGTCGGGAGCAGTATGTCATCTAAAAGTGTAGGAAAACTTCACTTTATTGACAGAATAGTGAACACAGACAAATATTTAGAGATTTTAGAGGAATCTCTTTTACCGATTATGGAAAACCATTTGACATCAGGGCAAGACTTTGTTTTCCTACAAGACGGCACAGGGTGTCATACGTTGAAAAAAACTTCGAAATGAATGAAAGACTACGGGATACCACTTTTGGGATGGCTTTTAAGTAGTCCTGATTGGTCTCCAATAGAAAATTTGTGGGGTGAGATGAAGAACGCGCTCCGAAAACATGCGGCAAGATCAATCCCTGAATTGACACAAAAACTTGGGGGATATGGGATTTTTTTACGCCGAGTTTTGCCAAAGCTTAGTCCACGCAATGCCATAGACTTTCAGACGTTCTATCAAGAAAACGTGATGTTACCCAGTGGTAATGTGTAATGTAGTTTTAGTTTTATTTTGTGTCATGTTTTGTTTGTTTTAATTAATTAGTTTAGTTGAAGAGTTTTCTTTGCTATCACTTTTTTTGTAGCTATAAGATTCTAAAATGCTGTTGAATTGATAAATAAAAAAATTGCACCCATTACTTATATGTATATTTGTACTTTAATTTGAATTTTTGAAAAATCTAACGTTGGGCCGACTGACATGAGAAGGGGCTCGTAAGATTAGGATTGAGTTAGAGTTATAGTAGCTATCACATATCATTTCTATCCTTTTGCGTTCTTCGTTTTGTTCGTAATTTGGTTACTGTTAAACTATTGTGGAATTTCGTAAATTGTGCATAGTACATAGAATGGTAAAAACTTAACACATTTCTTTAATTTTTAAGAAATTTGGCCAGCCATCGTACAAATTTAAAACAACGTGCTACTAGAACAACCTTCAAAATTTCAATTTTCCAAAAACGAATGCTTGCCAAAATTTGTTTGCGCCATATTGTTGCATTTTTTATTTTGAAGTCTTAGAACAATGTTCAGAGCTTTTTAGATTTTGGAAATATAGACCATGATCTAATGGAGCTTAAAAAATTAATGCTCAAGAAATCTCACAAATGTTGACGTTTAATCTGAAACATTTCAATTCAAACGTTTCAAAGAAATGAAGACCAAATCCGCACAAACTGTATTTCGAATGATTACTATGAACGAAATGTATAAGCGTGAAACAAATCTGCAAAGTATGAATTGACATTATGGAGATTCTCTTCTACTCCACGAATTTGGTGTAGTAAAGCAATCACAACAATTTTGACGAAAATTTTTTTTAAAATTTGGTCACAGAATAATGGGCGACTGTTATGTGAATCTAATTTCAATAGCGTGTAATCTTAACTAGACAAATAAAGATATAATTAATTATATTAAGACTGTAGAGTATTACCACAAAATTACTTATAATCAGAATACAGGATTTGAATCGCGTGAGCATTGCGCTTATAAATTAAAAGGATATTTTCTGAGGATTACATATTAATCCTCAAAACAGATTATTTTAAGTTGGAACGTCATTGGATTAAATGCATTTTTTCTGGGATTTTAGGAACTGTAAATAATTTAATTTTGTTTAATACATCGTATGCTATTTTAAAATAATATTTCCATAATGAATACACAGACAGTATTATATGCTCATTAGAACACACCCCAGAAAACCTCGAATTTAGCTTTCCTTATTTATAAAGCATTTAATTTTCACCCAAGTGAAATGTTTTTGCGGATTCCCACTCACGTACACTTCATTACTTACATTTCGTAAACAGAACGAATGGATAATTTCATTCTGAGGGCCTCGAACTTTGTAACTCGACAAACAACAATATTAAAAATGCATGTAAATTAGTCTTACTCAAGGAAATATATAATGTAAATGTATTATTTACTCCAACGATTTCATAAAATGATAAATGATTAAGGTTCTGTATTACAAACAAATATCTAAAATACATTTATCCAAAATAAAAAATATATTGAACAATGATTTCAATGATTGATTTTATGGAAAATGAAATTACGGTTTTATTATAATGTTTTATGGTAAGTACAACTGCAGTGACGTTCTAAGTTGCATTTCTTGTTAAAACTATCGCTATAGCTCTACCTGTACGGTATAATTATATTACAACAGTGAATAGTAGCTCGAGCGAAATTCCAACCTCCCAGGACGATGCCACAATTGCCATGCTCGATTTTCCACTTTCGTTAGCTAGTATCAGTGGAGCAGATGTACTCAGAAAATCATCTCTATTTTTTTCAGAATATACATACTTCTATGATATTCGTGTTCATTTTTGTGTCAAATTACAGGTAAAATTAGACATATGTATATAAACTCGCTTATAATCGAGTAACTGCATTTATGTGTAACACGCGAATATCTATTGTAGTGGTACTAATGTCAGCTTCAAGATTAGAAGTGTTATTCGAGTTCATATTAATTAGTTACAAGTCCTTTCCTTTAATTAGATTCAACATCTAATGCTCCAACGATAACAAAACCAACGACTCATGATGTTCTAGAACATATTCATCTCATCGCTACATCGTTGGAATGGTGTTGCATTTGTTTGGTTAATTTCCGAGTAATTGGATCTATATATGCGTCGTATACCACAATAATTAACAATGTTTTTAATTTCTGAGTTGGTTGCTTTTGTAGATACGAGGATGGATCCATAATTAACCGTGATAGAAATTAGAAATGAACTGTTAAAAAATATATTATTTTTCAAGATTTTTCTTTTCCCACTGCCATGCGATTTCTTTATTCTTCAAAAAAAAAATGGATTTTTCAAACTTTTCAAAATGTACTCATGAGATTTGGTAGTGACTGACTGCTAATTTACTGTAGATGTAGTAACGTACCGCGATTTATGAAAACTATAACATTGGCCGTAACCTTTTCGATCGATAGAAGCGTCTTAGCTTTCTTTGGAGCAGATTCAGAAAATCTATTACTTTAAGTATGGGTTGGTTTCTAGCATATAATATATATCCAGGTTTCGCCAGGTGTTTCATAACTTAATTCTGGTTTAGAATACTGAAAAAAAAAACAGTTTTAAACTCCAATACGTGCACTGCAATTTTTGATCTTCGTCCGTTGTAAACAGATTCGTATGGTAAATGTAATTTCTAGCAAACGGACTCTTCGCTTAAATATAACTTTATAAACTTACAAAAAATTATTAAATTAGACTTATCTTCTATAAATGTTGTATGTATGCTTTATGGTATGCTGCTATAGCGTGTGAACTAAATTTAAAGTTATCTAAGCTAGTATTAAACTTGCACATAACAAACAATACATTTAGCAAAGCTTCATTACACACGAACAACTTATCTACTTATTAGCTTTGACCAGTTGCGAAAGTCTTCGTAATACTAAGTGTTGGTTTTGAAATAATTACAAGGCAAAAAGAATATCTGAGTGATATTATCGCCATGCAATTCGTCATAGTAATGCACAGTTTTACTGTAATTCTAATTGTAGATGAAAAAATGTCCAATTATTTCTATATATCTATTATATTATTACTAAGTTACACAAATGTACAGAAAGTCTAAAATTCCATACAATAAATCCTACATTTTTTCAGCAAGATTCTTAGCGATTCGCAAGCTACTACATTTCGACTATAATCGCTACAAACATATTTATTGTTAAATTTTATTCATCGGAAACAATTTATCATCGTTTGTCTACCTCTTACTTTTTCAAAATATAGAAAAAAAATTCGAGAAGGAGAAACATATTTTCAAAAACGTTTTTCTATATGTGGTAGGTTCTTAGTTGTACTGACTCCGTAAGCTGTACTACTTGTCTGGCAACTCTTGCGGTGTAGTTTTGTGTATGTAAATTGTGTTCAAATGACTTTGTGACATCATCATATCGCCTCTTATAATGTCGCGCTGTTAATCACTTTGCTAAGTCGATCCGGATTTCAACCCTCCGAAAAAATGTCACCGTCCCTCTAGAGAATTGAAATCCGGCTCCTATAGTCCCGCCACAACGATAGTCAGTCGGCTAACCATTGTGGCTATCGACTCGTGGAAGAATATAATTAACTACTGTTTAGTCATTTTGACCAAAAAAAATTTTTAAAACAGTTCATTTTTATGTAACTTCAAAGTTGCATATAACAATAGGCTTTTAGAATCATTATTTGACAACTCATAAATTCATTTTTGTCCGACCTTCAAACTCCAGAGGATATTTAAAGTTCATCACACTTTTCAGAAACTTTGAGAGATGATGGATTGGTAAAATCCTTGATCTCATATCTCCTATAAAACTATAAAATATCGAAAATCATCGTCCGGCTAACCAGCAGTTATTGTTTATCTGACCTTGACCTACAGGTAACAGTGTATCCAAAGTATGTTACTACGCGTTATGACATACCGCGCCTTCAAAATCTTTCCTCATTAGAGTCGGCCATGCTTTTTTTTAATGGTTGGCCAGAGTGCATGTAAGTCTGTCAGAAATGCATCATTTTCACAGTTTGGTTATGTCACATAAATGTGTATCTGTAATAATTATAGAGTAATTAAGTTTTTGAAAAAATATTTATTGCAAAAGCCAAAATTGAGAGAAAATAATACTAAAGCAGATGTTTTAAATGTTGACCGTTGTTTTGTAGACAAAGTTGAACTCTACGCTTGATGCTTTCAAAGCCATTTATTAAGATTTCTTCGGTGATGTCAGCACAAGAATTAACAATAGCATTACGAAGTTTGGAGATCTTGTAGGAAAATTAAAAATTCTTGTAGTGAAAAATTGCTGTAAAAAGCCATTGTTTCTCGAGATTTGTGCGCTGGTGCATTGTCTTGCTGGAAATATCCTACCGTAAGTTCATCATCATGAAGTTCGATATCTTTCAGCAGTTACGGTTTGGTTAAAAAATATAGGCCCAATAATTCGTCTTCTTGAAACTGCTAGCCAGACACCTATTTTTTGCGAATGCAACGAAGTTTCAGTGAATTCATGTGGATTATCTGCAGACCAAATTCTCATGTTTTGCTTGTTTAAATACCCAGAGATATGGAACCACGCCTCATCAGAAAAATAACATTTGACAAGAACATCGTTATTATTTACGTTATTCAAAAACCATTGACAATACTGTTCTCGTACCAAAATCTAACATTGAATTATAAATATTTAATGTTGAGGAGAATTTGAACGGGAAAGCAGCCAGTGTGGAAATAAGAACTTCTTTACATGTACATTCAAGCTTTCGCAATAATTTATTGCTTCTTCAGGAATACACTACAGATAACAAGCAACATTACAATAAAAACGTGTAATCATAAATGTGATAAAAGTTACTTACTTATTGAAGTATAGAAACTGCTAAACTAATAGGAAGAAAACTCCTTGTATTAATTAACATTCCGATGGATCTCTATACAGTTTGAATGAATTAACAAATGAAAATTTTGTATGTAATTAACCGAGGAACCAGCGTTTAAAATTAAATGTCGATGCAATGAGAAGCAACAGGTTAAAAGCACATGGCTAGCACGGTAAAGAAGTGAGCGACAACTAAGTAGGAAAGTAGATACCAACACCAAACACCACAGAGTCATCTGTTGATGGTATTACGCGGCGGCAAATTTATATTTCTATTATCTAATTGAATTAACAGGGAATATATAGCATTTAAATTTTGAATATCAGTCCTAAAATTGACAGAATTATCTAATTTTTTTATATAAAACATTTCTAGAAACAGGCGCTTGTAATAATTCTCCTCCTTACATAAAATCTTAATGTTATTAACATCAAAATCAAAATTATGACCTGTCTCTAGATGATGTTGAACTAAAGCACTTTTGTTGTTGTGAGAGGAGCAGTCCCTGTAATGCTGTCTTGCACGGTTTTTAAGGTACTGAGAGGTTTGTCCGACATAGACCGAGGGACAATCTTTACATTTGATACAATAAACCACATTTGATTGCAACGAAGGAGTGATAGGATCCTTTAAGAAGGTAAACATATTTCTTAAAGGCGAGGGATTGTATACAGCAATTTTTGTATGATGATCTCTAAATACACCAGATAATTGTTGTGTTAAGTTTTCTATATAAGGTAATTTAAAATACCTATTGGTAGTCACAGGACTACTCTGATGCGGAGATTGTACCTGGGTTAGAGATCGTTGTCTTAACGAGAGAGAGTTGAATAAAATGCTCTTTACGAGTCTTGGTGGATAACCATTGTCAATAAATATGTTATTTAAAGTTCGTAAATTTTTTGAATGAAAACGTTGATTAGAAATACGTGTCACTCTATCTCTCATCGCTGTAACAATGTTCACCTTTTGTTTCAGAGGATGGTTGGATTTGAAGTGTATATATCTTCCTGAGTAAGTAGGTTTGGTATACCAATCAAACATGATGCGTTGATCATTGGTTCTTATCAGTTTTGTGTCAAGAAACGGAACAGAGTTGCCCACCTCACTTCATTCTGTAGTGAATTGTAATCTAGCATTGAAACTGTTAAAAACTTTTTAATTGTATCTATATGGTTACTAGGTACCGCACAAATGATATCATCAACATACTTCCTCAAAAGGGGAGATTAAAGGGAAGTTGAGGGATTGATTGATCTAATAAAAAATCTAAGACCATAAGGGCCAAGATGGGGCTAAGTGGACTGCCCATAGGGCTGCCGAAACTTTGCTTGTAAATTGTTTTTTTATGTGCAAAAATAGATGAGGAGAAAAGAAACTTTATAATATTAGTGAACTTATCTAAAGGAATATTGGTGTGTGGGATAATTCGATCCCAGTTGTCTGTGATAATCCCAGCGACCAGGTCCAGTGGAATATTCGTAAAAAGTGATACAGCATCTAGTGACAACAGCACGTAGCCATCGGGTAAAGAGGAATCCCGGATTTCATCCACAAACGAGAAGGTATCAGTGACGTTATAGTTGGTTCTCTTGGCAAAGGCCAACGTAAGAATATCAGCGCAAAATTTTGATAAGTAATATGTAGGAGATCCAACAAAAGAAACTATAGGACGTAAGGGGCAGTTGTCTTTGTGAATTTTGGGTAAACCATAATATTTGGGAACAACTCATTGTAACAGATCAAACGTTTAAATGTTTGTTCGTCAATAAAATTGTTCGACTTTAAATCTCTAACGATATTGTTGCTCCGTGTTTGTATGGTGCTTGTTGGATCGCTACTTAATACGTTGTAAGTGCTGGTGTCACCGAGCAAAGCTTTAGATTTGTCAACATAATCTGAGTGTTTAAGTAATACTGTGACCTGTCCCTTATCAGCTGGAAGGATCAAGACAGGGTCATCGGAGTATTGTTTAAGAAAAGATCTAGTAGAATTACTAAGGGAAAGTAATGTGTGATTGAATTTCTTTAACGGTTTGTCTTTTTTGACGAAATTGGTTATGATATTGGTAGCACTCGCCCTACATACATTCTGAGCATTGCTATCAATAGCTCTTATTATGGAATCAACATCCGCGAGTAAACCGCCTAAGCCCTGTTTGTTAATACAGAATGGGATACCAAACTTGGGTCCCAATGATAAGAAATCTGTTATATCTTTAGGGATATCTATAGATATCTATAGATCTATAGATATCTATAGATATCTATAGATATCTATAGATATCTATAGATATCTATAGATATCTATAGATCTATAGATATCTATAGATATCCCTAAAGATATAACAGATTTCTTACCATTGGGACCCAAGTTTGGTATCCCATTCTGTATTAACAAACAGGGCTTAGGCGGTTTACTCGCGGATGTTGATTCCATAATAAGAGCTATTGATAGCAATGCTCAGAATGTATGTAGGGCGAGTGCTACCAATATCATAACCAATTTCGTCAAAAAAGACAAACCGTTAAAGAAATTCAATCACACATTACTTTCCCTTAGTAATTCTACTAGATCTTTTCTTAAACAATACTCCGATGACCCTGTCTTGATCCTTCCAGCTGATAAGGGACAGGTCACAGTATTACTTAAACACTCAGATTATGTTGACAAATCTAAAGCTTTGCTCGGTGACACCAGCACTTACAACGTATTAAGTAGCGATCCAACAAGCACCATACAAACACGGAGCAACAATATCGTTAGAGATTTAAAGTCGAACAATTTTATTGACGAACAAACATTTAAACGTTTGATCTGTTACAATGGTGTTGTTTTTTTGGTTTGGTATATCTATAGATCTATAGATATCTATAGATATCCCTAAAGATATAACAGATTTCTTACCATTGGGACCCAAGTTTGGTATCCCATTCTGTATTAACAAACAGGGCTTAGGCGGTTTACTCGCGGATGTTGATTCCATAATAAGAGCTATTGATAGCAATGCTCAGAATGTATGTAGGGCGAGTGCTACCAATATCATAACCAATTTCGTCAAAAAAGACAAACCGTTAAAGAAATTCAATCACACATTACTTTCCCTTAGTAATTCTACTAGATCTTTTCTTAAACAATACTCCGATGACCCTGTCTTGATCCTTCCAGCTGATAAGGGACAGGTCACAGTATTACTTAAACACTCAGATTATGTTGACAAATCTAAAGCTTTGCTCGGTGACACCAGCACTTACAACGTATTAAGTAGCGATCCAACAAGCACCATACAAACACGGAGCAACAATATCGTTAGAGATTTAAAGTCGAACAATTTTATTGACGAACAAACATTTAAACGTTTGATCTGTTACAATGGTGTTGTTCCCAAATATTATGGTTTACCCAAAATTCACAAAGACAACTGCCCCTTACGTCCTATAGTTTCTTTTGTTGGATCTCCTACATATTACTTATCAAAATTTTGCGCTGATATTCTTACGTTGGCCTTTGCCAAGAGAACCAACTATAACGTCACTGATACCTTCTCGTTTGTGGATGAAATCCGGGATTCCTCTTTACCCGATGGCTACGTGCTGTTGTCACTAGATGCTGTATCACTTTTTACGAATATTCCACTGGACCTGGTCGCTGGGATTATCACAGACAACTGGGATCGAATTATCCCACACACCAATATTCCTTTAGATAAGTTCACTAATATTATAAAGTTTCTTTTCTCCTCATCTATTTTTGCACATAAAAAAACAATTTACAAGCAAAGTTTCGGCAGCCCTATGGGCAGTCCACTTAGCCCCATCTTGGCCCTTATGGTTTTAGATTTTTTATTAGATCAATCAATCCCTCAACTTCCCTTTAATCTCCCCTTTTTGAGGAAGTATGTTGATGATATCATTTGTGCGGTACCTAGTAACCATATAGATACAATTAAAAAAGTTTTTAACAGTTTCAATGCTAGATTACAATTCACTACAGAATGTGAGGTGGGCAACTCTGTTCCGTTTCTTGACACAAAACTGATAAGAACCAATGATCAACGCATCATGTTTGATTGGTATACCAAACCTACTTACTCAGGAAGATATATACACTTCAAATCCAACCATCCTCTGAAACAAAAGGTGAACATTGTTACAGCGATGAGAGATAGAGTGACACGTATTTCTAATCAACGTTTTCATTCAAAAAATTTACGAACTTTAAATAACATATTTATTGACAATGGTTATCCACCAAGACTCGTAAAGAGCATTTTATTCAACTCTCTCTCGTTAAGACAACGATCTCTAACCCAGGTACAATCTCCGCATCAGAGTAGTCCTGTGACTACCAATAGGTATTTTAAATTACCTTATATAGAAAACTTAACACAACAATTATCTGGTGTATTTAGAGATCATCATACAAAAATTGCTGTATACAATCCCTCGCCTTTAAGAAATATGTTTACCTTCTTAAAGGATCCTATCACTCCTTCGTTGCAATCAAATGTGGTTTATTGTATCAAATGTAAAGATTGTCCCTCGGTCTATGTCGGACAAACCTCTCAGTACCTTAAAAACCGTGCAAGACAGCATTACAGGGACTGCTCCTCTCACAACAACAAAAGTGCTTTAGTTCAACATCATCTAGAGACAGGTCATAATTTTGATTTTGATGTTAATAACATTAAGATTTTATGTAAGGAGGAGAATTATTACAAGCGCCTGTTTCTAGAAATGTTTTATATAAAAAAATTAGATAATTCTGTCAATTTTAGGACTGATATTCAAAATTTAAATGCTATATATTCCCTGTTAATTCAATTAGATAATAGAAATATAAATTTGCCGCCGCGTAATACCATCAACAGATGACTCTGTGGTGTTTGGTGTTGGTATCTACTTTCCTACTTAGTTGTCGCTCACTTCTTTACCGTGCTAGCCATGTGCTTTTAACCTGTTGCTTCTCATTGCATCGACATTTAATTTTAAACGCTGGTTCCTCGGTTAATTACATACAAAATTTTCATTTGTTAATTCATTCAAACTGTATAGAGATCCATCGGAATGTTAATTAATACAAGGAGTTTTCTTCCTATTAGTTTAGCAGTTTCTATACTTCAATAAGTAAGTAACTTTTATCACATTTATGATTACACGTTTTTATTGTAATGTTGCTTGTTATCTGTAGTGTATTCCTGAAGAAGCAATAAATTATTGCGAAAGCTTGAATGTACATGTAAAGAAGTTCTTATTTCCACACTGGCTGCTTTCCCGTTCAAATTCTCCTCAACTCTAACTGGTACAGCCGTACTTCCACCCAACATATAAATATTTAATGTTCTAATTCTAACATTATAATAAAATAATAAAAAAAATATAAACGTCAATTATTTGAATTTAAGTTTGACAACTGTCAGAATTCGAAGTTTTGAAAAGATCGCATTTGCACCAACCTCTGATAACTAAACTGACAAAAAAAAGCCTACTCTGATGAGGAAAGATTTTGAAGGCGCGGTACATAATTACTTCTAGATCACGAAACAAGGGGTTTTGCGGTTATCAACTTTCCGTGGTCTAGAAATGGGATATAACAAATTGTAACCCTTTCAGCGTTTAATCACCTCTCTTAAGTCACTGAAGTGTGTTGAATGACGCGGTTGGAACAGGCTTTTTTATTTCTTTTGTGAATTTAGTTTGAGTTTTCAGGATCATTTGGAAACAAGCTCTAATCCTGCCGTTGTGGAAAGTTGCCAACCCTACTGCTTTTTCTGACCTACGCCCAATCAGTATTCTTTCTTGTCTCTCTAAGATTCTGAAAAAAATCATGCATGAGCTGCTTTGGTATGATATTTTGCCACATAAGCAATCTGGTTTCAGAAAAGGTTACAACTTCGGCCAAATGTGTTATACACCCTGATAAAACCTCATTATTGTAAGTATTATTACACTTCCAAGAAAATGAGCATCGAATTTATACTTAATTTACATATTTAGTGCGTACTTTGGGACAATAGGTAAGCAGGCAGCAATGTTTCGATTTTAAATATTAGTGTATTGTTGACACGATTAGAGAGAGGTATGTGTTAGGAGTTTATAACCAGGATATTTTGTGTTGATACTTTCATTTTTATGAATTAAACTTAAGGTAATGAAACAACGCCAAAAGTTTGTGAATTAACCACAGTAGAACATGGGAAAACAGTCCTACTTAAGACACAAAGTAAGACTTTAGTGGCGATAGCGAGAATAATGAAATATTCACGATGTGCGGATCGTACCACCCTGCAACGATATGAATAGGGGATCGTCAAAAAATCGACCAAAAAGCGGCCGAAAACGCCTTTCGAACCTATGAAAGTAAAGAGTTGGCCAAGACTGTATAGCACCGCCACCACTATTATCAATGACATTGTTACAGCTACTGATCGGGGAGAACTTGTTGCACTTACACTTCGGGCCTATTCTCAGGCCTTTGACACTATTAATCATGAACTACTCTGCTATAATCTTTCTCATCTCGGGTTGGATTTAACTTCAGTCAATTTAATCAGATTGTTTCTTTCCAACAGAACTCAAAGTATCGTTATTGGTGATGTTTCTTTGTCTCCTGGAGGTGTCTCCTCGGGCGTTCCGTAGGGCTCTGTTTTCGATCCCACATTTTCCACATCTACTGCACTTCTGTGCAATATTATTACAACATGCAAGGTACATCTTTATGCAGATGATACCCAAGTTTATGTCAGTTTTCTCATCCATGATCTCCAACTTTATGAGCGTCTCATCAACGCTGATTTTCATGAACTAGCTGGTGCTGCCGACCCGCATTGCTTAACCATTAACCCTCGGAAGAGTTCTGTTGTTTTCTTTGATTAACCCAAAGATCGGCAGAGGGTCATAGACAGCATCTCCTTGCAAGTGACTAATCACATTCTTGTCCCGTTTAATGTAACTAAGAGCTTCGGTATTCTGATTGAGTCAGACCTTAGATTTAGATCATTTATCTCAGAACAGATTCAACGGTCATATGGAATCTTGCGCTGAGTATACGCTTCTTAAAGCTTCTTATCTTGTCCTGTAAGTAGCTATGCTTTGTGATAGTCTCATCATTTCTCTGTTCAATTACTGTGATGTTGTCTATGACCCGTGTATTGATCAGACCACTTTCTACAGAATCCGCTCATGCTTACGGTTCATATTTAATCTTCGACAACGTGATCATATTACGCCTGCATTGAATAGGATGGGTTGGTTGACGATGGCTAATACGAGACAACTTCATTTTGCCTGCTCGTCGCATTATTGGCACACCATACTGGCATTGGCACTTCGCTTCATAGACCGACTAACAGTGCCGTTGCACTCTTCAGCAATTTTTGAAAGAGGCTTTTCATATGTTGCGGCTGCCATACTTAATGGGTTACCCTCTGAACTTAGATGCGCTTCGCCCGCCTCTCTTGGCAAGAAGCTGAGACTGGCCCTGCTCTTGTCCAAGAGACAGTTCCTAATAGTTTTTGCAGCCCGTTATATATTTATTATAATAAGTTATGGTATAATTATGTGTTGGTCGATCGTCGTCTTCCGAATGGTCGACGTTAAGTGGTAGAACGCCTTCTGGCGAACTTCGCCTCATGCATGATTAATCTCACTTTGTAATTTTTTTTTATCTAAAATAATATAATGATGTTCTTCGCCATTTTTCAAGTTTTCATGTCACTTATGATACAATGTTCACGGATCTGCATTTCTGATCTTTGCTTTAAATAAGTTTAAGTAAGTGGTAGGATTATATGTAGCAGAAGCGTGCGAACCCCAAAATAAGGTCTTGTTCAAATTTTGCAAAGCCTACACCCATCAATGTTACTTACCCATTAAAACAAAACAAAAAATTACTGAGAAATTAATAGTTTTGTACCCTTGTTACTTATAAACGTAATAGAATATCTTGAACTAAAACTCGTCGCGCATTATCATATAACAATAATATAATTTAATATTATAAAATACTTGTCACAAAAAAAATCGTATTTCAAATTGTATAGGTATATTTTAAAAATTAGTATGTATTTGCGAATAGTAAATAGTAAAGCTATATATCTCCATTTTTGTATTGCACACCCTAAAAGTGGCATACTTTTGATATAACTGGATTGCTTTTTAAATTCTACAAACATAAAATTGCTGTGAATAATAACAAACATAATTGCGCGGTAACATTTATTCGACGTGTCAGAAAAGAATCTAATCTTACTTCTACTTTAGAGCAACTTGCTTGTCAGCGTAGTATCATATTTATACACAGACTAAAACTTCACTATTAAAATCATTACTAAAACTAAGCTTTCGCATTAACGTGCCCGATGTATTAAAGAACTCGTCTTAAGCGAAGAGTAGAGTAGTGAAGAATGTAGAAAGTATTAAAGTCTTCGAAATTTTAAATGCCCGTCTCTCAGAAACTAAAAATACTATCAGAATCACATATTTTTCTTTCTGAGAGATTGAATTCTATTTATTTATAAGTTAAAATCAAAGTTACAAGTTTGATATTAATAACAAAAAAATTCACTTTAAATCGAGTAAGGGATAAGAAAAGCCATCACACATGTGGAAAGATATTCGTAGATAACGATATGTACACAAAATTCGCAGAATAAACAAGTTCTTATGAACAAGTAAGATTAATATATGTATGTTGTTAAGTTTTTCTGCCAACTTAATATATCTTCAGGATAAAATACAGAATATATAAAAAAATCAATTTAACTATAAAATAAAATAAGATTTAATTAAAATGACTTTCACCAGCAATACGATGTAAAATTTATATATTTTGATTATTCATTACCATTACCATCTAATACAAATGTATCGTGTGGACGAGGAGGTTGATCAAACACATTCCCGAGGGTGTAGAATGTAGCCACCGAAAGGTAGACTACTTCTTGACATAAGTTCTGACAGTCCATGGAGCCTATCGCGCGTTTGCTAAACGCATTAATAGAGACACCACCGATGAGTGTATGTTTTGCAGCACAGAAGACACTGTCGAGCATACCATTTTCGAGTGCGTCCCGTGAGCTGAGATTCATGAGAGGGCTTTTGGAGCATTAGGCTGTGAAGTATCTCCAGAAACCATGATACCAACGATGCTGGTCAACCCAATGAAATGGGAAACGATTCATAAAATGGTAAACGACAATATGTCGAAGAAAGAGATCGATAGGCAGACAGCAAAGAGCAAATCGCTGAAAAAGGTAGAGTAATAATAAAGAGGATGGAGAACGGGCATGACGGTAGTATCTGACGTTAGTGGGTAGGCTGTTTCGGCAGAGAATCCCACACTCCCAAGTCGCGATAAAACCCAAGCCCTTGGAGTGCATTAAGCATTTCTCTCGGCAAAAAAAACAAATATACTGCATGACATGGAAACTGCAACACCAAGAAGGCGAATTTTGCGAATTTTTTGACCAAACTTGGTAGAAACTTATAACTAGTCAACGGCAATAATTGATTAAAATTTTGTTGCGATAGATCAAGTGGTCATGGCACATCTGGCACTTCATTCAGTTTTCGCAAATAGCTCTCCGGCATGAATTAGAGGTTGCTTGGAACACCATACCCCAAGAGGATATCGACCACCTAGTCGAATCAATGCCACGAAGAGTAAGGGAGTGTGTAACTAATAGGGGCGGCTCGACACATTATTAATAAAAATTATGTTAAATTGTGTTAATCTTTTGTTTTTTTCTTTGAAATTTTAATCAATTATTGCCTTTGACTAGTTATACGTTTCTACCAAGTTTGGTCAAAAAATTCGCACCCCTTCTTAGTGTTGCAGTTTCCATGTCATGCAGCATATATCGAACAAAAATACCGAAAATATTTATAAGTATATGGATACCATAACCTATATCGAGTTAGCATTACAGAACAACAATTCTATAACTCTATCACTACACGTTGTTCATTTTGCCCGAGAAAAGTCCATATCTTGTGGAGAGTGTTTAGTTAATATGTAGATGACGTAAGGATAGCTACTCTTACTACAGTCATTAAGCAAACACCCTCATATACGATAGATTATTGCGTTAGAGAATGAATCACTGATGAGGCCATAGAAAGCTGAAAATCATGTACACGCGTTGATTATCCACATATAAATACTCCCTAAATTAAAATTGCTACCTTACTCAAATAATAGGATCTATACTACTTTACTCTCCCTTCAAATTACTTTAATTCAAAATGCAATGTATATAATTCGTTCAGAGACATATCTGAGCTTTTGCGAGAATATTACAACGTACAAGAAGCTATAGTTTAAGCTTAGTTATAGTATTTAAAAGTAGTGTACATACATGTATATACACTAGTGTAAAATGTTTATCAATTGTCAGATCTAGTATGGACTCTCTGAACAAATCGTTTTAGTGTTAAATATTTTTTAATGCGTAGAGCGAGATTTAAACCAAGACTGTAGCGGTTAATTCGCTACGATAATACAAAATAACTTGCACTGTTATTAACTAATTGATATCAATTCGACAAAGAAATCGCCTGTTATATATACAAGATATTAAAATTAAATTAATTTAGAACTAAGTCATGAGTGATAGAAAATTTCAACTTTTGATTAAATTTATGTTAAAACGTTCCCTTACAGTTAGTTATACAATTTAAAAGTTAATATAACACTTGATATCCACGCCAATTGTAATCCACAAGTAAGTGAATTATGATATTTTCGTAGATAAAACGTTATTTTGAAATGCACGTGCTGCTTGAGTTAACATTTTATATCTACTTCTTTCTGACTTTGCCCTACTCTAATTCGCTAACAAAACACGCGAATTTAAGCGGAACAATGTGCAGTTTCCCGAGCAAGTCCAAACAGAACTTCTATTCTATTTCTCGCACGAACTACTTGTTCAAACTTAAAAAGAATGTAATCAAATGTAGCGAGAATTTAACAGATGTTTACTTCAATTACTGTTTAACTAGTAATCATTTTGGTTGAAGTATGTGACAGATATTAAAAAATGGCCAAAATGGACATTTTTGGCTAATAAAGGTGCACAAACAAGTATGTAATTTGATTAAAATTTGTTTGTTAGGAAATACGCGTGTAATATACAGATGAAACCATAATTAAATAAACATCAAACTGTTCTTTTCAAATCAGCTACCATGTCACTCCACTTCAAACACGTAATAAATTAAATAGGATCAATATGCTTATACGCATTAAAAAATTCTAAGTAATTGTTATACCAGTGAGTAATATTGTAACACTTACATTATAAAATGTTTTTATTACGATTGAAATAGTGGAGATTAATTCTAATTTCCTCTACGCCGCGTAAAAATCGCAACAAAGGATTAATTTTTTGTAGGAGTAGCCGGTGAATGGTGGCTATTGCGGTAAAAAGAATTATGTTCGATTTTGCATTTTTTGTGATTTACTTCATAAGCAATGGTATTGATATCTGCTATCGCTTAATCTAACTAGGCAACGAAGCCAACATTGAGATATAGACAATTGAAATGGCGACATGAAATTTGCAGTTGACGATAAACGTTCTTTATCAGCGACGATGTTCGTTTAAATAAAAGGAATACTTTAAGATGATTGGTGGTTTATTACCTTGGACCTATCTTGGATAAGATATTTACTTACGATATGGTAGCCCGGTAAACTGCCAACTGAACTCCAAAATATTGGAAAGAATTTCAAAATCCTAGTTTTCTGCCTCAGAAAAAAAATGGAAAGATTATTTCATGAATTATTGCCGTTACCTGTCCAGTTGAAAAACTGCCTGCCAAGTGTTTTCATCTAGTTTTGATCGTTGTACAATCGGAAAACATCATTAAACAAAAGACAAAATGTAAATGCGTATTGATGGTATTCTCTAAAAACATTCGAACAACAATATTTTTTCATATCAATCCTCTATGTTGTTTTTCAAGTGAACAAACAGGTATTGAGTGTTCACATATATTGTGATGTGTGTAGGTGCGGAAATAGTTTATTTTCGATAATTATTTATGTTTGGTACCTGTTGAATAAGTTGCAGAAAACAAACTAAAAAAATATTCTCAATAAAAAAACAAAAAATATGATTTACCTAACGCCAAAGTAAAGTATCAGAAACACATACAATGATGATCCTAGCGATACCCTTCCCCCCTCTCCCTCCCACGTGCATTAAACATGTATTGCTTTTAAGGTTTTATCAACATATAATATTTTTAACGATGTTAAAATTAGAAACTTTATCTCATTGAAAATTTGGAACTAGATGTGTCTTAAACTAGAACACATAACCATAAATTAATAAAAATTAAAGCACCAGAAATGTTTTTCTTTATTTTATATTCCTCAGACTTTTGTAATTGTAATCAGATATTTTAAAAGTAAAAGCAATACATGAATAATTAGTTTAATAAATGGAGCGTTACGTAAGAAAATTGCATTTGCTTCAATAAATACAATTTGATAACCTTACTTTATAAAACCAATAAGGTTCCATTCGATTATTGCTTCCCTTTTGTTTCAATGGTTGCCCACGAACTTGCTTGTTATGCTTTGACACTAAAAGCGGCCGCAAACAATCCGTAAAACAATCCATAATAATGATATTCTATCTTTCTTTTGTAAAAACTTCGACAAAACCCGAATTGTTAAATAACGTATTGCTGATATAAACTGTATATATATATATATATATATATATATATATATATATAATATATAATGTATAATATATAATATATAATATATATATATATATATATATATATATACAGGGTGATTGGCGAGAATGGCCTACTAAAAGTATTATGCAAACGGGACGGAATTTTAAAACAAAATTTTGCAGTTGGGTATGAATTGAATATAAAATATCATAATTCATCATAATTTTTTTTACTGATATTGTTCTTCACCATTGATATACGAACATATATGTAGGTTGCTAAAAGGTTTTATATCTTAAACATTCTTAAAAATTTTTGCTGACCAATGATTGTAAGTGTTAGTTCACTTTGCGTAATAAATAAATTCATGATTCCTTGATTTGGTCTATTTTCAATGCTAATCTATTATTACACCTACATACCACCATATATACTAAGAAAAATGTATTGTACAGAAGCGAAAACAAAGTTATTACAGGTAAAATAAAAATCGTAAAAAATACTAAGATTACAATATGTTTCGTAACAAATACAATAATTTTTTGTTATTATAGAGGAAATTCTCGCATTGTTTACCCTAATTATTCTGCTGGTGCAGATCTATTTTTCTCAGTGTACGCAAGAACAACTAACTAAAATGCCCGACGTCAAAATAGGTGCCAAGTAACTATGTAAAACCATTGAGCTATAGTATACTAAGGAGACGCTATGTAGCATATTTACTGTATGTTCAAAACTGCGCACTGGGCGGGGGTGTAGCACCAATATGGCTGCCTCACCAGGTCCGGACTACTGAAAATTATAAGTATAATTTTAAGCCTCCACTTAACAGATGGCTTTATTTAAAATTAATTACGTCATCCCACACCTGTTAGGCCCAAGGCCCATAAATGGCATAATTATGTTAATGTCATAATAATGTCATATAAACACTCAATATGTAATAGTTTATTTATGTATCTACATATGTACAGGAGCACCAATTGAAATTTACCAATTACAGCCCCGCACATTGTTTTTATGTCATACACTGACCTCTGAAATGTTATTTTAGACGAATTCTTCTTGTCAACGCTGTTTCTACTGTTGCAACTACGTAGAGCACAAGAAACCATAAGGTCTGCTAATAAGTTTACTAGATATATCATATAACTGTAATAAACAATTAATGCAAACATACATAAAACATACACTATAATCTGCATGTTTGACGTAAGTCTAGTACCAATATGGCCGACCTGTACCCGTTTGAACCACGTGATGTTGTCTCCCTACTATTCTACCTCAATGTGTAAAACAAATGAGCTAAGTACCCTTGCTTCAGTAAATTGACATATCTGAGCATTTTAGGTACGGAGGTTTATTAAATCGTTATAACTCATTCACCTTCCATTTTAGGTACAGGAATACCTAATACGGATTAAAAGAGAATCTTTTGTAGAATCAGAATATCTAATAAAATATATACCTTTCTATAGGGTATGATACATAAAATATGTGTAAAATTTATCATAGAAGCTGAATCTGTAATTTATTTTATAGCATGCTATTAAAAATCGAAGTTGATGCCCACTTTCGGTTAGCCGGAAGTGATATTTATTCGAAAATATTTTCACGTGATAATTCATAATCAACCATATCCAACTGCAAAATTTTGTTTTAAAATCCCGTTCCGTTTGTATAATACTTTTAATAGACCATTCTCACCAATCACCCTGAATGTACATTAAAGCACACCTTTTTGCATAGTAATTTTTTAAAAGCATATTAAAGCAAAATATCTTAACCGAAATAAATATGTTAGAAAGTTATTTTTCTGAAAATCTTTTTCGAAAAAACATTAATGTGAATTTAATAACGGTTACGAATGCTTAAAAAAATTAAACAACTAATATTATGTTCGCATGAAAGAACACATACCTTCATTCGTTTTTGTAGAATGTATACGTTCTTTCAAATTGAATATCAGCTTGAGGCTGAGAGAAAATGTCAGAAGCAACATCTACGCAAAGTCGTAGCATTATCTAATTTTGATAACAACATAATAAATATACGCGGAAGTGTTGCTATACAACGTTATTATTTTTTATTAAATATATAATTAGTATATACAGGGTGCGGCTAAAGTATTGGACCAAGTGGAATAACAGACAAATGCTCAGAAATTTAGACTTGATATTTGGTAGCGTTAAACTGTATATTATAGCCAAGACTTTAACATAAATATTTCACTTGTTTTGTGCAATTGATGTGGGCAGGACGACGCCATCTTAGTTTTTTAAAATAGGAACAAGGGTTTAACTTTAGAGCAATTGGGAGCTAGTTACTCCCAAAATACAAAGATATACATTATAAAGTTGTTTATTGAGAAATAATTTTAAAAAATCGTGAAAAATTAATAATGAAAGAGAAATATAGATAAATAAAAAAACTCATAATAAATATTCAAAATGCTGCCTGTTCACTTCTTGGCACAAATAAAGTCGTCTTACAAAAGGGTCTAATGAATGATGTGTCAAGAAGTGAACGGGAAGCATTTTGAACATTTATTATGAGTTTGTTTATTTATCTATATATCTATTTCATTATTAATTTTGCACGATTTTTTAAAATTATTTCTCAATAAACAAAGCAAAATATATAATTAGTATATAATGTTAATATTTGTTTAATAATGTCAAACGTTGCCCGTCATCTATCCCACTCGACCAGCAAGTTGCAGTATTTTGAATTAACATTATAACAACTTGCTGGTCGAGTGGGATAGTTGCCGGGCAACGTTTGACATTATTAGACAAATATTAGCATTAGTTCATCATTCTTATTTGGACTTTCCAATGCAGTATTCTCGAATCGCCATTTACTTTGGAATATGATTAATAGAGTTACCCTATTTACAGTGAAGTGGTGTATGTAACAAAACCTTGAAACATTTGATGTACACAAGAATACACTGTCTCTATTTTATTACGGAACACAACGATTTTGAGTGCACTGGGAAAATATGTAGATTATATGTGTATATTATACAGTGATACAGAAAATAATACAGTAATACAACAAAGTAAAGTATTGGTTGATTTTCACACACTACTACAATTACTATGTTCGTAGTGCTCGCACAAAAGGAATACCACAAAAGGAGGACCACAATCAGATCACTAAAGAAAAATTAATGCTACCTTGACGGATGTCGTCGTGAAAACATTACAGACCCATTTTCCAGTGTCTGAAATTATCGTCATTGACGCTTGTTTTGGCTGCTCAAATCGTAAATGTTACTAAAATTAAATAGGCAGCGCGATTCTTTGTTATTTTGTTTCTTTTTTGCTACTATTTGATTCACCAGGAACGAATAGCATATTACCGGATGTTATACCATAGAACCAGCTTGTGATCACCTAAAATGGAGGAAAGTAGAAGTGCTATTCATACCTGAATTAGGCAAGGAGATGTAAGCGTAAAACCATTCAAGCCAAGTTGCTTAAGATGATTTCCCCAATCTATTTCTTAGAATAGTGCATTCGAGATGGAGCTACTATACACATTCATTTGCAAGAACCAATATGCTTACTAAGTAAGAAAATTCTGCGAATTTGCCAGACATGTGATAGTTAGTAAATTTAAAAATACCCTTCAGAGCAAATTTGCTCTATAAGCATCTAGAGACATGGAATGGACGTTAGACAATATATACCTAATCTCAATTAGACGTGCATTTGAAAGCTAGCATGTCCATCAAGCTTTATGTGATTGATATTGCAACATGTTCAAAAGCAGAGTAAGCTACACTTCAGTGAATTAAGAAACTGCAATGTTGTCTTTAGAGCAGTACTCTTTCATGTACTGTACTTGTTAGTAGTATACGGTCTACTACGTGATTTTTTTTGTAAAACCATGGTCCAAAAGGGAGGAGCTGGGAGTGAACCTTTCTAAAACCTCACTTCGACCATTTACTCGAAAACGTCCAAGCTTAATGATTTGTACGTCTTTGGATATAAACTAGCACAGGCATCGAATCCGACCTCATCTGACAAATATGATCAATAAAGCCATCAAAACTTTATGGATGTGTAGAATAACATTTGAGTCAAAATTGGGGCCTCTCACCGAATATGACCCATTACATATATGATGTAATAATTGTGTCCATTATTACTTATGCGTCTTTTGTGTAGTGGTCCTGTACTTGAACACAAGGTGCTTAAAAGTTTAGCCTATAAAATAAAATATGCTTCCTCTTCAGTAAACCTGTTTGCGTTATCACTCCAAGTAGGGAGCGAGGGAGTGACGATTACAAGATGGAGGATCATACACATCGTATATACAGACGGATATATATATATATATTTAACCCACGCTGTCTATAGGATATATAATATAAGAAACTCTAAGAGAAAAAGAAAAATTACACCGGCAGAAGAATCTTCATAGTAACACACAGCAATCCAACTCTCACTGTGGAGGGTTCCTTAGAATACTGCAAGCTGAGGGCAACAGTTACACTGACCTCTTAGACATTTTAATATAGAAGGGAACTAGAAAGTTGATCTACTAGTATGAAATTTTTTAAAATACGTTGTATAGGACCATAACCAGCCTGTGGGACAACCCGGGAGATTATCTGTATTATCTGTATTTGGCCACTCGAGTTATTCTTTGCATAATTAAAAATAAATTACATAGACCTTTTTAGCAACTGTACCTGTAATGATGTAACTGTTTTTTTCCTTTTCATCATGGAGTAATTGTGTTTTTTTTTATTACATTGAGAGTCACAATATCTTGTTTTAAAATCATTTTATTTTAAAATATTGTATTTGGCTCTCTGTGTTTAAACCAAATTGCACAACGTAAATATTTCGCAACATTAGAGGAGGTAACCTCGGAAATTAATATCGAAAGGATTACATGGATATTAAATCGCGATTTAAGGTAAAAGTTTTATATAAAAAAGTATATTTTATGAACCGGTGGACTATTACGTATAAATAGTTAGTGATTAAATAAATACTTATCTAAAAGTGTAACTTGTTTTTAAATATGCGTTATATGTCCTCATATATTTACATATGTCCCGAAAAAATCTAATTCAAACGACTTCAGAGTGAAACATCTCGTTGCCACGTAAATGTATGTACTGAAGTAGTATCTTGGACATCAATATTTTCGGACATCCAAATTAATACCTATATAAATTGCGCCATTTCGATGACCAAATATACATAAGAACTAAGTATTATTTAGTATTACAATATTGCCTTTCTTATGTAATTCTATTCGTGCATCACTCCTAAAGGTCATACAAATTTAATATCAGTGTTTGTTAATAGTTGATGTAGATGTCTTATAAACACAAATGTGGTGAAACGACGATCAATCGTAAAACTTTCCCTTTCGTTGTACCGCCTCACTCCACCTACAGAGAAGTTTGAATGAAGAATCAGAAGTAGATTGTGATTTATTGATAATAGTTGAGGAAGTATAATACATATAAAGAAATAGCCAACAATGCGAAGTTAATCATATCACAAAAGAAATAACAAATTAGTGCCATTGCAAAAGAGCATAAATCAATATTGATACATCGAATGGTATCTCGATAATAATAATAATAATAAATATGATTTTAGTGTTTCTGTCAAAATAGATACCTACTTGTCTTTTGACGGTGTTTGATACATGTGAAATTTGCACTATCCTGTAATTTAAAAGCTATAAGTTTACCTTTCATCCTGTCGCACTACCAAAACATTGTTCATATATACCCAGAACTTTAATCAGTTTTTGAATATACAGTTGTTGATTTATACAAACTTTTTGTTTCGGAAAAGCTTGAAAATAACTTGCGTGTATCTAGCAGTAATATGATAATATTTATCTGTGAGTTGGAAAATCTTATTTATATATAGTTTATATAAGTATAGTTCGGATGTTAATTTACCAAGTAACGGTACTTTTGCGACCACATTTAGAGAACTAAATAAAGATTCTTGCACGTTAGGATAAAATCTGTTGTCTGTTTCGAAGCACTTAGGATGGAATCGGTAAGCCTCAGAAGTTGGAAATCAGCAAAGTGTCTCCCGCAGATCACTGCTACCTTTGATAAGTTGGACAATAAGCTAATGGGATGGTAGTTCCCTGGCAAGGCAAGTATTTTCCAGCCTTACTGCCAAGGCTTCCTTCCAAACGGATGGAAAGTGCTTGGAACCCAAGACAGAATTTTTTAGAGTAACTCATCGATCAATGACCGATTTCGGTGGGTATTTTAAAGCCTCATTTGTTATGCCATCCTCAACCGGAGCCTTCCTCTTCTTCCTGGCCTTTATTATTTCCGTTACTTCCTCTCTGTTTGTGGGTCTGAGACTTTCGCCCACAATGACATATAATGTGAGAAGCAACCGCTCAACCGCTAAATCAATTGATAGGTACTCGCAGGCGTCCATTATACAATCGTATTGAATGTGACGGCGATTCAAGTAACTTATGAACTGAATTCTATAGGATTGTTCATAAGTATGGAGCTCGCTACAAGAGAAGCCCATGGTAAAAGCATTCGACTAGCGCCTATTAATAAGACAGATCATTCACTTGCAAGGATATCTTCCTACTGACTCGGTTTGAAAAGTCAAAGGAGATATTTGAAGGGACAGTAAATGCTAATTATAAGAAAAGTAGCAGAACACATGAAGATAGTAACGAAAATAGACAAATAAATGCTGTAGTGTCAGTTGTAGATCCAAACATAAGTTTCAATGCAAATCAGTGATCAAATTGAATTCACGAACTTGATGAGTAAATTATCAAACAAAAATGTTTTATCTTACCACTATGAGCTCCACCAATAATTCTATCAAATAGTGGTAGTATGTATAAGCGCTTGCAGTTTTATCATTGGACATGGAGAAAAATCCAGGGGATCTGGTTTTTTAATTCAGTGTTTTATTCATGGATGAATCATAATTTTCGAATACATCCAGAACTAATCGACATAATTATCACCAATATGCAGACGAAAATCTCAGGTTATTACGGGTAGTAGATAAACAATACTGTGTTAGAGTGAACGCCTAGGGTGGAATCTGTGGAGAAGACGTTGGACCATATTTCTTCGAAGCCAATTTAGCTGAAGACATATAAGTATTTGCCTTTTTTTGTAAAATTAATTACATATGCTGCCAATACTTAAATATTTCCGCGGATGTTATTAATTGGCATTGATTACAACATCATGATGCTGCTTCACATTCGACATTATTATTATTTTTCATGATCTTTATACCGGGTGTTCTATTTGAATTAACGGAGATATTTCAAATTGTCAATTAATATATTTTATTGTTGATTTCCGATATTTTGATTATGATATTGTATGAAAATTGAATACAAAAACAAAGCAAGCTAAATATCTCAGCAACTATCTTTTTTTCATACGAATACCACCATACTTCAAGTAGATTCAAAATAAATCATACCAGATACAAGTTTGCATTGAAGGAAACACAGTTGCTCTCCATCTATAATAGAATATCTTGTATAATCGTCATTATTTAAGCCAGTAGATTTTCAGAAAAGTAGACACATCAAAAAAAGATTGAGTTATCTTTCTTGTGAGCCAAAAGATCCGAATTTAGGGTAATAGATGGGCACACTGTACATGTATGCGTAAATGAATTTATTATCTTGTGGAAACTTCTTCTTCTTCTTCTTCGCCAGATTTCTGTGTTTAGAAGTTGAAAGACAAAATTCAACCACTATTTCAGCCATAAAACATCAAACATCTAACATAAAGGCGAAGCTTTTCAACAGCGAAGCTGTTATTATTATTTTTTTTTTTATGTGGTGGGTGCTTAGTTGCAGTGACTCCGTAAACTGTATCGCTTGTCTGGCTATCACTGCAACTCTCGCCGTGTAGTTTTTGTGTGTGTAAGTTGTGTTTAATTGGCTTTGTGACAGCATCATATCGCCTTTTATGATGCCGCGCTGTTAATCACTTTGCTCCCAACAGCGAATGGCAAGTCGATTAAAAGTATTATTATTACAATGTTTGAGTGAAATAATCCTTTTTGTATTTAATTTTGTGGTAAAAATGTACTTTTTCCTTCACGGAGCCAACAGCTATATATTGCTAAGCAAATACGTATTGATTCTATATTTATTTAATAATATATTGGAAAACGTCAACTTCTTCCGATAAGTATGCCTATTTAATTATATAAAGCTAATCTTTTATGGAGATGGAACATTTAAGAAGTACCCCTTCCTACTTCAATGCCTGTATACAATCTGTGTACTGAGGGAGGATGAAAATACTTCTGTTGCTTGTTCTTGACTCTTGGTATATAAAAAAGAAAAAATGAATACAGTACTTAAACCAGTGGAATTTCACGTTGCTTTTGTAAGAGCCGCTATAAACAGGGGAGCAAGTATATTGCCAGAAGTAAAAATCATAGAATGCAACATGAGAGTTTGAAGTCAGAACAAACTTGATGACTACTTTGTCAGTGAATGATTAAAGGTTGTGCGGAGGGACGGACTGGATGGGTTCTCATAATTAAACTGCACCATTAATGCTTTAAACGGTTGATATAGTAGATGAAATAACAGTCCAAATCTTGGTCAAAACGTGCGAAATAAATTTAAAAGCTGGACATGTAACGCATAACCCAACAGGAATTAAGGAGCCTGGTAAATAAACGTTAAATTGTGCGAACAATACAACAATGTGGAAACAGTAAACATGTTGTAAATCCATTATTTACTATTGTGTAATTCTGCTAATGAAAGCTGTGTAATGTTGAAACGAAAATATCTGCAATGAACAACAATAAAAGCCTTTGCTCCAAGCATACAAAATGTAAAAGTATAATTTGCTCATCGTTGTGTAAATATTTGACTGAATGTATGTATGTAGGTAGTGTAGCTATCTGATTTAGAAACAGAAGAAATGAAGGTAACTGCAGCCACAAGCATAATTTTTTATTCAAATATGATTATACTGGTGGTACATATATTTAAATGAATGTTTAATACATTAAAGTAGTGAGATGAATAATTTGCAAATAAATTCGTAGGTACTATTTAATTTAAATCAGTGAACTATTTCATTCGCAACTCACAATTTAAACCTTAACTAACAGTAAAATCATATAAATAAAACTATAGGTACGCGGTATTTTATAAAATTTCTAGATAAATTGCACTAATTTGTTAACTAATACTGTCTACATTATATTTTTCTTCAACAATTTTATGTAGATTTTTGTTTATCACTTTCCACAGTTTTGCGCTCGCCATTCAGAAATAAATGTGTTTCATTTCTCTCGTAATTAAGTCGTTAATGTACTGTCTGCGTATTTGTGATACGTCTAGTCTTAGCCTTGTTTTTATCTATGATGTGTGCTAGTTGCTTGTCTGACTATCACAACAACTCTTGCTGTGTAATATTTGCAAGTCTAAATGTGTCCAATAACTTTGCTGTAGTACTATCTCGCCATTTATAATGCTGTGCTGCTAATCACGTTTTTCATAACAGCGAATGATTGATTAATCGGGATATGATCCTTCGAGAAAAATCATAGTTCCCTCGCAGAATTAAATTCCGGATCCCATCGATCGCTCACAACACTAGGCAGCCACCTAACCCCTGCGGCTAAGAGGAAAAATTTATTAAGAAGAGACACAATAAAAGTGAAAAAAGATATCACAGCTAAATATCAAAGTAATATGAACTGGACTAAAAGCGCTGCTATTTATAATATCCTGAGAATGGCGATCTCAGTAATAGTGAAGACTAAGGAAGCCATTAAAACAGCAACTATTGCTAATGGAGTGCAATCTACAGTCACTGATGTAGGAAGAAGTGGAAAAGCTGTTGTACATATTAATTAACGAAAAACAATTAACTGGTGACAACCTTTCTGAGAAAATAGTTTGCGAAAAAGATATGCAGATTTGTTCAGACATAAACCTGAAATAGTCATAAATTCTTCGATAATTTTTAAAGAGGAACTGGTGTTTCCAGCGTAACTGGGCGTGGAGAAGCAGATAGTTCCAACAAAGGAATAGTAAAAAGTGTTCTTAGGGATTTTAACGAATACGTAAGCACTAAAGATTTTAGTCGTCAGCAAGTATTTATTGCGATGAAAGTGGTGTTTTTTGGAAAAATTCTTAGCCTTAGGCTGGCTTAGTTAAGCCACTACTATAGGGTTGCCATTCGTCCCGATACGTCGGGACATGTCACCGTTATTAACAGTAGTGTCCCGACGTCCCGACATGTTATAAAATGTCCCGACAAACAGTCGAGTGCAGAGCTACAAGTTTTTAAAAATTAATGAAGCGTCATCTAGTGAGCGTTAGGGAAACTTACTTTAGAGATCTGTTTTACCGACTGGTAGCGATCGGAAACTTGAGTTGAGTGGGGGAGGGACAGAGAGCAGCGCCGGACCGTGGTTCCAAACTGAAAAAAAAAATGTTCAAAACCGGCTACAGCCTACATTTCGTCAACGATTTCCAATTTTTTTTTACATACTCTAGAGATATTACTACCGAGGCATTACCACTCCGATTACTATTACTTAGACATTACCAGGATATTAAGATTACACCACTTGTTTTGATATAAACGCTACATTAAGATTACTAAAATTATTATCTTTCTACATTCAATTTCTAATACCATCCCCACTCTTTATTCTAACTCAGATTCTGACTAATTAAAACAACTTTCGTTTTTCATTCTATTCTATATAATCTTTTCTCAATAGCGCAAAATATTAATATTAAATTCCCGATCAAATTCTAGCGTAATAAGATATGTCAGCACAGACAAAGGTAAATTAATTTAAGATTTCTTTTATCTGCAACTCATAATTGTTTAAGACTGGCATCTCACACCGGCCATAAGTATCTATTATTTCAACTCACAAATGTATTTAATTTGCGACTAATTGCAATTATTATATGTACACTACGACTTTTCATTAAAGTTACAATGACTGTATTTTAGAATATGGAGCACATGAGGATCTACTATAGAAATCATTCTGCGATGTGTGAAAGCTTAATGCTTACCTCTTTTTTTTCTGGGAGGTCAAATCTTTTTCCACTTTTTTCTGAGATTTCTTGGGAGTCTTACCCTCTGTCATAAAGATTATACAAGATTATTTGAATCGATAGATTCAAATAGAACTGTGGCCTATGTGAAAGTAGGTTAACATAGATTCCTGCATTATAAGATATTAAGTATTCATTAATGTCATTCTGAAAACTTAGTAGTTAGTAGAGATAGTATCATCTAATCTCACTAACGCAATTATTTACTCTCTTGCGTCACTTTCGGTTTACCGGTTTCTTAATTTAAATAGCATTATATATTTTTTATTAGTTTTTTTTAAATTGTGCGTGCAATTCTATATCAAAAAACCGTGCCCTATGTCAAAATCCAGCCGTTTTTCATATTTGGCCTGTTGTTAATTGTTAATTGTAATATGAAGCATAAAATTTACGTCGTCAAAATTATGTATGTAATTATCGATGTATACACCACCGTGTAAAATTAACGTTGATCTCAACTAAGTTCACGTGATGGAAAGTCCTTTTTTTAAAGGAACGCTCTGTGTATTATTGGATATTTAAATGTCTTCAATAATTCTTTTTACTCGTTCAATATTAGACATTTGCTAGTACTACAGTTAAAGTTTTCAAAATAGTTAGATTTCGAAAACATCTAAAAGTACAAATTTAATCAAATCAGTTTCTGTTGATTCCAATGATAGATGGTAGTTTGGGTAAACCTGCAGAATCCAGCTCCCATTTAAACTGACATAATGAACGCATTTACGCATGCGCATAACCAATCAATATACGCGTAACGTTGCCAAACGCATACTGACAGAAAGAATGCTGATATAGGCTAATTTATAGGTTATTTTATATTTATTTTTATATTTATAGGTTAATCAAACGATATATACAATTAAACTAATTTATTTTGTAAATATCATGCCTATCAACAAAAATATCTAGGAAAACATGGGTATATGGGATTGTGGGTTCCGGACTGTGTGAATATTTGTCAATATAAGTGATTTTGTATCAAGACGAACCATATATCAATTAATAAAATAGAATGTCAACTATATAAAACAAACACAGCAGCAGTTAAAATTATAAATTACAATGGATACTGTTCACGAAGAGCTATAATAAATTCTGAAAAAATTGAACTATGATTAAATTGATTACGCCATATAAATTCATGTAAGTAGGACTCGAAGAGGTCTTCAGAAGTTCTAAACTGCCGACGAAGCTTCCTCTTGGCACGCATCCACATGTTCTCCACGTTCTGTGTATGAACAGTGCGATCATCGGGATCAACAAAATTCCGTTGATGCACAACAACACAATGTTCATACGCACCACCATCCATATCCTCGATACCATTGTGTGCTCGCCAGGATCGAATACTTAAAGCTTTACGACATATTTTACATGGCCACCGATAACAATCACTAAGGTCACTCTTTTTTATGAATGACATAGGCACTTTGCATTCTACACAGTTATTTGAATGTTTTATTAAGCTATGTTTAGCTAACCACATGATAATATTAATTTTGTCAGGGAAAATAATATTTCTAAACGTGACCTATTCACGGATGTGATTTATTCCTAATATTTCCTCCTCTTTAACAATCCAATGTCCCGCAATTCCTCCTCTACCTGCCATTTCAACAAATTAAGAAAGAAATAACTTAACTGAAATTAATTAAATGAAATTAATTAAATGTCACAATATAATGACAATACAACACAAGCCAAGCCACAAAAAAACTAAAATTTGGCAACGTTGCAGGTTGTTTACTATATTCGTAGCGGGAAATTTAAATGGGAGCTGGATTCTGCAGGTTTACCGTAGTTTGTTTTCTGTTTACGAATGAATCACTTCGTCTTGGAGGGTCAAAACGAATTAGATAGGACTTAATTTTTACGAATCACCCAATATTTTGAAAATATTTGAAATATATTAATACCATCAAGAAAGAGAAAGACTGTCTAATATTATAGGTTATATGTTCATTCGTTTGGGTCGTTTAAGATAGGTAAGGTTAGCTTTGACTTTTTTTTTTGGAATGCATGTAAATTTTAACAAACCCATGATTTTCAATAGATTACAAGCATTGCTTGTTTATAAATTATAGTAACATAACAACTGACGTATTGCTCCATGTTATGTGTTGTTATCAAAACTGTCTGCGATACTTTTAATTATCCGTTCTGTTCTGTGTTTATCAATAGAATATTTGGTAAATGATTGATACATTACTACAAATTCTGTTTTTCAAAATAGTATTCGAACAAAACACTCAATTGTCGTATTACTGTAAATATTTTTGAAGTATCAATAAATCATCAGGACAGACACATTTACGTCTGTTCATTTACTGAAATGTAAATTTAAGTAGGTAGAGGTAGAAGATAAATGCTTAAGGGTTATAAATTATATAGATATATACATAAATTCCTAAAGGAACTGCAAGGAGTGCTTTGCTTTATACAGATTGATATCTTATTACTTTCATCCTCGATAAAGTATAAGGATTATCTCGTTACAGGAAACCCACTAGTTCATATACCTAACTTTACATTAATTAATTGCGTATAACTAGGCGTAGAAACTGTTTACCCATATCATTTCTACGAGAAATTCCTTCAAGCATCTATATTAATACATGTGTATGTCTAATATATATGTATGTATAACTTTCTGAAAGGATTAGGAAACATACGCATGTTTGCTTCATTGAGGTAGATATCGCATTAAGAAATATGCAGGATATCAAAATAGAACAAAGAAAATATTTTGATAGAATGTGAAACTGTTGGTAGAAGATCCGTCTGCGTTTATTTCAATTTTAATGTTGTCTTGTTTATGATTGAAACTATTGTACATTCATTTACTTATATTGCAGAATTCGTTAATAGTTTTAAATAGAGTTATTTCAAAGTTTAGATAAAAGTCAGTTATTTAATATGCTACGAATGCACTTTAAAACTATACAACGTTAGTAAAAAGTCCCGGAACGGTCGAATAACTTTGTTATTTGAAAATTATGATTTCTGAAATTTGGTATGGGGGTATAGTTAATATAAATACATTTTATGCAATACAGTTTATATTTTTTGCACTTCCGGTTTAATCGGCAATACGTCCAACTTTTTTTTTAACGGAACGCCCAGATTTTTTTAACACTTTTGAATGCAAAATAAAAAACTACGTTCAGGAAGTATTAAGATGTTTATTTTTATTCACAAGAAAACAGTTAAAAAATTAAAAAAGTGTCCTAATACAGAAAAATCAAGATACCTATCTGTTCAGGTTGCGATTACAATAATTGTTGAAAATGCTCTCCATTTACAATTTGATAAAAATGTAAACGGTCAGTAAAATTTCTTAATGAATTTTGTATTTGTTCTGGAATGATGCGATTGGCTTCTTGAACTATTCTCTCTTTCAATTGTTCAAGATTATGGGGACGATTTTTGTACACTTGACATTTCAAGTGACCCCAAAAGAAAAAATCTAATGGCGAGAGATCTGGCGAACGTGCTGGCCATTCGATTGCTCTTCTACGTCCGATCCAACGTTCCGGAAAAATTTCATTCAAATAATCGCGGACATTATGGGCAAAATGGGGGGGGAGCTCCATCTTGTTGAAACCAAAAATGTGCATTAGGGTGATCACCTATGTTTGCATTTGGAAAGAGGGCCGCAAGTGCTGGAACAACCTCATTTCGCAATAAATTTAAGTAGACGTTGCCAGTTAAATTTCCTCTTATAAAAAATGGTCCTATGATGTTGTTTCCAACAAGACCAGCCCAGACATTCACCTTTGAGGACGCTGTGTATGGACTTGTTCAATCCAATGCGGATTTTCAATTGACCAGTAGCGACAATTATGTCTGTTCACAGTGCCGTTGAGAGAAAACGTTGCCTCATCTGAAAAAATGATGTGATCTAAAACATTAGGCTGCTGCTCGATTAATTCCGTCATTGTTTCGCAAAAATGTAGTCTACGATCTGGATCATCTTCAGTTAACTCGTGGACGGGATACATTTTATAGGCTTTCATTCTTGCTGATTTAAGAATCTTATGAGCAGATTTTTGAGAAATCTCATGAATTTGACGTAATTCTGTTGTGGACACGTGATGATTTTCTTCCACTGTAAGTAACACATTCAAACTTCTTCATCTGTTGCTGTTAATGGACGTCCCCTTCTAGGTAAATCCTTCACCTGACGAAAGACTTCAAACTTTTGAATTGTTCGGCATACCGTACTTTTACTAATGTGACGATCCGGATAAACAGTATTAAACAAAATACGAACCTCTTCAAAAGAACGTTGACGATCACCGTACCCACGCATCATTAATATCTCAATCCGTTCTGATTCAGTAAGTTTTACTGCCATTTTCAAATGTGTCAATGTCTAAAATAAGTAAATTTATAGCGATGCAAAAGTTAAAACGCTTTTAAAATTGTCAAATGTGACGGCAAAAAGAATGCAAACACTAAACAACAACTTTTTTCATAGGTACCTTGTTTTTTCTGTATTAGCACACTTTTTTAATTTTTTAACTGTTTTCTTGTGAATAAAAATAAACATATTAATACTTCCTGAACGTAGTTTTTTATTTTGCATTCAAAAGTGTTAAAAAAATCTGGGCGTTCCGTTTAAAAAAATAAAGTTGGACGTATTACCGATTAAACCGGAAGTGAAAAAAATATAAACTGTATTGCATAAAATGCATTTATATTAACTATACCCCCATACCAAATGTCAGAAATCATAATTTTCAATTAACAAAGTTATTCGACCGTTCCGGGACTTTTTACTAACGCTGTATATTATACATAGTATATATGTATGTCCTATTATCAGTTGTGATGGAAATTGGTTTTCGACAATAACGATAAATTCTATAGAATTATATCTATGCACATCATTTAACATTTACATTAGTTTAATAAAGGTGAATAATGTATAGAGGTGAAATTAACAACTTTGTTTTGCACTGTTTTCAACAAAGAATATTTTTCTTAAAAGATCAAAAGCATTTACAGTTTAATATATTCATCTTTGAACTTTATAGCATTATTGCATGTTTAAAATGTCGTTAAATATATGTGTATATTTCAATATTGTTGGTTTAAGTAAAAACGGAAACGTATTAAACTTCGACAGTATTCATACCATATCGGAAAGAATAACTATAGGGCAATAATTTGAAAATGTATATTCCGTGTAATAATATAGTTATAAAACTTTATTTCTTACTGCACAATTCAAATATATAGATGTTCGTGGTAAAGTGTATACAAATCGATACATTTCTGAACTCAACGTTTTGTTTCAAACTTTTCGCATGCTGTCGTATAATTTGCTACAAATATATTAAATTTTATAACTTTGTTGGCAAAAACAAACGCATCCTGAAATATCATACATATAAGATATTTTGAACTGATACATATACCTATTCGATGACTTTAATATAACCTTATCAATTTACAAGAAACTGGGTATAAAACTAATAAAAATGTGTAATTGAACCATTATAAATCAAATTGTTATTCCAAAGCAAACAAAATGGACCCAAATTTATATGTAGTGTCCAATTAAATTTTTGTGTTAATAGTATATAAGCTGCCTAGTTTATTTTAAAAATATATTTTTATATCTATAAAATAACGTATTTAGCAAAACAGCACTTATGAAAACTGTTGAAACCGAGGATAAACAATACATTGAATATTCTACAGTATGCAGACTTAGCGATCCAGAAATTTCAACGCTTGTATGCGTGGTAGTTTAGATCTTTGACATAGGAATCCTACATGTAAAATTAAATTAATACATATATTGTCTCGCCTGATTAATTTAGATCAAAATCGAAAAGGAAAAAGTTGTTCAGAATTAACATTATTGTATATAATTTACTAGTTAGTTATCAAATATACAAAAAATCTTCTTAATCTAATAATTCACACCTGTGTACTTCTGATTCATAAATATCTGTCATCTTACTTAACAAAATGGTTTCGAATTACTTAGATTCTGAAATTTGTTGATATTAGAATTGTCACTATATAATTTTATCCAATGCGCATTATGTGTTTTCTGTAAATACAAGTTTTTAGAATTGTTGCTGTTTTATAATTTACAATTCCAAACTTTATTTTACAATAGCATATAATATCACGCAGTCAAAACTAGATTTCTTTTGTAATGCGGATGTTACACTAGGAACAGCAGCTGAATAATAAAATAATTACGTAACTATTAGTATTAAAACATCTAAGCTTTCGCCTAAATTGCCGTATACTTCTTTTTGTTTTCATTTTTTTTATCATATTACTGATACCTATCAATTTTATAACGCCATAACTTCTAAGTTTCGTACATTATTTCTTGCAAGTTTCATCATTCTACAACAACGCATTTGAAAGCTCCTGAGTTTGGGACAACAAAACATCATTTCATTTCTCTGTGCATTGACGACTTTATTAGACATACTTTTTTTTAATGTGTGGTGGGTACTTAGTTGCAGTGACTCCGTAAGCTGTATCGCTTGCATGGCTACCATACAAACTCTCGCGGTGTAGTTTTGTTTGTGTAAATTGTGTTCAAATGGCTTTGTGACAGCATCATATCGCCTTTTATAATGCCGCGCTGTTAATCACTTTGTTCCCAACAGCGAATGGTAAGTGGATCCGGATTTCAACTCCCTGAAAAAATGTCACCCTCCCTCCAGAGAATTAAACCCCGGTTCCTATCGTTCTGCCACAACGATAGTCAGCCGCCTAACCACTGCGGCTATCGGTCCGTTTGTTTGTTACAATTTCTAAAAATGTACTAGTCTCTTCCAGCAATTAATCCAGTTGTATTTTTTTTTGTTTTAATTTCATTTTCAACGCCGTTGGTACTTTTAGAGCTCTGATCCCATTGTAACACTCATCTGATTGCATTTTTTTTTCGTTTTCATTTCATTTTAGATATCACAGTTACTTACAGAATTCAGATCTACCTAATTGAAACAATCTCAGAAAATAAAAAGCTCATTTTTTATAGAAATATTTTGCGGTAAGGGAAATTGCATCTGATGTTGGCTAATTAATTAATATAAGTCGTATAGGAGATATAAGTGCTGAAACAAGTTCTGTTTTGGATAAGTATTAAAAACAAATAGTCATATTAGGAATCACTTTAGAAATACTCCAAAAAAATATAATGTTAACACTACTCCTGCTGTTTAATTTTTACTGTCGATTAACTGCAATGAATATAAAATGAACGTGGTCTCCATTTTATATTCATTGCAGAATAAATGACAGCAATATTATACTTTCGTAGTCTAGGCTTGCCAACGGTAAGATATGTACTACAAATATGTACATATATTTTTATGTATTAGGAACTTTGATGAATTGAAAAATGTTCATTCAAATGAATTGTGTTTTTTTGTCGAAAAATTTTCTGTCGAATAAATTTGTTTCAAACTTCCTCGATAAATTTACTTTCGAATATATTTCTTTTCAGCAACTTACCAACACCGTTAGAAAGCAGCAAAATTAATTCAGATGGAATTTATGGTATTTCTGGTCTAATTTTTTTTCCTGCGAACATGCGTCTGTATTATTTTCTTTGTACTTGCTTCTTTTTATGTAAATATCAAACGGTAGGTTTTACTACTTAAAAATATAAAAAAATTGAAATATATCTATTATGAAAAAGAATGAACTACAAAACATGAAATGAACTATTATGTATGTGATCGCATAAGTGTTATTAAAAATAAAAAAAAACCCTGGTAACTCTTAAAAATTATCCAATGATTTGATATAAAATACAATTATATATAATGTCGATTTAATTCCATACTGCCCCTATTACACTAATGTGGGGTTTATTTGATATTGAGCTAATATATTGCTCAAGGTAAAATAACTTGTAAAAAGTTGTTTACGAGAACGAGACCTGAAACAACAGCAAAGGAAGTAAATAATTTAGATAAAAGTGGTGAATGACGAGACTGTGCATGTTGCTGTTCTTGGCTTGAAAAAGGTTTTAACTACCCCGCAATCAAACCTCAGGGACTTTTATTACAAAGGAAAGTACTCTATTTGAAACTTTATATTCTAGAAAACAATAACCGTTACCACTGTATTTGGCATGAAGTGATCACCAGACATGGCTGAATAAAGTTTGACATTTATATAATTATTATAAATTCTTGTTTTGATGTTTACCTGTTTCACAGTACGTACGTTTTCAGATGGATACGACATATACCATTGTAAAAAAATTATGAAAAGGTCAATTCGTTTTGTATACATCATGCACGTAAACAAAGGAATAAGCTGGTTTCTCATTAACTCTAGAGTTATCTATTTGGTTTGTTTAGAAGTAGCCTCAGAACGGTGAATTTATTTGATAAAATCGCCAGTAAATTATAAAATTTAACGAAAATGATTTTTGAATTAGTTGAATGAATCTAATGGTACACGATTATTATAAAAAGAAATGTCATTATCTAGTAGTAATGTCGATGATAAATGAGTAGTAACTAGAGTAAGATATACTTGGTAATTTCCACGTAGAATTGTATTTTTTTCCAAAACTCATAGTGTATTAAACGCACTTAACATAAATATTAAATCAAATAGAAACGAAACATACGACTCTTTGGGTTTTTCTTTAAATATTTTCTACTATGTATTTGTATGTTTTATGCACCTTCGTATATTCTAATATAATAAAGCCATGTCAACGTAAAATTTGTTTAGTTAGCTATATTATTCTGTCACACTAAAGGACAATAAAAGAGTGATACAAATTTACACTTTCTTACAAAGATGTGTGTGGCTGTGTGTGTATGTATGTGTGTAGGTGTCCTTATATTCTATCTTAAAATTCTTCTTATTCAAACTACTCAATATTCTTTATTCTGTCTCTCTTCCTTTTGTTATTTGTATTTCTTCAAAATATGTTGTTTTAAAACGTTTATTTTTGTTGTTTTCATGAGGTATTTTTTGTTAGCTGTTTACGTTTTATCAAAATATAATCATCTCTTGATTTTTTTACCAGCTTGCTTTCACAGCTTCCAATATGTATGTATATCTTTTACATGATTGATATTGGAAAGAGCTGTTTTATTTTGTAATTACAAACACCAAAATGACAAAAAACTAATAATCATTATTCTATGATCAATGGGATCCTATTCAGAAATCTTGTATCTTATAAAGCAAATAAAAATCTAGTACAAATTGAAGTTATTGGTTCTACAATCACACAGACTGAAATGTGGTAAAATAAAAACATAGCTTAAAATAAATAAAATATAAAATAGAACATTACATACAACCAAATTAAAATCGAAGAACATGTTTCACGTAAATAACTTATATAGTAAACGATTATTTTGGAATAATTTATTGGATAAACTGCATGCTGCCATGTTATTACAATTTCTACGCAACTGGTCAGCTTATGAAACGAGCGATGGCAAAGAAGGTAGTTCTTCTTACAGAATCATGATAAAGTTTGGAACAAAATTAATAACTGTGTTATTAAATATTTTAATGCATTTTTTCTTGCGCAAGTTGTGACCTAGTTTACTAATCTACTGACTGGCCCACAAAAGAAAACTTCAGACTAGAATAATTTTTTTCAATAGAACATTTTGTATATCATGGCATATTTTTCGTCTTTTGTCATAAGCAAAAATAAGATACCGATAAAAAAAACAACAAGCAAAATTATTATTTTTTGGAATCCTAAACAATTATTTTAATCTTACTTAAATGTTATAAAAATATATCTATCAAGTCTAATGAATTAGTTCAACTAGAAACTTTAAGATATTTGTGCTAAACTGCAGCTTAATTAGTTGAATTATTTATATCAGAGTAAAATATTTATTTGAACAAAAAAGAATAGAAATTTTAATCATGATTGGGTATGTTAATTGTTTAATCCAATAGTGATTAAACCGATTACCAAATTGCCGAAACAGTGCAACCGTTATTAACTTGCTTAAATAACCGAGAATGATTCAAACAGTAGCTTACAGTTTTGGAAAGAATTTTTCTATGATTAAAATCCATTTTTTTTGTAACATTATTTTTCTGGTGAAGTTACTTTTCACCAAAATAGATCAGCAAATCGTCACAATTGTTGTTCACACACTAAAATCCTCATTGGTCGCAAAACTGTCAGTCAATGCCAAAGTAAATTAACTATGTGGATAGGTATAATATGATGGGGTTATAAAGAGGTTAGACAACCTGACTGCCGCGAGATATTTCAATTTCGTGGTTTGAATTGGTGCCGACGTTATCAATTGACGACGTTTCCCATCAGTATATTTGATTTAAGAAAGATGAGTGATATCCTCACTTTGACATAAATGTTCGTCAATTTTTTGATGAATTATTTCCAAGAAAATAGTCAGGGTGGTGAGTGCTGCTTAATTTTTTCCTAACTTTATCATATTGGTAAAATATGTACCAGACAATTGTGTGTATAACACCTGTAGCCCTGTTGCCGAGATGAGAAAGTACAAACGGATCAACAAGTAAGCCCGGTGTACTTAGTTATTACTAATACAAATAGTACCTACTCTTATTACTTTCTTGGTGAATGTTTGACTGATAATTTTTTTCTATTTTCTCTATTTTTGTTATATAGTAACTGTCTTGTATGATAAGTGAATGCTTTGACATGTTCTATTACTCTGTAACTCTCGGATTAAAATGAATGTGCATTTTCAGATAATGAAGAATATTAAAATCTGTAATCCTTAGTATAAAACAAGTACACAAACATCTGAAAATTTTATTGGAATTTTCAATGAAAATATTCATTAGGATGTAGAGCAAAATGTTGACTTTAGAGTTAAGCTACCCTGTGCAGTACTGCTTTCGCTATCCGTGTTAAATGTAAATATCAAATTCAAAAATTATATGGGTATGATTATAAATCATAATTCAAAATTCACATTCAATGAAACATCTACTGGTTGTTCTTTATATACATTAGTTAATATTTAACACGGAGTTTTACACTATATTACGTGAGGATGATACATCTATCATTGTTAGAAAAAGTAATATTGATTGGTTATTGCAAAAATATCTTTCGTGGACTCTTGGATTTGTTTTAATTAAACAAATTCTTTTTAACTACATGCATTTCGAAGATAAATGTTATGTTTTTTGGATGCGATGAACGAACGCATCCTATTTCTGTAAATAATTGTAAGTAGTTTGAATTAATACTCAACAATCATATAATCTGGAATCCTCAAGTCATCTCATATAAGTACAAGGTAAAACTATAAATAATCATTTAATATATTAAAAATGTCTAATTACTGATTGCACATTATTAGATGAATCTGCCATGTAGTTGGAAATTTGTCATTTATCATATTAGTCGCAGTACACCGCAGTACGTCGCCAGTTTATTAATGAAATTAAAATAAATTTATAACAGAAAAATGGATCAATTAAATCTAACTTACATAAATATTAGTCTTATTATTTTTTTTTGTAACAATTACAGTAACACTGTATATTTATCATAGCAACAAGCTGTTTTCTGAGTTCACATAGCCTAAGCTAATAATAGAGCAACTTATCGTAAGTATACGTTTCATTATTTCATGACAAAAATATTTAGCACAAAGAAAGAAGATATTTGAATTTATTACAAATAAGCGGCAGTATTGCTGTGATAACTACTTTGGGTCAGAAACATAGATTTATTTGTCATAAATGTTCAGGTTATCTGTGCCGTATTTATATCTGCCGTATTTTTATTTGTCATTACTATTTTTTTTCTCACATGTTCCAGTAACCTACTTAGGACAACACTTCTATTTTGCATTAATCCTCCATTCGTGGAGAGTATATTTTTTTGTCTATGGTGAGTGTTGCTTGTAACTACTTCCTAAGCTGTATTTCTTGTCTGACTACCGTGCAACTCTACTGTGTAATTTGTGTGTGTGTGAAAATGCGTTCAATATGTAGACTTGTTATAGCGCAGAACGTGTTGTATATTTAATGAAAGATATTCAAACCCTCCAATAATAAAAATTAAAAAAAAACAAATAAAATGAAATTTTAAAGCACGTCATCCACTTCCATAGTAGCTATTCCTAGATATTTAGAATATCTAGAAATCCGCGTTTCTACCATTCCTGTGGCTCAACCAATTGAGGCCAGTTGATAGTGTGACAGTCTGATTATTTTCGTGTTGTGACCCTATTTAAAAGTTGCTCCCAATATACTTAGTACATGTGTGACACATGAATTAAATCGAGGGAACGTGCAGTGCATTTCCAGGGTCCTCTTCGAACTATCCACCGGTCCTTAAGGTTTCCGTATAGCTGCGTTTAAAGAATTTTATAAATTATGGCTGTAATTTAAGATTTTGTGAAAAATGATTTATATAAAATGTCTTTATAAGTTTCCTCTGTAGGTCCCGACGTAATCTTTTTTTTTTAAATTTCGTATTAATAAATAAAATAAATCACAAATAAATTTAATTTTGAAAACCGGATACGTCCGCACCTGCATAATTTTATTCTAATCAATAATCTCTAATACATTTTTTTTCTATTTTCAACAATAAAGAAATAATCCATTAAAAATGGAAATTTTTTATCAAAGCTGCCGTAAGGCGTTATAACGGCGTTTCTATGATCGGGGATCGGGAACATGCAATTGAAAAAAAAGTTGAGTGGTATAAAGATACGCCACTCCCCGAGCTCTACCCCCTTACCCGTAGCGAACACTTTAAAATTCCCACCAAGGTATACGGCAACCAACAACATATTGCCGTTAATTCAGTATGGGCTTTATTGAAAGAATCAAGTCTATTGAAACTGTGAAACAAACATATGAAATACTTGTATTACTATCGTCGAATCCGTAACGACGACGACTAACTTTTGATAAAATTGTTTTTAATATCAAATAATTAGTTGTAATAGTGATTGGAATCTCTGATTTTATATATCTTTTCAATATGAAAGTTAAAGTCTAGTATCGCGTTAACTTTAGAAAGCTCCAGCCATGGAATCCTGTTAAGCTTCAGTTCAAATGCTTCCCCTACATACATAATGTTCAGAATATACACCTCTAGAATAGATAGAACAGTTGTAATAGTACCAACCTTTTACAGTTAATGAAATTCTGACAGTTGCTAATTATGAATTAACAACTAATTAATGAAGGTTGCTTTTTGAAATCTTTAGTTTTTAATAGGACGTATCTATGCTTTCAGTGATTTTTGCGATCCTTTCTTTTCAAAAATTCTGTAATGTATTTAAATAGTTTATTTTAAAACATAGTAACCAACGACAACTTTTAATAACTTTAAGAAATATATGTGCTTAAAAAATGAGTACTTGTGAAAGATATCAAAAAATTACCTATAGAAAAAGGCTTATTACTTACGTATTACTTAACGGGAAAAAAATAAAGTACATAGGTGCAATTTTAAATTATTTCTAAAATATAACTTCTAAACTCTTGTACATATCTAATTGAAAGATTAATTGTAATTTGATGAAAAAAATATGTTAAGCTTATCACCAATTTGCCTTTTCATAGCTATCACAATTGAAAAAATGTCATTAGTGTCACTTGGATTTTACAATGTACCTTGTACAAATTTTAAGTAATACTAGTAGTTATATTGCTTCTGAAATTCAGAGAACAATAAAAAAACTGTTATTAAATATTTCGCGACTGCCGCAAAACGAAGAGGGTAAATAATATCAAGGGAAAAGATCTACTTTGAGGAAAACATCCATCTGTTTAAAAAGTCAAACAGGAGAAAGAGCGAGGGACCCAATTATTATAGTCAATAAGGGGTTTGTAAAAGGCTGAATATGTGATATTTTATTAATGACACTTGACTGGTAAAAAAGGAGATTATGAAAGCGGTTATTGTTTTCAATTGTTTTAATTATGGATACCAATAGTACCCATACTCATGATGAACCTGTTAAAATGATGATGAGAAAATAAAATTAATTTTTACTAGTCTTTCGTCAAACCAAATGTACGCCCAACAACTTCTAACTTTCATGAAGTTATTAACAAACTGCAGACGTGTTAAAATTGAAGACCGATTACAATGTAAATATCAGTTCTTGCCAAAGTTTCACAAAAAACTAAATATTTTTGTATTGAATATAAGGTTAATAAATCCATTATGGTTATTGGAAAACGAAAAAATAATCTGTAGGACAAAAGAAGCTGTTGTATTACTTCAATAAAATTTCTCCGTTCTAAAAAGATATAAAATCACCAACTTACAACCTCCACTGATCTATTTATAATACAAAAAAACGAATTAACCACTCATCTGCGTCATTTATCTAAATAATGTATGAGTAGTAGATATAAAAAATAAAAACAAGATTTTTAATGAAGCTTGAATATAAAACATTCAAAATTTAGAACCATAAATTTTGAAAATTTTGAAAAAGAAAAGTGATACTGAATTTTTATCAGTGTTGTAAACTAAGTTAAGTTAGGTATAAGCTAAATTAGTCTAATTTATGAGACGATAAAATACAAGATTATACTAACGCAATCTAATTTAATTAATCAAACTAATACAATTTGCAACTTTATATGCTGCATATCCTATTTAACGAACGCAATTCGAAATACAGAAAATATTCTGTATTACTTCGCAAAATTGTTAATCATTTGATCACATTCAAATTCTTTTTGCAAAAACAAAATTGAAAGTTTTGCTGATGTAAATAGGAAGAAAAAATACAAATCATGCAATCGAGTAACGAAAGCTCTTACTTTGGTTTTAAACAGGGTAGGAATCTACAATTTTTCTTTCTGTTCTGTTGTTTCGTAATGTCTCTATGTGTAGTAGATCTATCCACTGTGCACAACTGTCACCACTGAGTGCGAATACTTCTGTTGCAAAGTTCTTCGACAGCGTGTATTAGTTGTTTAACTGGTTGCGGAGCAACAGGCGTCCGCGCAATATTGCCATTTACTTCTTAACCAAGCGTCTAGGAGCAGTGTGGTAGTGGGAGGAACGACTCCATTGGTTGTTCCACTTGCAATACACACGCTGCAAAACACATAATTAATGTGTATGTAGTATACTTTACGCTTTTTCCCTTCTTAGTATTTTGTTCGTGGTGGGCGGATTATGGATATAAATATAAAGGAAAATTCGTAAAATAGAAAATTACAGGTATCTATATAATAATCGTAAAGTAACATTTCCATTTGACATCAAGATATTACTTATCTCGGGTTTCGTTATTCTTTTGGTGGATGCGCCGGGAATATGAAAGTTACTGTTGTTTTCACGTTTTCAAGTTTTAAGATTTATCTTTAGAAAAGAAGGCTCTCGACTTGAAAGTTCAGAAAATGTCAAAGCTTTATGTGTGCGTAATCCACTCTAGAACATCCTCACAACTATTCTTTTATCCAGGAAAGCATGTTAAGATGGTGAAAACTCTTCTCTTCAGTACATTTTTCAAGTTTTAACATCCGTAATAAAATCACATAATACAAGTATAAGAATCATATTCTCAAGATTGTTTACAATTGTTTAATAACCTACAATGTTTGGCCAAATTAGTATTTGATTTATTTTTAAATGTCTTTAAAATTACAAAGCTTCTTCTTCCTTGAATTTTCTTAAATTTGAATTAATTTGTATCTGATGACTTTAAATCATTACTTCTATCTCGTCAGTATCGATTTTCTGTAGAACTACAGCGACATAACTATAAGATTCTTTATTACTTCACCTTTGACAAGCAAGTAAATTTCGATCTTTGTATTTTCTCGCTATATTCTATATAATTTATATCATTTTCTCAGTCTACTGATCCTTGATTATAGTTACGTTACTTCAATCTGTTTAATTTATTCTCACCTAACCAGCATGGGCTAACCATTCTACTGACACTCCTCTATTTAACTTCTTTAAGCAGATCATTTCGTGTATTGAGGCCCGAGTTCCTTTACTAGGAATGTGTTTTGATTTGTCTAAAGTTTTTGATTGCGTAAATCACACAATACTACTGCATAAATTAGGATAATGTGGAATTCGTAGGATTCCTAACACTTGGTTTGAATTATATTTACGTAACAGAATTCAGATGCTCTCATACTGTGGTACCAAATCGAGCCCATTAATAACGAGCATCGGGATTCCTCCGAGATCTATATTAGTCTCAACACTTTTTCTTATACATGTTAACGATTTTCCCAAATCCCTCAACGCTTCTATTAATTTGTCAACGTATGAATTAAGAGCGACGCATTTTGTTTTTTCAATTAAAAGATTTGTGGGTTAGTTATGGAAGTGATTATTACTTGAAATAAAAGTACAATCAATACTGTGAATACGCTGGACCCAATTTTCCATGACTGCAGCCCATAAATCGGCAGAAATAGCAGAAATTTTGCCTTCGATGCTGGCTTACAGCTCTTCTATCATTGCTGGTTTGTTGGCATAGGCCAGGGATTTAATGTTACCCCAAAGAAAATGTCTAAAGCGGTTAAATCACACAAACGAGGCGGCCATTCGCGAACGCCGTTGCGTGAGATAAACTCTCCGAACATGGTCTTCAATAATTCGATTGTGTCACATATCTTCCAAGTTTCTAGCGTCCAGCTGGTCCTAAAAATACTCCGATATCATGGCTCTGTAGCGATAGTAATTGTATCAGTTTTAGGAAAAAAAGTGAAAATGTAGCTATTAAATTTAAATTTTACTCCTGCTACGACTTTTTAAACGTCTAATGCTGTTATTTTTTGCTTTTTTTGCATTTGGTAATTTGTGGCATAAGGTCAGTTCCTTGAAAAGAACAATATTTCACTTAACAGAATTTCTGGCATTATGGATGTACGAGCATGTACTTCAATTCTACTTTACAAGGGAAGTATGCGAAGTGTTAAACGGTGATTTCAATAAGACTGCGTCAGTTTATGGAGCCCACGGAGTATTGCTCTACAGCGCTCTCCGTTGCTGCAGAGATGCTTATCTAGGGAACGTAACCTACCCTTGAAAATCACCCCAAATTTCGTTTTTCGTAAATAATGTTTAAACGGTTAAAGATAGAAAAAAGGTTTCAATGGCAGACTGACACCATTTACGGAACTCTTTAGACTGGTATGAGCATTCATATACAGGGCGTTACAAGAAAGACGCAACAGCGTATTTTATGCTTATTTGTTCGAATTGCGGGAAATTATTGTAACGACTGTATTTGTTGTCAAAGACAGTAGACAAAAGTGGTTTTGATAATTGTACAGGGTGTTCACAAAATAATGAAATTGTTAATACTTGCTCAATTTAACGAGATACGCAGAATATCTTTACGGAGTTGCATTATACATTAAAAACTAGTGTGTCTGTTTATGACAATTATAAAATAAACAAAATAAAAAGCAACGGTATATTGAACATTTTCTTTACTTATATAAGTCACAGACAGGCTACTTGCTATTGCTGATTAATAAAATAAAAGACAGTACAAAAAATATATGCAGTCATGTATTATTATTCATCGTGATAGTGAATATCTTGAAAGAAGTGCTGGGAACAAAAATATTGAGTACAGTGTGCGCATCTTATAAAAGCACTTGATCGGAAAAGCGTTTGACGAATCCATTCCACACACGAAAGCCATACACGTCAGGAGGTTGGGTCAGCCCAGTCGTTTTCTTTGGAATTTTAAGAAGTGTTGTTGGTTTGTCAGCTGGTACATATGTCTGCAAAGTCGCAGGGCGGTGACCATCCCAAGAATCTAGAAGTAAAGTGGTACGAGTTCCACCAGAGACTCGGGATAAATACACATCAGTAAACCATTTCTTAGACATTTACTTGGGTCAATTTACCAAATGATGATAGTTCGACTTTAGTATTTGGTGCCTATTAGAAACAAAATGTAATGTTTACTACTGGTATTGAATAAAATGTTAATTTTATTATACAAACCAAGTTGTCACAGACTTTCGGGCCAAATTTACCGCCTGTTTCCTTAAACACTATCAGCAAAGGTGATATCAGTTTTCCTACTGCGGATATAATATGCAATATGGTGTAACTATGAGTAGTAGATCCTACAGACTGCACACTGCATGCGACAGCTTTTCCGCCTTTGTAGCTCAATGTACGACCAGAGTGCAATTGCAATTAAACTCACTCTCGTCTGCATTATAGACGTTTTCTGCCTCACAAGTTTCAATATACAGTTTTACAGAATTGACTAAATTTGTAGCTACCATTCGCAGCTCCTCTTTTGCCTGCCCATATGTTCGGCCAACAAATTTAGTTATTTTTCGAGAGGTTATTCTATTATGTCTTTTAAGCCGTGCTATCGAGGATTTGGATGTTTTAAAATTTTCCTTTTAAATGATTGCGTTTGCTTTTAGCACCCACTGTCGTAGGTCCACGTCATGCAACATGCTGTTTCGAGCCATCGCTTATCCCTGTTGGTTCCACCCTTTTCTACATACTAGTAACTATTTTACTTTGCTTACGTTTTCGTCCAAGGTTAACACTAACACAATTATATCTGGACATTTTTTTTACCTATACAGGGTGTTTCCTAATTGAATGTCAATATTTTAGGGGACAATTTGTTAGTCGACTTTAAAAAGAAAACTTCATATGAACGTATGACCTAAACGTCTTAACTTTTGAGATACAAGGTGGTAAAATTTTCAAAAATAAATAGTTTTTCATTAATACTACTTTAGATATTTTAATGAAATGTGGTATACGTGTACTATGTATCAAGAGGCATTATTGAGCGCATCACATTTTTTTTTAATTTCACGGCGTTCGTACGGAATTTCAGCAAACTATTTTGACAGACGTTTAGGTCATACGTTCATATGAAATTTTCTTTTTAAAATGGACCAGAAAATCGTCCGCTAAAATATTGACATTCAATTAGGAAACATCCTGTATAATCTGCATTTTATATTATATATCCCTAGATAAGCATCTCTGCAGCAACGGAGGGCGCCGTTGAGCAACACTTCGTGGGATCTAGAAACTGACGCAGTGTCATTGAAATCGGCGTTTGACACACTTCCCTTGTGAGTATACCCTTAGGAAGTTCCAGCAAATTTCTTTTATCAATAGAGGTTTGGTTTATGTGCGACCTTTTCAAATGGGTTAGGATTGCTGTCCAAGCCTCGTTAAAAGAATTAAAAAGTACAACATTTAAAGTTTACGCAAGGGGAGCAATATTTTTAAGCAAACAACTGAATGCTATATTAATTGCTTCTTACATTTTCAGGCGAGAAGACTAATTGTATGAGGCAGAATGTGATTGAATGTGATCCATCAGTAATGAACTCGAATATAACCTAAAACGCAGCAGTTTACATTACTAAAGAAAGCAATTATTGTTAATGGGGCCATTTCTTGTTCACTACTACTGTATTTTTTCCACTTTATATATAACGTAAAGGTGTACGTATAGGAAGACAGCAGGTTTGTTTGCTGATAATCTCCATGATGTAACAATGCTGTCACACACATACACAAAAAAGAGACACTTGTAGCTTGTTCCTACTTGCAATCTGCAGTTTGACTAGAAAGCACTTTTAACTGTCAGCAAGCAGGTTGAGCATTAAAATTAATTGAAGTAGTACAAAAAGTATTTTTACTGTTATGAACATTGAGTTGTTACTCCCATAATTATTAAAAATCTACTGCATGGGACCAGTGAGCAAAGTTCGGCTGAAATAGAAATATAGTATGAAACTGCTGTAAAGATACTAGGAAGGAAATGCGAACTAATAAGACAGCTTTTGTGTTTTTATGTTTTGATTTAGTTAAATTTTTTGTTAATCAAAATGTACTTCGTAAAATGTCTCACATAATTACCGCCCGCAAAAATTCGTGATATTGCTCATTATTGCTACTTACTTTAATATCTGTGAGCTGACGGTCAAATCCTTTGCTACGTAAAATTGTATTATGGATAATTCATACGCATTTTATTATATTACCGGCAGTATCGACACTGGCTTCGATTACTTTCGATATTATCCACCATTTTGCGTATAATATTCCAAAATCACGCTTCACAGTTTTCCTTACCTTGGATAACCCGTTATTCAAGCATTCTTCTTATAAATATAAATTCAGTGCTTTATATGATTTTAAGAAAAAATACAAAAGGTTATAGGCGTCATCTCCCACGAGAATATGCGGAGGTTTTACCTTTGCCCCTGGTTGAAACATTGGTAGAGGAATTTCTATTTCTGTCGTAATGATTTGGAGAAATCTGATACTTTAAATATACCTCCATCAATTTGTTTTTCGTCAAATTGTAAATATAATCCTATGTAATAATGATTTCTTTGTTTTCAGACTTTTTTTCTTGGTAGGCATGGCTATATGTTTTAATATTATTTGGTGTGTACGGCTTAAGTCAAAATGCTACAGTGTTAAATAGCTTAGACTACAGCGTTTTTAACGGTTATTGAGTAATAGGGTTATGGAAATTATTGAATAATTCTATTGCAAATTGAAAGAAAAGACAAATGGACATATGATATTTGCTAGCTTATATAATGAACATACAATATATACACATAGTATAAAGAATTCTATAAGAACGTCAGCCGGTTAGGACGTAACAACTTTATATCCTAATTTACAGTAAAAATGTTGACCATTGTTTAATATAGAAAAAAATATAAATCATGTTTTTACAAAATCTAGAACATTGTATTTTAATCATTCAAACCGTTGGCAGATTAGTAACACATACTTTGTTCTGTGTATAATCCCAAAGAAAAACGGTTAACGGTGTGAAATCGCACGAAGTAGGTGCCCAATCGATGCTTGCGTTTCGAGAAATAACACGTTCGCGAAATTTCTCTCGCATTAATCCAATTTTTTGGCAACTTGCATGGTTCATAGTACCTGCTGGGAATATACACCGCCCACGTCTATCTCGTCCAACGTAGGCCGCAAAAAGTTAGTTAGCATCGCATAGTAGCGTTGTGTGTTAATTGTAATCGTAGTATTCTCATTATTTCGGAAAAATAAGAACCGATCACAACAGCTGCCTACGCATAACATCATACTACTACTTGTAAATTATTCTAGAATCTTCCAAATGTTAGTAACCATAGAAGCTGAACGTACTGAAAACATGTTTTTTAACGTTTAGCAGCTTCACAACATATAAAAAATACGAAAGTATACACATATTTCATTAAAAATAATTGTAAATGTCTTCCTAGCCCAACGAATTATAACAAGATAGCAGATTGAATGCCGCATAGTTAGAACACATAATTATTGATAAACTGGTAAATTAGAGATAAACAGCATATCAGAAATCTGTCGCTCATAGATTATATCGGCACTATCATACTTTAAACCAAGAAATTGCTGAATAAATCCATTAATTTGTTTTATCACCTGGTGGTCGCTTTCTAGCCCTTCCTGCTTTCGAAGTAATCATTATAATTTTCACGGCACAGTTCCCACAGCATGTGCAGGAATTAAAATACCTACTCTACTTGTTAGGAACTCCTTGAAACATCGCACTACATTTGTTTAAATACATATTCGCAAATAGATGTTACTAAATATAAGTCGTGTAATAAGTTCGTTTGTATGTACATGTACCCATAAAGTGTAACTGTAGGAACAATATTTCACAAGTGATGATTATTCCTGACTGGCTTTAACTAACGCAAAAATTTCATTTTAATTTCTGTAAATACTGAATCAAAGTTGACTGAAATAATAACGTTTAGTAGTAATATAATGTAGTAGTTGTCTTGAAACAGTTAAGCCTTTACAGTGTTACAGTATCTCGAAGCACTACAGAAGCGGCTAATTGACAGCTGGTTTGCTGTGGGTGGTACAGGGTGGACTATTATAATTAAACGGTGAGGAATTTTGGGAAAACCTTATTCGAATGTGATTGATGGCTATATGGGCTACGTTTGAAAAATATTTTCTTTATTTAGGGTGATCGAAACAGCCGGAGATAAACCTAACTTTTTTTCTAAAGATACACTCGATATTAAAATATTACAATCGATTCTGCTAATTACTATTAACAATTTGATATAACTTTAGTTGGGTCTAAAACCCATATTTACAGGGAGAAAAGCGATTAAAGTTAAAAAAACGCTCCAATATCGTCAATTTTTTATAGGAACCGGAAATGAATACTTGAAAACTAAGTGTATCACTAAGGGTGGGTTTATCAATGTGAGGATAAAAGTGTTACGGAAGTAACTGACAGATATTGCTAACTGGCCGATAAAATTTAGCAACTACAATGCTACAATAACTTCTATTTAACACTCAATAAACGTTTCATTGTACTTATCTTGCGGATAAAATTTTATCTGCAAGTTAATTTATTTATCCTCACATTGATAAACCCACCCTTAATGTGTTAAATTATTGAGTAAAGTAAAGGCCTACACTCAACTTGAAATTGTTCGCCATGATACAGAGTGATAGAGTTTTGTAAATGCATTTCGGAGTTAGTTTTTTTTTAATGGAACAGCCTGTATATTATTTTCGTATGTTAAATGATCGTATGTTCATCAGCTTTTTAAAAATGCCATACACGTTTCCCTTTTGACTAACGCTTTTTAAGCAAATTCGTCTCAAATGCAATATTTTGAGATTTGGTACATTTAAAGATTTAAAATCATCACGAAATGGCACGAGGAAAAATATTGATAATTCAGAATTGTTAAGTATTTCCACAATGGATCTTGAAAGAATACTCCGTGTAAACGAATACACATTTAGACAAATTTTTCGTAAATGCAATTTTCTGGGATTTGCTACGCATAAACTCATTCAGTTAGAGTATTTTAATGAAGATACTGTAAAACTTAAGAAACGAATAGTGATTGTCATTTCTGTCAAAACGTTAACTTTTGTATTTGGAATTGATGTCTTGGCTTTCTTTTGTGTTCTAGGCATCGGAAACTATACACTTTACTAGCCAATAGTTGGCATTTTTTTGCATTTGCTCAGTAGTATTACCATATTAACCAATTCTTCTGTACTTAAATTCATTTCTATTGCAAAATTAATAGGAAACCAAGCATGAATTCCAAATAAATAATAAAAATACTAAAGAGATTTTAGAAGAACTAAAACAAATTGAAATGTTAATATTACATGGCAATTTGTTCTATTGATAAACTCGAAACGAAGCTACCTTGTTATATATTTTTGATTAATTTGAAAAGTTATTGTAAAAGATGTTACAATAACAGAGCAAGATTTGAATATTAAATAAAACATGGTTTTCTGTAGCAAAATATTGAAATATTTATTGATTTATAATATAGAATGTGAATTATGTGTATGAAACAGCAAATCTAGTAAATAGCCACGGTTTTGCGTAAACTTGGTTGTATTTCGTTAGTACAGCGTTCATTGTCGACCTCTAGTGTTTGGGTAGCAGTGGATCTGTTGGTATAAACCTAAAACTTCAGGAAACCTCCTGAAAATAGCCCATAAGTATAAGATCGTACTCTGGTGGTGGCCAATTCTGGTCACCAAAACAGGAGATAATGCTAGGAGATAAAATGCTAGCTGGTTGCCTCCAGCAAGTTGAACCGTCCTGGTGAAATCGAAAGCCTTCAAAAATAATCTTTCGATGGAGGCCTAAATAACTGGATAACCGTATCTTGATAATGTTCGCCACTCACCGTTAATGCCTGTTGATATCAAATCTGCATATTTATGCATATCAAATAGTGATACGTATGTAAGGAATGAGTTTGTTTATTGTGAATGATTCTCGGATTTTGCGACAATTTTGCCAATTAACGAAACCTTCAATGTGAAACTATCCCTCGCCAATAAAAATTATTTTGTCCACAAAATCGGCATTCATTGCTCGATGATCCAATTGGTGAACTCTCTCTGTCGTGCATGGTATGTTAACAGAAGCTGTTCAGGAATTTGCAAGCAATGGAGATCTAAAGTTTTAGTAGAAGTACGGTAAAAATTGGCTATTGAAATGAGTAATTCTTACGCACGCTTGCGAATAAATGTCTAGTTCTTAGCTTTCGGGTACACAATCAAGCTGCCGTCATAGTTTCTTCTGAAGTGTAGAGTGTTTTACTTCAATAACTAAGCCAGTATTTTTGAATTTTTCGATTATTCTTTTACAGGTGATAAATTTGGATTTATTATTAATTATTTCTACTCAAAGTTAGACATCGCACTTTACGAACTGGAGCAACCAGAGTCTACTATTTTGATAGTAATTTTAACAATAAGGACGCATTTTTGTATCTTGTAACACTCCATTTTCTACTAAAATCTATGTATATATATTTCTTATCAACCTGTTGCAATTATCCACCTGTAAAATCACGCCTGCCAAAATGACGTACAATTTCAAATTTTAGGCTGTTATTAAAAAATTAAAGCTGAAATAACTGAATGCTCGGTCTTGCTACTGGCATCAACAGGTAAAGCTTAAATAAGCAAACATAACAAAACGAGTTCAGTTTATCGTCAATAACTTTTCTTAAGTCTGGATTAATTTGAGAAAATTACTGCAAGTTAAAGTATCAGTATACATAATTTATATATGTAGCTAATGGTTAATATTTGTATATTTCTTAGAAGATTGACAGTACCACGAAACAGAATTCTCTCTTAATTCTTAATAAACAACCTTTGTTTACAATGATTAATTGAGACGACATACATATGCATATGTATCTCTACGAGAACTAACAAAACATAACATTCTCGTTCTTAAGTAATATACAACAAGATTTAGAGATCTTCTGCATTGTTTATCAGTTTCGTCTATTATAATCATCTAATTAAATCGTTGGAAATAGGTATATATCTTGTAATTACGGCATCGCAAAATAAGAAGTCTTGTCCAAATTCTACATAAGAAAATTTATTGAGGTATTTATACTCAAACCAATTCAGAATTCTGTATTTAATAACATATTCTATACATAAGTAAATACCCGAAGGCTGAAATAGGGTTGGAATCTTTACGAGCAGTATTGTCAACAGTTGATTTAAATCGTATATGAGGAACCTTTGCTTGGTTGCGGGCCTAACTTCAGGACATTAATCAAGTAGCGAGCCTTAAGTAGATAATAAGTAGTAATAAATAAAAAAGGACAAAAGTTCACACATTTATTTATAATACATAGATAATACAAGAGGTACTTAATGAAAACAAGATAAACAATCAGAACATTCGGCCCGCGGGCCGGAGGTTACCCATATATGATTTAAATCATTATTTCATGAGTGTAAAGTTCTTAGAAACAACTAAATTCGCAGTAGATACTTGAGGCAATAATAGAAAAACCATCAAATATTCTAACATAATGTTTATTGATCAAACGGTATTAGTCGTTAAAATAATCAATTAATAAAAATCGTAGTCAGTAAAGTCACTCGTCAAAAAAATATGCCACCTGTAATGTGCTTATTATATATTATAAAGAACTCTATCTATAAAAAATATACATGATGATTGATGAGAATAGCCTATTAAAAGTATTATACAAACGAAACGGAATTTTAAAACAAAATTTTACAGTTGGATATGGTTGAATATGAACTATCACGTGAAAATATTTTTGAATAAATGTCACTTGCGGTTAACCGGAAGTGTGCATCAACTTCGATTTTTTAAATAGCATACTATAAAATAAATTACAAGTTCAGCTTTTATGATAAATTTTACCTAATTTTACCTAAATACCATTCCTTCTGAGTTATTCGCAATTAAAGAAAAAAATGACAGGTAGCGATCTTACTTAATAGTGATATTACGCCAGGTAGGAGTAAAAGAGACGAATGAAATTTTGCATACGGACAGCTGACATTATGTAGTTACACAACATTTAAAGTTCTTCTCTGTAATATTATATAGAGCGTTTAAAAAACTAGTTGCTATTCTGATTCTACAAAATATTCTCTTTTAATCTGCATTAGGTGTTCCGATACCTAAAATGGAAGGCGAATAAATTATAACGATTTAATTAACCTCCGTACATAAAATGCTCAGATATGCCAATTTACTTAAGCAAGGGTGCTTAGCTTATTTGTTTTTCTACTCCCATACTTTAATTGTAATACGAGTATTAGGTATGCTGAACCTGTACTTTAATTATGTACATTACGATACAGATGTTCATTACGATACAAGTTTATTCCAATAGGTTAACAGCGTAATTAAACATAGATATACGTAAAATATTCACCGACAGTTAACGTATAGAGAGAAATGTCAACATGACATATGAATCAATTCATACTGACATTACTCATGACGTAACGGACAAGATCCAAAAATTCGACAGTATAGAAATCTTAATATATTATTATTTAGAAATCTCATATATTTAAAAAAATTATTATCTTCGCTACAAATGATTAAGTGTCTTATATGTTGGTATGTAGGATTTTGATTTTATGTTCTATATAAATATACAGGATGGGACATTAGTGGGAGGAAGTCCAATTACTCCTGTATTATAAGAGAAATGAGAAAATGTTATTGAGATAAACGTTGAAGCGCATGGGAGGCTATAGCCTAAAAAATATGTTTTACTATACAGGGTGCCAAATAAAGACAGGGTAAACTAAACTTAGTTTATTTTAAATAGAACACCCTCTATATTTTTACTGTTTACGATTCTTCTAGATCCCACCTTTATTATAATATAGGGTTTTGCTGTTATTCAATTTACTTTAGAATGTATGAGAAGTTTTGCATAAATTTAATAACAAAGTTGGCACCTCCTACCGTACTACAGCCTCCACATAAAATAATTTATTTGCGCTAGAAAAATTTCTAATGTTATCTCCGTTAATCGGAAATTAGTTACTTATCGGAGTATTCAAGATTTATATACAGGGCGAGACATAACTCGGAATGTTTATTTTCTCTTCTATTTCAAATGGAACAACCTGTATTTTATTATTGCAGTACACTCCTCTCTTCACGAACTTTATTATTTATTAAACATTCCCTATAGCTAAATGCGTAGGTTTTGAGTTATTACACAATCTGGATATCATTGAGGCATATTAAAAACAAAACCGCAGTCTAGATGGATAGTAAACTTCAAGTACGCGGAATCCATGGAGATTTTATCAAAAACCATTTAAGTTGGCGGAAAGAGGATTTGACAGGGTGTCCAAGGTTACATGAAAATAACAAAAAGAGTTTTTAATTGAAAAACGAATTGAAAACGTTGAAAATTGGTATCCTGAACAAGTAATTTCAAAATTGTAATATTACAACGTATTTAAAAGCTATTAAAGTGTATTTTTGGTATTAACGTCAACACGCCGAAGTTCTAAAGCAGAAAATCCGGAAGAAGCAAAATCCATCTAGCTGCGGTTAGATTATCGTCGTCTACGCGAAGAGAGAATGTCAAGAACAGAAAATTATTCAAGCATTTTGGCACATATACACACACGCAACATTCTTCAAAATTATCAAGGTAAGGGTGGGTAGAATTATGTAATTTCATTGTAAAATTTGAACTTTTATTAATATATTAGTGAATTGAGGTATTGGTGTATTTTATTTTTAAAATTTCTTTACGTTTTAATTCATTCCGAAAGCGGAACACCTCAGTACTTTATCATACAAAGATAAGTTTGATAGTTTCCTACGAAGTTTTATGTTAAGCCAATTCGGTTCCGCAATTTTATGGGAGATATGTTCGTACTTAGAAATACCAAAAATGTATCCAAGGCAAGAATTCTGCATCTTAAGATAAATGTTGATATATTAGAATTAAATTTTGAAAATATTGGGTTCAACTGGAATTATTTTTACCATGCCTAAAGAATGGAGTTGCGAAGACAACGAAATATCAATTAGATAAATGTAGACTATCCATTTCAAGAACACTAAACACTTTAACCCACTAAACACCAAACAAGTTTTAAGTAAAACACTGACGCGTTTCAACAACAATGCTGTCATTATCAAGGCGATAATAAAACTATCCATTTCAATTAAATCAACTTTTTCACTCAATTTTGGAGCTAAACGCAAAAACTACTACTTTACGCACAAAACACCAAACACTCAACATAAATCGTTTCATCAGCCAAGCAAAGAGAGTTACGTTGTTTTACGAAGATCAAAGATCATCATAATATCATCACCATTATAGAAAATCATTCCTCACAAACCTTTAGTAAAACTTCTTATTTTGAATACAGTTCGGACTTGAATTGCTTGTAGACTTAGTCATTGCCTCTATCCTCCATCCATCTATGCAATAAATCTACAAAACAGTTCTTGAAAGAGGCTTACAAGTATGTAATTTCAAGAAATTTTGAATCTTGCCTTAGAAATCAAAAAACCTTTAACTTAAAAGCTGACAAAGGAAACAAATTTTATTGTTATAGATAAAGAATAATGCTGATCACGCCGAATAGTAGACAAAAACTATATGTCCTACTCATCGAATCTTGCTATCCCTAAGATTTATCAACGGTGTAGTAGGTTAGACCTATTTTCTTTGGCAATAGACGTATTCGCTCGGAAGCGCTCCAAATGGTTGGTTCAATATATTACCAATAGAGCATCTAAGCCGTGCAGTTAAAAAATCCATTGATATTTAAGATTCTAAACATTGAGTTGCTGGAAGATGCGATATTTCTATAGTATTCCAATTCCAGTTACTTTGACCTATCTTCAAAACTTATTGGTTCAAAATAACTTGGACCCACAAATTGTCCGAGCATTTATTTATATTACCGACACTTGCATGAAACAGAATATATTTCTGTTTAATGAAAATCGTTATGAACAAAAAACGGCAATGAATAATGCCTTATCACTCTTCCTAGCTCACTTTTTAATGAATCGTTTCGAAAAGGACATCCGGAAGGAATGTGCAGGGTGGGCCACTAAGAGAGGTAAGCGACCGCTAGTTTATCAGTTTGAATGGAGTAATGAATACAGAATATAAACGCTATTTAAAGTCCACACATTTTTTTTTCAAACGAGTCCAGGATTATTCGGATAGGTTGAATAGTAACGGAAATATTGAACCTTAAACATAAACAAACAGATGGCTTTCCCTCTTCTTTATTATGACAGATACGAAAAAATGTTTGAAATTATCTGGTGTTGAACGAGTTTGTAACTGATTATTTATAGCTCATTCTGTGATTTCCTGAGATAATAGAAATTTTAAATTTGGTTATAGCAGTCACACGCTCGAACGGTAAAATCTGGAACTGGAAAATAATTTTCTGTAATAAAATACTTTTCGAGATACAGCGCCTACCTCGCTTAATAGCCCACGCTGTACATGACATTTTCGTAATATTTAAGTTTTTTCTTTTACTTTAATTACGAAAACGATAGAATGGTCAACTACTATTTCTAAATATATTAATTATAAGAAATAACAATATTTTAGCATTTGACGCGTATAGAAAGGGAATCAGTATAGTTCGCTATATTTCTTCGGATTCCCATCATTGCAAGGAGTACAAGATGGCAGATCTTATATTTTGGTTCACATACTTTGCACCTTTCGAGAATGAGCTCAAATTTCTCAAAGATGTGGCTAATAAGCTATTTTCAGCCAAATATTATAAAGTATGTAGATAGTTAGGAAATAGAATCTACTTGTTTTCGTAAAGATCTGCAATCTTTACCGGTTTTTGTTTTTTCTTATGCTGCCTTTACTACCTTGAAATAGTTATTTACGAACCAAGTGCGTGAAATCATATTTCGCTAATGAGTGACCAGTTTAAAGCGCGAGCCGTAAGGCGAGCGCTTTATGGACACGAATTCGCGAAATGTTTCACGCACGAAGTTTGTACAATATTTTTTGTACGAGAACTATAATAATAATACATATTGTTAAATACGTTATCGTTTATGACCATATATTATTCAGGTTAGGGATTTATGATTTTAAAATGTCACTGAATTAATCAAGTTCCAGTAAGTACCAACTTTACTTTTACGCACTCGTGCTTAAAGTGACTTTTTACGCACGCAAATCGAATCGTGAAATGACAGGTTTTGATAGGTGAGTACAAACAAATCTTTAACCTTAACATAATATACAGAATGATTGGTAAGAATGGCCTATTAAAAGTATTATACAAACGGAACAGAAGTTTAAAACAAAATTTTGCAGTTGGGTATGGTTGAATATGAACTATCAAGTGAAAATATTTTTGAATAAATATCACTTCCGGTTAACCGGAAGTGGACATCAACTTCGATGTTTTAAATTGCATGCTATAAAATAAATTACTTACAAATTCAGCTTCTATGGTAAATTTTACACATATTTCATGCATCATACCCTATACCTAAATACCATTCCTTCTGAGTTATTCGCAATTAAAGAAAAAAAGTGACAGATAGCAATCTTACTTTAAAGTGATATTACGTCACGCAGGAGTAAAAGAAACGAATGAAATTTTGCATACGTACAGCTGATATTATGTAGTTACACAACATTTGAAGCTCTTCTCTGTAACATTATACAGGGTGCTTAAAAACTTAATTGCTTATAAATAAGTTCAATCTTCGAAAAGCTGATTTTTTTAAATGGTAAGGTATATATTTTCTTAGTTATGTTGGTTCTACAAAAGATTCTCTTTTAACTCGTATTAGGTGTTCCTATACCTAAAGTGGAAAGTGAATAAGTTATTAGGATTTAATTAACCTCCGTACCTCAAATGCTCAGATATGTCAATTTACTAAAGCAATAGTGCTTAGCTCATTTGTTTTACATAGTTACTTGCCACTTATTTTGACGTCTGTCATTTTGTTAATCGTATTTTCGTAAATTCTTCTCATTGATTTATGGGAATAAGGGATCATTTAGGCAAATAACACCAGATGTTATTCGAAGAGCAACAATTGTAGGAATACGTCTCCGAATATAGAATGCCTCAATAGAAACGGTTGCCATATCGAACCATTTAGATAACTTATTTATTTATGTTATTATTAATGTTGTTCTTATAATTTTTCTACTGTACCTTTTATATTATCTTTTTTTTAGTATTTTAATTTTACCTAATTTTTTATTACTAATTATTTAGACCTTTGATGTAAATTTACTTTATGTTGATTATTCAAATACCGTTTGTTGGGAGTATCTAGGAGAATTCTTAGATAATCTAAATTTTTTACTGATATTGTTCTTCGCCATTGTTGTGCAAACATATCGGTTGCTAAAACTTTTATATCTTATAAATTCTTAGACATTTTTGCTGATCATTGGTTGTAAATGTTAGTATATGTTTCACTAAACGTTCCATACGTTTATTTTACTATTTGATTAGATTCACTTTGCATAATTTTTTTTATGTGGTGGGTACTTAGTTGCTGAATCTGTAATTTATTTTATAGCATGCTATTTAGAAAACCGAATTTGATGGCCACTTCCGGTTAACCGGAAGTGATATTTATTCAAAACTATTTTCACGTGATAGTTCATATTTAACCATATCCAACTGCCAAATTTTGTTTTAAAATTCCGTCCATTTGTATAATACTAATTATAATACTTTTAATAGGCCCTTCTCACCAATAATGTTAAACAGTTTGATAGTAGTTCCGGAATTTAGAAATTTATATCAATGGAGCTTCTCACTTTATTAATAAATTGTACTGTTGACAAAACAAGAATTAAGTTTGTTTATTAATTAAACACAGAAAAACGTACTATAAGCGATATATAGAGTCATCATTTCTTAAGAAACTATTATTGGTATAGATAATTTCGAATTTGCAGTATTTTAATAAATATGTTCATATATGCCAGCAGATCTTTCTGGAACATTCCGTGTTATACATTTTATACTTAAATTTTGTTCGGTTTTTGTTATATATTGTATTATTACAGGCACATTTTCTATGCCGCAGTTTAGTTTTGCTTTTTGTTTGATAAGTTAAATAAGGTAATATAGACGGGACTACAGTATATGTAGTGATATTAACTTATTTCTGAGCTCGATTAGAAGCGAGTTCTGCTATTCCTATAACAGGTACTCATTTAACTGATTCACTGTATAGGTGCATATCATTCAATTGGTTGAAATAATAGAGAAAACGTTTAGTTATATCAATGTTACATGATAATCTACCTGAGGTAAGAATCGTGACAGAAAGCTTTCGGTGGCGCCCATTTCAATTATTTTCTTAAAGTTTAAAGATGTCACCGTAATTTTATTTTATAATTATTCGTAATTACTAGTATTATTTCTAATAAAGAAGAGTAAGAATTAAATGGTGTGTGTAAATGTTTTATAATTAGTAGAATGCGTCAAGTGTCTTAACAATATACACTAACAACAAGTGAAATATGTAGACAATTCCTACATCCGTCCAAGAAGTGTTACAACAACTAATTTAATAGTCATAATTGTATTATGATGTCATACTTAATGATTTATCATCTATATTGTAGTGAATATATACCTACGAATGTAACTACAATAGCGTCTTCAAACATGTTAAGAAATACAACAGTTTGACACAACAGTTTTAATACAGAACAACAAATTTTAATTTTTTTTTTTTCTTTATGAATTATATACATACTTATTTTGTTTTATATTCTTATTTCCTACTGAAGACATGTTACTGCGGGTACATATAGAGATTTTTCTGCGCGAATACAAAAGTGCATTGAGGCTGGTGGCCGCCAATTTGAACATTTAATTCGATATCCGTCTGCTTTTTTCAACTGTTTACCTTATGAAAACAATTTGTAGCTACTATTAACATATATTTTCAACTTTTACATTTAAAAAACGAAGGAAAAACATTGCTACACCGACTTTTATTATGTCCTCATTTTTTCGAAATATCTCCATTAATATTAATTTGAGGTCATATGTGGTATTCACAACTTATAGCTTTAGAATTTGATAAAAAAATACCATATGCTATTTGAAAAAAAAAGAATTGACCTTGCTATGACCTTTGTGTCTTTCTTTAGTGACAACAGTAGCGCCATCGAATGAGCACCTTCATATAGTTCAACTTTTGTCTAACACTTTTCTTCATAACACTAATTATTTCAAATATATTACAGTGTTACACTTTAAATGGACCATCCTGTATATACTCACATATACACAGATCTATTAATTCCTTGATTTGATTGGTTCTAGAGAAAAAAGAGGGTGGTTTCACGACTATGACGTACAAATGAAGCCCAAACATGTTAAAACCTGTTCAGACATGCCGGTTAGAATGATAATAACTTGATAGTTTCTTTTAACTTACTCATAAAAATATCTTTAGACATACAATACATTTAATACATACAGGGTTTCCACGGCAGAGCGGGACATAGGGAGAATACATAAAATCGGTTTTCTGTGAATATTATCTATACTTCATCGAAATTTAAGTGTCGCATATTATAACTGGGTCAACAATGAACATTTCCACAATCATAGTACAAAGAAAATCATTTTAATAAAGCCACGGCCGCTTGCAGCATCTCACATGTTAAAAAGCCTTATTAGAAATTTACGTGTAATAGATTTAAAAATTATAATTTTCTGGCTTTATTAAAATGACTTTCTTTGTACTATGATTGTGGAAATGTTTATTGTTTGCCCAGTTATAATATGCGGCACGTAAATTTCGATGTAGTATAGATAATATTCACCGAAAACCGATTTTATGTATTTTCCCTATGTCCCGCTCGGCCGTGGAAACCCTGTATATGTATAAAAAAAACAATTCTCAGAAACCTGACGTGATAGCCAATATTTAAAAAATATTTTCAGAATTACAATGAAAAAGTCCATAACGTACACGTATAAGAGTGTAAAAAAAACCCTGTTGACCAGTGTAATTAACATTTGTATGTATAAAGTAACTACTACATGGAAACAATTTATAGTACAAGTATACAAATGTTTGCTTATTAAGATATATTTTTTTTAAGTATTTCATGGTTGACATTTCAGTGGCCAAAACATTTGTCTCACTTTTAAAAGAGGAGATACAAATCAGTTTTAATTTTTTTTTTTATGTGTGGTGAGTGCTTAATTGCAGTGTCTCTAAGCTGTATTACTTATCTGGCTATAACTGCAACTCTCGGGGTGTACTTTTGTTTGTGTTAATTGTGTTCAAATGGATTTGTGACAGCATCATGTCGCCTTTTATAATGCCGCACTGTTAATCACTTTGTGCTCAACAGCGAATGGTAAGTCGATTCGGATTTCAATTCTCTAAAAGAATGTCGCCGTCCCTCCAATAGAAATAAATGCAAGCAACTATAATCTTCCTAACCTTGCACAGCTATATAGTAAATGATAATACTATCAGATAAATAAAATGAAACAAATAACTGTGCCGTAAAAACTTATTGAAAATATTTTTATAACTCTACATTACTCTATGTACGAGATCGTATATGAGAATGGAACATTTTAAAAACAGGTTCAAATAAAATTTATGTAATATCGCAAGAAAAACAACTTTACAATATTATGTGGCCTTTGCTACGATTTTAATTAAATTGCAAGCACGTAAGCATTTATCTTCCTGGAAACTCTCATAGCGGTTACTAGAATCGGATAATGCTTTGCAAATAAGCACGTGACAAAATGTACATAATTGACAACCCGTTATACATTTCGTTTTCAGAAATGAGTGCTTTTAATCTATTATATGCAATTAGCAACACAATCCTCCTAATGTGTATGAGTTTAATGCGGAAGTATGAATCTATGGAGGATTAAGATCTGAGTTTGACATTTAGGAATCTTTCTTTCTCAGTTTAACTCTGTATTTTAAATTTTATATTAAAAATATATTCAAATTTACTTTTAAAAATATTTTTATCTGTCAAGAATAGAATTAGAATCGTTTCCAAACAATCACAAGTTTCTTTTCAATTTTCATTATAATAATAATAATAATATATAATTTAATTCCGTAATGCAATACTGCGTGGAACAAGTCAAAGAAAAATACATATTGTGTTTTTTACAATAGTGAAAGGTACATAAATACAACACATAGCATATAACACGAGTTAAAATTCATAAGTTAAAAAGTCTTTTAGACTGTAGAACGCATTTGCACACAGTAGATGGCACAGATCTCTTTTAAATTGAGTTTGTGGCTTTTCCTTTAAAGTCTTTGGTAGATGATTATACACCTTCACTACATGTGTCATAACACTTTTGATAACTAAACACTTTTTTGTTTGTAGCGTATTTAAGTGCCTGTTTTTAACGCCTCTAGTGTTGTGCTCGTGTTTTAGTTCCTGCTCGGCAAACAAACTGTAGTTCATTTTCACAAAAACCGCACACTCAAGTATGTACAAGGACGGTAGAGTAAGTATATCGTTGTCAATAAACACCCGTTTACACGACTCTTTATGTTTCAGGCCAAAGATCCGTCTCAAGCACAGCTTCTGCAAAACAAAAATGCGCGACACCTCCACCGATGCACCCCAGAAAACAATGCCATACTTTAATCTGGAATGGACAAAGGCATAGTATGCATTCAGCGCCGCTTCCGTATTTACTGAGTTCGCAATGGTATGAAGAGCATAACTAAACCCAGATATTTTTCCGGCCAAATAGTCAACATGATGCTTCCAGTTGAGCTGGCTGTCCATATATATGCCAAGGAATCTTACTTCATCGTCAGAAGACAGCATTTGCCCCTTATAATCTAATGCAAGTTTAGGCTTTTTGAAATATCCGAATCGAATGATTTCTGTTTTATTAACATTCAGTTTCAAATCGTTATGTAGAAACCATTCGTCAAATCTTTTGGTTGTCGTTGTAATTTCCTGTACAATATCTTCTTTGTTAGTCCGTATTATGACTGATGTGTCGTCAGCATATAATGTGATGGTGTGGTTAACGATAGTTGGTAAATCGTTTGTGTAAAGTAGGAAGAGGAGCGGGCCCAAGATAGATCCTTGAGGGACTCCTCTCTGTACTAACTGCCAGTCAGAAAACAACAATCTTCCAGATTCCTCGTCTATTGATTCGACACGCTGCATCCTGTTGGTGAGATAAGAACGTATCAAATCTAAAGATACGCCCCTAATTCCCATGCTTTCCAATTTACGATACAGTTTAATGTGGTTTACACTGTCAAACGCTCTTGACAGGTCCATAAAGATCGCAATCGTCTCACAGTCATCATTAACACCTTCCAAGACAGCCTGCAGCACCTGATATACCGCCCTGGTAGTTGCTCTTCCTTTAATATAGCCATTCTGCCTTTCAGTAATAATGTTGCATTGTTCGATAAACCCATATATTCTTCTAGATATAATTTTCTCAAAAATCTTAGAGATGTTAGGTAGAAGAGATATAGGTCTGTAATTCTCTATGTTTCTTTCATCATCTTTCTTATGTATTAATTTTACAGCAGCATGTTTTAGTTTGTCGGGAAACACACCAGTTTGCAAACAGATATTAATCACTGGCACCAGAACCCTTGCAAACGCCATACTACAAAATTTGATTAACCTTACAGGTATCTCGTCAAAACCGACGGAGTTAGTGTTTTTCATTTCTAAAATTATATTATTTACTTCTGTGGCAGTCGTCGGAGTAAAGAACAAAGTCACAGGATTTCTAGGTATGTGGCAATAGTCAGGTAAATTCTTCTCCATATCTTTGCATGCATCGATAAGGTAAGTATTGATGTACCTCAGTGTTTCGTGTTTGTCATCATTTATTTTGTCTCCAATTTTTATTTTCGTTATGTCAGATTTCTTATTTTTTGTATACCCAGTAATTCGCCTGACCAATTGCCATGTTGCTTTTACTCTGTTTTGAGAGTTATTAATATATTGGCTGTTTGCCTTCCTTTTTCAGCTGCAATTTCAATTCTCAATGCATTACAAAAGGTTTTGTAGCTATTTGCCTCAATGATGCCATTTTTCATATCTTCATACATCTGTCTTTTAATTGTAGTTTTGTTCTTAATTTCATCTGTTATCCAATTATTTGTTTTTTTTATATCGTTTCTATTTCTTGCCACTTTTTTTGGACAAATGTCATTAAATTTATTCATTATGACTTCCAACAGATTATTATAACAGGTGTCCGCGTCGCAGTCATTTATAATCGATGACCAATCGATAGTATTGAGGTACTCCTCCATTTCAGTAAGATTATCGGAAGTAATTATTCTCCTTTCTGTATATGTGTTTTCTACCTTGGCGGAGGAAATGGGCATTATAATTCGTAACCTCTGCGCATAATGATCCGATAATGCCGTAGCCACAACACTGCTAGAGAAATCTTTAATATTAGTAAATATATTATCAATCGTACTTACAGTGTTTTTTGTAACCCTGGTCGGTTCCGTTATGGTTATTGACAGATCAAATGAAGCGATAACGTCCTTCATTCGTTTTGCATTACTATTATCTTCCTTCATCACATCTATATTAAAATCTCCCAAAAGTATTATTTTACGATTATGCTTCATAGTTGCAGTCTGTAGTATATCTTCTAAAACGGTGAAGAATACATTTAAATCTCCCGATGGGGCTCTATATATATTTATAATTAGCATGCTATATTTGGGTATATATACACTGCTGCACTCAACCACCATTTCTATGCTTTTCTGTCTCAGATTAGTCATCTCCACGAAAGCAACATCATCAGCAACAAAAATGCAGCACCCACCATGTTGCCTTTCTGCTCTGCAGAATGAAGAAGCCAATACGTATCCATCCAGGCACATTCCCGACATACCGTCAGCCGTCAACCAATGCTCTGTCAGTGCAACAACGCGCACTTTTTCATCATAACTGTTTAAGAAGATATCCACCTCACCTACCTTATTCATGAGACTTTGTATATTTTGGTGGATTATTGTAAAAATACATTTGTCTAAGTAATCACATTTTGTGTTTATTATGTCGTGGCTACATTCGTCAAGAGCTTGCGAAAATAATAGGTATTAATTTTGACGCCTGTTGGCCATAGTTCTGGGTTCTTAAAATTATCAGAGTTTTCTGCTAAAATTGATACTTTGAAAGAAGAATAACATTTATCAGTTTAGTTATTCTGTAGGATATATAAAACCTACTTTTTTTAAAATAAATGTTAATACATTTTTGATATCAAATTTAACGTGGTGTTAAACGGCTCTTAAGCAATATAAATTTTAAAATAATCAGCGCGTCCTTATAGTGATCATTTACTAATGAAAATGAAAATATTAAAAAGCAGCACACCAAAAACCATTCTAAATTGAACAATACTCATAGTGGAAAAGCTAGCACTGGCACGAAGTCAAGTCCATTATGAGTGGACTCGCACTGTACATCGCATTTATTTCTGTATTGTTAAATGATTAACACATTATAAACAAAAATGGCTTCCTTTTGGTCATTGTTTTTTATATAATTTTCTTGCTTGGACTGTGCAACTTCAACTTTCTCAGATCGTTTTACGTTAAGGAATCATACAGTTCATAATTATCTTGTTTTACTATCTTTTCTTGGTCATCTCCGATTGAAACCTTTACTATTGCACATAGATTTTTTCTTTCGTCATTTATAATTTTCTTTAAATTTGCGAAAAAACGAATTCGAAAATTGTGGAATTTAACCAAGTTATCGCTAAAACATTTGTTGTACATATTTTTTCATATGAAAATACTATGAAATTTGTATGTTAATGTTTCGTTTTACAAAAGGAACAGCTCTACCCATGTTGTACGTGACAAAAGAAATTGTCAAAATTCTAAACTTCTTCAAATTCTAGTCCTAATCCTGGATTATATAATAATAAATGTAATAAATGTCTTTATTGAACCATAAAATGATAAAAGAACACAAAAGTCGAGCAAAGCAAAAAGTAAAAAAAAAGACAAAACAATAATGAAAATTATATTAGCTACAAAACCAGTAGGTGTGATCCAGATTCTTGGACTTATATTACAGTACGGCGTGATGCATTCAATTTTTGTTTTTTTTATTATCTGCTCTTATTCAGGCACGATATACATATAGTATTCAAACAGAGCGTATACTGGATTTCTTTTGCTTTTAGGTTGTAGTATTAGGCATATACTCGACTTAATTATTGCATATACAGTATATATAAATTGGCACGTAACAAAAGCCTTGCAAACTCTAGCTTTCGTTGTAAAATTTAAGAGTGCTCTATGCGGGTAGAGTTTTTCAAGGTTGGAATATGCACATTTCATATATTTATTAATTTGCTCCTTGTACCTAAAACTATTGTCCATAATTAAACCAAGGTTCTTTGCTGAGTTAACAATAAGTATAGTAGTAGATTTTACTCTAATAGTGATCGTATTCTGAAGAATACAGCGTTGCCCTATCAAACAATAGAGTCTGACATTTGTTCGGATTCAGATGTACGCTATAATCCAACCCAGATCGCAAAATAGAATTTATGTCATCATTCAACTTTATAATTGCAACTGCACAATCACTGGGCTCAAAAGATAAATACAATAATTCAACATCGTCAGCATAAGTATGAAAAGAACATCTAACATCTTTGAACAACTGAGATGAATAAATAGTAAATAAACTAGGTCCTAGAATAGATCCTAGTGGAACACCGCAACCAACACTCAAAAGATCAGACAAACGCGAACCTAATTTAACACACTGGACTCTGTCCGATAAAAAGTTCTTAATTAGAAGAACGGATCGCTCACTTATGCCGAGCTGTCGTAGTAAAAAAACTAGAAGCTGATGATCAACTGTATTAAATGCTTTACCAAAGTCAAGCAAAACAAGTACAGTTATTAAACAGCAGCACTCGCAGCTATATCCTGCTTGAAATCCGGATTGTGTTTCAGGAAGAATATCGTATTCCCTAACAAACTCCGTTAGTTGAAGCAAAATTACTCTTTCAAATATCTTGGATATAAGAGGAAAAATACTTATTGGACGTAGATGACTGAACTCCATCGGATTCTTCTATGACTATAAAATAATATGACAATACCCCGATCTCTTTTCAAATTTGTATAGACAGTTTCCTACGTTGCAATATTTCCCGAGAACATTCCTTATAATTCTTTTTTTTATCAACAGGTATAATATACCTATTGTGTATCACATTTGTTAAAAAAAAACATATTAAAATCATTTTTATCAGAAGCTCTATATCGCTATAAACAGTTATCATTTAATTTTCGTTACTCATTACTTACTTTAATTAATTCTCCACTTCAGTAGTGATTCCTTAAGCACTCGTGTTCCATACTAACTTATAATAATAAACACACAATTAATGAATTATTAATATTACTATTGCTTATAACGCAATTTTTCTGTTGAATTAATTTCAATTACATATTTTAATACAAGTTTCAATTATCTAACCCATTGTATAAATATATTCATAGCTAGTAAACTATGCCGATTATTTTTTTCAAACAAAACGACAATTGCATTATTTTTACTGCCTTAATTGGTGATCCATTCTGTTAGCAATGCACGTGAACAGTAATTAATAACAAATTCAACTAATTTTTTGTGAAAAACGAAATAATGCTTATTGATTCTACTACATTTCACTTCAATAACTATCAATAATAAACTACAGTAGAACCTCGATTATCCGTGCTGGTCGGGACTGAACCAAGCCCGGAAAATCGAAAAGCACGGTTAATCCGCACCTACTTATTTTAGTCAAAAAAGTTGTTTTACAAATTATTATGACTACCTACTTACCGTAGGTACTACGAAAAAATATCTAACTTGGAATAAATATAAAATTAAGCTGGTAAAGTTTATTATGGCAAAGAAAATATTTAAAAAACAATATAAAATTCTCAAAAAACACATAACATATAGATATAAAAAAAATCAAAACATGCTTTTCTTATTACAATAATTGTGGAAAAAATTAAATCAACACTTAATTAATTTCTGAGTAAATTCATTTTTTATTTATTAATACGAGTCGATTGGAATGATTCTTCAACTTTCATTGACAATTGAATCGAAGAAAGTTTAGATTTCGATAAACTTCCAATAACAAATTTGAAGATAGAGCGCTACAGAAGTTTTTGATGAAAAACATATTTAGAAAAAGTTAAAATTGTAGGAGATATTGCAAAACGATTCAAGGCGTTAACGTGGAAAGCAGTATAAGTTGTACGATGTATACGATGATGGTACCGCGAATTGACGTGCACCGTTTGTACTAATTCGCATTCTCCACGGATAATTGAAACCCGGATAATCGAAGCTGTTTGCTAACACGGTTAATCCGCAGCACGGTTAATCCGCACACGGATAATCGAGGTTCTACTGTATAATCATTTCTTAATTTATTTAATCTATGGCAAACGTTTATTTGTGATTCTACTGTAATTTACATATGTCTTATGGGAAATCTGGCGAAAAGTAGATTAATATTATTGCAAGATAGGAGTTCAGTTTATTTATGTGTATTTTCAATTTGTACCACTTTACATGCTATGTTTCGATAATTATTAACACGCCAATAATTTGTATTGCAAGTGTGAACTGAAAAGTAAATATTTTTCAACCATATTTTATAACAATAACTGTTTATTATAAAAAATTTTGAATACATATTACTTCAGAACAAGGCCCATACTTAAACAAGGAATATCGAAATATTGACGAGAGTGAAAAATTATTATGTAAAGCCTTGATTGTAATCCATCACACAACCATCTAGTGGAACAACAATTCATCACTTTTTAGAAAATGTTAAGCGCCATTGTAGCAAGGGTTAATAAATTTTATTTTTTTGCTTTTTGCGTCACAATGGAAATACTAATATCATGTTTCAGTTCTAAGGAGAATTCCTTTACTTACCTTACATAAAACTATTAGATAATTAATAGGAGATGTATGTACCTAACTAGTTTGAGTTTAGAAACATAAATAGCTACTAATTTTTATTTGACACAACTAGTATAATTTCAACCTTGCTTATTATTATGAAATGTGATATAACTTTAAACCGTTAAAAACTGAAATAACGAGTTAGTTTTCCAAACTAAGTATCTCTTCCTTTATATTGACGTTTTCAAACCATATATCATTTTTAATTACTTTTTTATTTACTTTCTTTTTTTAGATCATATTTATTTTCGTATATCTTTAAATATAATAAATATTATTTTTGTTTTTCAATAAAGATTATAATAGACAAGTGCCAGATTTAAAATTCACCATCTGATAATAGGACCTTAATAATTTATAACGTTATGAGAACAAACAATCAAGAAATTAATTTTACCGCTGTTCATGAAATAATACAATTATCGTAATTGTTTACGACCATTCTTTCTGACTATTCATTATATCTAACAAATTCATCAGACACTATCTTATTTCTTGTATTAAATAAATAATACTCGGAATACTCGATTATTTTTTATGCTACGATTTGCTGTCATAATATTACATTAACAAATTAAAAAAAGAAAAAGCAAAGGTAAGTTTTGATTTTTATATATGCAAATGCGCATACCACTTCAAATTCTAAATTATGATAGTGTAGGTTGGAACGCATTTTAAAATTTTAATGCTACTGTGTATGGATAGGAAAAGAAATTGAACAATGACAATCCATCGACAAAATTATTAATGCTCGGAGTTTTACAATTCTTCTACATTCCCCATTAATGAGAAATAAATCAAAAATATCGTTTCTTTTCTGTAATGTATTTCATTCGCTATTTTGTGTGACGGATATAGACTATGGATATTTATTGTAGGTACAAATACAATATCCATTTTTTCAACATTCAAGGATAAGTAAGATTTTAAATGCATTAAAAAGACGTATGTTTCGGACTTTCACCGGGAAATCACTAATAACTCGAAAACCGTAAAAGATAGGAGCTAATATGTCTAATAATTAATGATAGAGGATTATTAATGTATGCAAAAATGTAGTAGTATATAGTCTGTTGCATAAAAAAAGTGACTTTTATATATGTGAACTTGTTGAAATGAACGTTAATTTAGGGCGGCCCTGTAAATATAAACATAATTTTGGAGGCGTAAATTTTACGTATTTCAGCTAGTAAAGTGTCAAATATCAAGTACCTATTCATCTGGAAAGGATTCCAGAAATACAGAACTTTTAACATAATGTTGCAGTTGGCCGTATTGAGCGATCTAAAAACCTAAAAAAATATACCATGCCTAGGTATTTAAATTAAGAAAGTTGATGTGAACTTTCGTTAAACTGAAAGTGAGATAAAATCACGAAAAATTGTAACACACAACGCATTAGCAAGAAAATCACATTTTCATAAGTACTTTTACAATAAAATTGTTTAAACTAATATATTAATAATAAACGTATAGAAAAATAAACATTAATCTTGAAGTTCCATCTTGTGTTGTAAAGAAGTATTGTAGGAGCAAAACCAACTGAAATTTGAGCTATTTAAAAACAGATGACTCTAACAAAAGTGAAAAAGACACGATTCTGCGCTACAAAGATACTCCATTTTGTGGGTTTTGAACGCTATTGTTTCTATTTTCAGAACGTACTCCTTGTTGTGTTGCGTTCTTTGCACATTTGTTTTGAAAAACTAAAATCTGTTAACTTTATAAAATAATTAATGTACTAAGATTTAGGTAAGGATTTACCTTTAATTTCATCTAAATGTATAAACATAGTTGCGAGATAAACTGTCAAAATTATTCAAGAGCGGTTCCGCAAATAACCGGGTTTTTGAAAACATCTTCAATGAAAATCTTTGTTTTTTGCAGTTTTTGTGATTTAACATTCTACGCAAGAGCAATATAGACTTTTATTCTTTCTTTCTTTCCAAAGCTGTTGAGTAGTGAGGTAAAACAGTTGTTAATTTTATTTTTTATCTTAGGCATTAACCTAATCAGAATTACTGTAGAAAATGAATAATTTAGTCGTTCCCCCTTCGCCAAATTGGTATGAAAGCAAAATTCTTGCTTGTACCGTCGATAACACTTTAATTTATGGTTCCAAAACTGAAATAGTGATCATCAAACCACGGCCATACGATGAACCAGCCGATATTAAAGTTATGCTTCATGCTCATTATGAAAGGTTGCGTATACCTATTTATTGTTTTCTCTACTTTCTCTTTAATTATCCAATTGATTTGTTATTTTAGAATTACGTCAATTGATGTAAATCCTAACTGGGAATTAGGTAACATGTTGGCTGTTTCTGCAGGTGAAGACAAAGTTGTTAAATTGTGGAACATGGAGGATTACAGCTGCAAATGTATAAATAACGCTCATACGGTAGGTAATGATATTCCAAATACAATATTGCAGATTCATATTGGCTAAATTAAGGATTTATAACTTTCAACTTATGCAAGTATTATATATTGAGCCCTATTATAACAACCAATAAAGAATTGTATAATTTCTACATCGTCTTAAAATATAATTATATAATACATTCTAGTCAAATTCAGAAAAGTTAATTGGTGCTTCTTTTGCTGGCAATGATAAAATAGTATCGGTAACAGAAAATGGCTTTATTACTATCTGGCTTAACGTTAACCAATGAAGTGAATCCTTTAAAGAATGTTTTCCCTTTTAAAGTACAAATCACAACGTTAGCAGTATGCCCACATTCACCATGGTTAGTTGCATTTGGAGTCCGACAGGGATTAGTTATAATAACAGATCTTAGAAGTAAGTTCATTATAATTGATTTAATTTTTCTTTTCCTATTGATAGCGTTTGTGTTTTAGAGAATGGTAAAATCTTATATAAAATGCGTGGTCATGATAAAAGTATTATTTCGTTAAGTTGGTGTCCAGTTCCATATAATGTTTTCCCAAGAAATACAATTAAAAGAATAACAGACACTAAAAAACATAACGGGGAAAGTATTGAACCTGATGCAGATACGTCTAAAAGTGAAATTAAAGAAGATAATAATGAAGAAACCAACTTAAAAAAAAATATTAACGAAGAAATTGATATAAAAGATGTTACTAAAGAAGTTGGTTTACAAGAACATGCGAAGGAAGTTGATGTAAAAGAAAAAGTTACCAAAGATGTTGATTCAAAAGAAAATATTCATGAAAAACTGGATTTGAAAGATGAAGTTGAAAATGTTCTACAAAATAATATTGAATATGATACACTAACTGACATTATAAATAATAAAGAATTGGACAACATTCAAAATTCTGATTTAAAAATCAAAAGTTCAGATGCAGACACAATTTTAAGTAGTGATTGTGTTGAAAAGATAATCGAAACTAGTAAAACTGTTCCCATTGAAAACCAAGAACAAAGTGTAAAGTTATATCTTGAACAAACAGATAAAGATATTCAAGATTTAAAATTAGAAAAAGAAAATGACAATCACAATAATTCAAAAGATCAACTACTTGCAGATGACAAAACTATTACAGATATTAAACTGGAGGAAGAAAATAAACATAAGTGTATTGCTGATGACACATGTGATACTAGTGTGATAGTCAATGAAGAAAATAATATGCAACAATCTGATGCAAATGATATAGTTGTTGCTGATACATCACAAGGAGAAGAAAATGATAAACAAGCTACTATAAGTGACAGTAGTGTTACCGCCGATGCAACCTTAAAAGAACAAAATGACAATAAACCTACTGCACCTCCTGTAGATGAAGTAGTTGCTCCAAATGTAGTGGTCAACGAAGAAAATGGTGATATTAAAGTAGTAGACGCATTGCCAGATTTCACAAAACTTCCTAAAGAATATTTATTAGCTTCGTCAGCTAAAGGGGGGTATGTACTTTGGATAAATTCTGTTTTTAGGGGTAGCTTTTATGTAGGCATTTTTTTTCTTTAATATTGTTCTTCAGACTTTTGTTTAATATGAGTAGCTATCATAAATATTTGGCACTTGAGACTACAAAAATAATTACTGCATACCTTCCAAAATGTATGCAATAAATATATGATATGCGATATGTATGAAATAAATATTGGGATAATTTTTAAATAAGTATTTTTTCAGATCAATTTTTATTTGGCGGGCCGGCACCGATGGTCGTAAGCAAGCAGAGCTATATATGACTGGTGGTAAAAAAAGAAACTACAGAAGTGCTGATAAAATATGGATCAGCTTATGTTGGATTGCACCACACATTTTATTATCATCATCTCCAGTTGGTGAATTGCTTCATTGGGATCTAGCTAAAATAAACAAGGACACGTAGGTTACATTCTATAGAAAGTGTTATTAAATTTAATTCAATTAAAACTACTAATTATCTGAAACTTAAATTTAAAAAAAACGACAGCAAAAATTAGTATGAAAAAAATGACTTTAAAAAGTTTTTTCCTTAGTGTTGAATGCATTTTTCACCCATGAAAATTCATTCTCTATTGCTTCATTTGGTTTAAAACCATGAAGATCTAAGTTTATGTCTTGTTTTTTGGCCTATTATTTGGCTTCTGATATTCATGCCTTGCCGGCTAACTACTGGAAACCATTGCATAGAGGCTTGCATCTACTACTTTTCCAGTAAAGCGAAATGTTATATACTGACGTCAAAACAAATGGCAAGTAACTATCTAAAACAAATAAGCTAACCACCCTTGCTTCAGTAAATTGACATATCTCAGCATTTTAGGTACGAAGGTTAATTAAATCGTTATAACTTATTCACCTTCCATTTTAGGTATAGGAACACCTTATACAGATTAAAATAGAATATTTTGTAGAATCAGAATATCTAATAAAATGTATACCTTTCCATTAAAAAAAAATCTACTTTCCGCAGATAAGTAAGATCGGTATCTGTCACTTTTTTTCTTTAATTGAGAATAACTCAGAAGGAATGATATTTAGGTATGGGGATGAATGATACATGAAATATGTGTAAAATTTACCATAGAAACTGAAGCTGGTGCCCACTTCCGGTTAACCGGAAGTGATATTTATTCAAAACTATTTTCACGTGATAGTTTATATTCAACCACACTCAACAGCAAAATTTAAAATTCCGTTTCGTTTGTATAATACTTTTAATAGGCCATTTTCACCAATCACCCTGTATTATGTATATGTATTTCATAGTAACGCGCACTTTACATTTTGTTTTTTGAATTGTTTTAGAAATACACCTCAGAAAAAATTAATCCACCACGATCATGGCAGCAATTTATTCTCAATTGCAGCTCCAATACATGTTATACATAAATCTGAAGAGCATTCAAATGATTCCAAGGAACCTCTTTTTGCTTGGACATTCGGCCAAGAAAGATTTCTACTTTGCACTAGTTTACAGGCTGATAGAACTACTTTTTCTTCATATCCTACAAATGGTGGTTATATCTATTGCTTAGCTAGTTCACCACTTGATCCGAATAGGTAGTGCTTCCTAATATCGTACATTTATTGCTTAAAATTATACGATCAATGTACTTTTTAGGCTTGCAGTAGGGATTGGAGATAATACAGCAAAGATTTGGGATTTAAGCCGTTCACATGTACAATGTATAATTATGACGAATTTGTGGCAAAAAATTCAAAGTAAGGTATTGACTTTGGCGTGGCATCCAACAAAGGAGAGTATACTAGCTTATGGTACTCTAGAAGGCAGAGTGAGTAAATACATTGATGAGTGACCTTTTTTATTGGTGAAAATTTTTCTTGTATTTTGATATTTCCAGATAGGATTAGTTAACACCAACAACACTTCAAAGCTACCTTCGTTGTTGACTCAACACTTCAGGTCATCTGTGAATAGTATTAGCTGGGGACCACTAGATGGGAAACCAAATGTATTAGGACTTTACGCTTGCGGCGAAGAACAACTAGCTATTTATAATGTAGATAAGCCAACTGAAGGCAAGATATTTTCATTTTCAAGTTCTTTCTTTATTGGACATTTTATTTTACGCACGGTATCGATTATAAAAATACACTTTTTATAGAACCTACAATAATGCAAATTGGTAAGAACGAACGTGTTAGTTGTATATCATGGAAACCAGATTATAAGTTATTTGCGGTTGGTACAAGATCAGGGTCAATAGCTATATATAACATTAATCTAGAACTAGAAAGTACAATCTATGCTCAACATAAAAGAATTCTTAATTTATCGTGGCATCCAGAAGCTACAGCTGAAGACAGCGAAACATCTCCATACCATTCATGGCTTGCAGTTTCTACTTTAGATGTTTCTATTATTATATATGACTTAACCAAGGAAAGAGGAAGTGGTATATACTTGAAATATCTAATATTTAAAAATAGCAATTGCTATTATTGCTTTAAGGTGATGATAGTAAAGATGATTGCAGACTATTCACTATTCTGAATGGACATACTAAACCAGTTAACTGTTTATGCTGGAGCTCTTATGAAGGTGCTAAATTAGTTTCTGCTGGAGAGGATGGTATAGCACAAGTAAGTGTGCATTCTTCTTTAATACCGTTGTAGAAATTATAATACTTCCATTTTTACGTAACGAAATTATTAAAATACAACATTAACATTTGAAATGTATATTCAAACACTCTTGTCTACCCTTCCTAAAACACTCGATATTATAAAAATTAATTATTTGTTAAACGTTAGGTTTGGGATGTTAAAAACAAAAAAATTATTTCAACATTTACTGGACATAACGTAGAAGCGATACTAAGTGTCCTGTGGAGTCCGCTAGATAAAGATTTTATTATTACTGGAGCTAAAGATAATTGTATTCGTATTTGGAATATTACGGAAAATAAACCAATGTCAGAAGAAGGTAAACAAACCTCTCGTATATATTTATACGTCATTTTTTTAATAATTTTTTTGCAGAATTGACAGTAGTTAGAAAAGAGCGTTTAAGATTGAAACAAGAGTTTAGAAAACATAAACAAGCCGACGAAAGCGATAGCGAAGATGATATCAAGAAAGTGAAACGTGGTGTTATGCTAACTCTCACAGCTAAAGCTCAAAATAACCCATCGAAGGTGTTTGAAGCCTGCAAACGTAGTTTTTCATTTAATAATTCAGAACAGCAAGAGAATACGGTAAAATCAGAAGATAACTCTAATGTAAATGACTTTGATGTGACTAAACTATTTGGTGATAAGGATGACTTACTGGAATTGTTAGAAACAGAACGTAATTATTTAAACTGAAATTACTAAATTGAAATTAAAATAAGCTTTATTTATTTTAGAACAACACCATGTCGACAGAAAGAAATACGTATGCTGCCAACAACTTTCTTTATGGAAAGGTGATTTTGCAGAAACGTTGAAGGAAGCTATTAAGAACGGAACGGTTAATCCATGGCTTATTAGTATGGCTCCTATGGTGTCGCCTAAGTAATATATTTATATTATTTGACATTCTTAATTACATAAATTATTATTTTGTAGATTGTGGCAAGAAGCTTGCGAAGTATACGCGACAAAATTATTAGAGAAGACCAAAGTAGATCCAATTGAAACTGTATCGTACCTTATAGCTTGTCATAAAGTCGAAGAAGCTATTAAAGTCTTGTGCACTGCAACTCTATTCAGAGATGCATTGGCTCTAGCAAAGTGTAGGTATTCTAAAGATGATCCAATTATAAATGAAATTTTGTCTAAATGGGCAACGTTCTCGATTCTTACCGGTTCATTTGAACTAGCAGCTCAGTGGTGAGTGGGATATTACCAAAATGGAATATACAATAAAACTAAAATTCAATATACCTCTATTTTATTAATTTCAGCTTTATCGCTATGGAACAGTACGATGAAGCTGCCAAAGCATTATTTAAAAGAAGTGACGAAAAAACATTGGAGTTTGCGTTGAGATTAGCTGAAAAATCTGACAACAAAGATCTGACTGATGCCATACTTTTACGATATAACGTTTTTAAAACTCATGCAGTTGAAAAAGAAAATAATACAAAAGTATATGCAATAGATGAATCTCACGACATACATAACAATGGTACAGAAGAATACGTAACAAGCAATAAGACTGATGTAAATAATTCTCTAAACGAAGATAACGTAGATAAAAAGGTTGTAGTCGAGAGTAATGAAGAAAATAATGAAACTAGTAAAGATGACCAGTGTGAACTTAGTAATGCTTAAGCTTTTAAGTACCGAATTTCTAGTTTAGTTAATTTTCTTTTGTTAAGAGTTATTTTTATGTTAAAACATTTTGTGATATTATTCTTTTATCAGTAAAGAACTATGATACTTAGACGTGTTTAAAATTAAAACGGCACCAACTTGCCATGTATCTATTGCAACAATCAACTAGATTGTATGACAATACTATTAGAAAATATAAAGTTTACTTCAAACTTTTTGATATTAATGGTATATGTATTGTGAGCATTTTTATATCGTTTTGGCAGTCTTGATTTTTTGATTATGATAGAAACAATTCAGTATTTCGCTACTAACCCATAAACAATCACAACACTAGATTTGCCTTGCTGATATGAGAGATTTGATAAAATTAATTTCGGGGTGTTCATGTAATTAGCTATTTATTTTTATATATTTACAAAGATAATTATAAAAAATTAAACTAATAAAGTTACTCGTAAGTTATATTACTTATATACATTTTACAGTGAATACAGTGACTTCATTAAGTTCATCATTTCTAACAGAGTATGGAAATTCATCCATACCATTACAAGCGGCTCCAAATTCACCACTTGCTGTTACAGCTACTACGGCACCAGAAAATTGCGGGTAAGATTCTATTATTCTTGTAATAGCAACTTCAGCAGCTGCAGAAGGTGATAGACCATCCCTCATTTTTTCAACTGCTAAAAAGCTAGAATACAGTGAAGCATAAATAATTCATATATACAAATATTCCATATTTATGTCATTAACTTACCTAGGCAAAAATCTCATCATAACATCTCCATCACCGGTAGCACATGCAGCTCCAACTGCATTATCGGCATAAGCACCAGCTCCAGGTGCAGGGGAATCACCTACTCGCCTAGAAGAACATTCATACGATTTTAATGTTTTTATATATTGTTCATAATTACTATTTTACCCAGGTATTTTATGCTTCAATCCATTAGTAGATGTTCCTGCAGCTACGTTACCATCACTATCAATAACGATCATACCAATGGTGTCATGATTGAATTCAACATTTTTTATTCTTTCAATTTCATTATCTTGTGTATAATCAATACTATTTTGCGGTAGCGGAGTGTAAGGACCACACGAAATAGTTGGATCTGGCTCTACATTCTGAAAGTAATATGAAATTCGTAGTTTTAATCTAAAAATTTTTGAAATAATATTCGTACAAGTTTCGGACACAAATCAACAAGATTTTTATTTTTTATTGATTTTAAAATATTTTAACGAAATTCTATGGCATCTTATTCTTCCAGGAAAATGTATTCTTTAAACATGAGTGTTAAATTGGAAGCTACAATTAATATCTCTTTGTTGGTGTTCAGTTGTGCTCTTTATTTGATCAATACTAATTAAAACTCATAGGGCTAGTCATTTGTTGGTTGATACTCCTGCTTTACGTACTTGTAAGTACTCAACAATAAAAGATAGAAGTTAAGTTTCAGAGTCTGAAGAAATATTAGTATCTTCTTATTCAGGATTGGTAAGTGGTGATGAAACTTCTAGACCAAAACCATCTTTAATTCAACTGTGTTAGTCAAGCTTTCTGCAAAATACTAATTAAAATAGACACTTTGCTCGATTAGCTGATACCCAAACACACCCGAATTCTTCACTTAATTGTACGTTATTTTTTTAATAACATTGTGTATAGAGCAGGGAAACAATAATTTATATCATTGTTACTCAATGTTCTCTTTTATAATAGTAATTAGTAAGGTCTCTCAAAAGATTGAAACATGATAAATAAATGAAGTCGGTATAATATAATTATATTGTCATGTATATATCATTACATATATGTAAGTATGTCTGGATTTAGGAAGCACTTCAGTTGCAATACGGCTTTGTTGACCATCGCTGATGATGTCATTAGAAGTACTGGTGAGGGAAAGTTAACAGTTATGTGTGCACTTGATTATTCAAAAGCTTTTGACACATTGAATCACGATTTAATGGCTGCAATTTTGCATTATATTGGTTTGGGCTCAGGTGCTTGCTGTACAACTATCTTCTTCATAGAAGTACTTGTGTTACTGTCTGCAATAGGACATCTTCTTTTATAGCTATCACAAGTGGTGTACTACAGGGTTCAATACTCGGGCCCCCTCCATATACACCTCCTCCTTTATTAATTATATACAGTTCAGCAAATGTCATTTCTATGCTGACGATACCCAAATATATTATTCATTTTTTCCAGATAATGTAATAGACGGTTGTCGGAAATGAAATAGGTATATGGACGTTCAGCATTTGAATGCGAGTAAAACGGATGCAATATTATTTGGTCCTAAGAAATTTAGAACTGATTGCGCTTACAGAGATCAAATAAATATTATTATTGACAATATTTCCATTCCACTAAAACATAATATAAAATATTTAGGAGTAATATTAGATGAAGAACTAAACTTCAGGGATCATGTTAATTTATGCGTCCAGCGCTCTTATGCAACTTTAAAAGTTATATACACAAACAGAATGTTTCTCAATAGAAAGATGAAACAGCTGCTCTGGGAGTCTCTTGTCTTGTCCAATTTAAATTTTTGCGACTCCCTGTACAATGCCTATGTTTCTGTAAGGAACGCTTCTACAATTCAAAAAATTCAAAACTCATGCTTACGGTTAATATTCGGTATAAAGCGCAGGGAACATATTTCTCATAAACTGAAGGAGGTAATGTGGCTCAATATGAAAAATAGAAGATTGCTGCATTCTGCAACGTTGTATTATCATATTAACAACATTAAAACGGCACCATATTTATATAACAATATAAAATTCCGATCGGATGTACGTACATAACTTGAATATAAATACACAAACATCAACTGTACAAGCAAAGCTTTACATATCAGATTAGCTATGTGTATAGTGGTATTCCCCTTCATAATAGGTCTAGTGGGTCCGATCGGCTATTCATAAAGGAATATTTTCAATTTTTACTTGCACGGCAATGAGTCGATATTGGCTGGGACTGAATTACCACCGGGTGTGTGTAGACAGATTATGTGGATAGATCATATGTGCAATCTCTCTCTGTTAGGTTTAAGTTAGGGTTAAGTTAATTTAGATTAGATTTAGGCAAGGCTTGAGTGGAAGAGCAGGTCCTCCCATATGGTAGATACCTGAAGTCCGCCTATTTTCAATCTGTTATGAATTTATATTGTGCTTTTTTTTTCTTTACTCTTTTTTTCATGAAAATAAAGCCTCTTATTATTATTATTATATATGCATTTGTCTAGTAGTGAATACTTGCCATTATTGATATAAGAACTTGGGGTTTTCTTTTATAAATGTACATGTACTAATCACTTTGAAAGCATTTTGCAGTTACTTATTGTAGGCTTTTATTGCTGTTTTTTTGGACTAAGTCTAATGTTAATTTTATACCACTCCTATGCTATATCTACGATTCATTCACGAGTCATGCCTAAATGCATACCAGTGACCATACCATGATTGATTTGATTTTTGCTATTTTTAACTTGTGAAAAACAACAAATTCATTCAATACATCATATATCAACATCAGTTTAAAATCGTGTTTCAGACTTCATAGTCATCCACAGGACTTATTCTAGAATCAATCTTACAAATACATGACAGTTTATCATCTAATATTTATACTATTTTGGGCACAAATTGTAACTCATTTGCCCATTTCAAATCCATATTTTATTTACTGACATATAATTTTAATTATGTTGCTTTTATACCTGACATTTTTTATAACTAGATATACTAACTGTACTTACAACAAGCATCCACACAACTTATATATTTTATATTGTTAGTAATGTTAGTGACAAAGTACGAGTATAAAAGGAAATAACGAATATAAAATTTATACTTGCAATCCAATAATTTGGCTGACAATTATTTTCTTTCCAATCCTCCCAAACCCCTCTGGATGCATCAGTACTTAAACTTTCTTCAGTGAATCCCATAGCTACAGCAAATGCAGTTGCTTGATCACCAGCCAACAAAGTATGTTTTGTGTGTTGAAGAACATGTTTAGCAACAGATGCTGCATTTTTAATCCTTCGTAAAGCAGCGACAGCACCAGCATTCATAGTTTTCCTAGAAAATTACAAATGTTTAAGTATAATTTCATCGTCTTCTTCCAATAAATACCCATCGAATATTAAGGCATCCAATGTGGTTTCCCCAGACTCATCAGGACTACCACCATAGCCAACAGTGAAGTCACACTGATGTGATTCACAGTAGGAACAACCAGCTTCCAATGTATCAATTGCATCGTTTGTTTTTACAAGAGTATTCCAAGCTGCAATAAACAAAATAGAACTCACTACATTAATAACTATAAAATTATAATTTACCTTCTTCGGTTGCTCCTGTAAATCCCCACGTGTTAATGACAAGACGATTACAATAACAATAATTAATAAACAAGGTAAGCAATAGTATTAAAAGAATATTAAAATCCATTAGAAAGAAGTTTTTGGGTTTTTCAAATCTAAATTTACGCAAGCGCAAAATTGATATGATAACTTAACCTAAACAAAGTTTCTAAAATATTTAAAATCAAGTAGTTTAACAAAATCTAATTTTTAGTTATTTATTACAATTTTAGAGTATATTATGTGTGTTGAAACGTATTATACTATTCTGGGATGCCACGAAACTGCTAAATTTGAAGAAATCAAGAGGAATTATCAACGACTGATAAAATATAACCATCCAGACAAAGGAGAGCAACAATCACCTGATAAATTTATTCAAATAAATGAAGCCTGGCAAATATTAAAAGATGATAAATTACGTAGGGAATACGACGCATCATTATTGCATGATAATATAAACAATCGACCTTTGGTGTATGCCGAAATAAATGTTAAAGATCTTAGTTTTACACAATCATTAGCTTATTATCTGTGCCGATGTGGTCAGAATATAGAAATTGATAAATCTGAGTTAGTTGAAGAAGAAACATTATTTGAATGTACTGAATGTTCTAATTGTATAGCTGTATTTAGTAATAAATGAATCTGCCATTAGATTGAGTTTAAATTTACCGCGTTATAGGTTACCAAACCAGTAATAGAAAGAACTGGAAAAAACAAAAAGCACCAATGTACATATAGGCTGTCTTGTAACATGCACCATACAGCATACAGCAATTTGAGATTACAGTAGAACCTCGATTAACCGTCACGTTCGGGACCAGGGCATGATCGGAACGCTAGAAAGGTCGGATAATCAGAGGAGAATGAGAAACGCCATTTGCAGAGGTCAAATTAATATAATGAATCAAAATCAAGCAAACAGGTTACACTAATATTAAAAGTAGAAAAAACGATTTATAGGCATTAAAAAATTTTAAAATGTTTTGTTGTTTTAACTTTTCAAATCTAGGCAGATAGCTGCTGCAACACGCCTCTTCTTTGCCCATAAAATGTCCATAGATGTAGCGGTTGATTGTTGTTCTAAATATTTGAGGGCAGATCTCAAAGGTACCTTTTGCTGCGGAGTGGCTGATTGTTTCCTTTTCGCCGTTTTCTTCTTCTTCATTGCCAGCCTGTTCCAAAACGAGGTCGATAATCTGGTCATCTCCCATTTCTTCTACTGAAGCAGCAGCAACGTTACCTTCTGCTAGCCATTCTTAACCATCAGCAGGCTGAATATCTCGTTGAAGAGATTGTAGATCAGTCACTATAAATCTGCTGTGTCTAATTCATCAGCTTCTGGAATGCCCTGGTCTTGGTTGAGGCTAGTTTTTCCAGGATTTTTGAAGAGTGGTGTCTTCTAGTTCGTGCCAAGCTTGAGCGCAAGTGTAAATTGCATCTTTTATGTTAAGGATTTTCATTGCTTCAAAGAGATCGCAACCCTTTTCTGTTTTCTCTAACAAAACGCTCACGAATTTTCTCCTGTAACGTCGTTTCAGCCATTCTATGACGCCTTAATCCATGTGTTGGATCAAAGACGTCACGAGGGGGAAGGGGAGAGGGCAAAAACGTGGCTTTTATATCATCATCTTGAAGTTCGTCATCAGAGGAGTGGCTTATTGGAGCAATAAAATTGCATGGATTGGCAGATTTTTTGCCTTCAAGTATTTTTTGGCAGCTGGAACAAATGCATTGAAAACTCTTTAAACAAGAAACAATCCATCCAAGCACTTTTCTGAGCTGTATAATAAGCAGGGAGTGTCTCCATGTTGATGTTCTCAGGGAGCACATCCTAGAAATTTCAGCTCATGTCGACTTCGGGTTTAGATTCTAAAACATATCTGGTTCAGCGATTTGGACGAAAGTTGGTAGGTGAAATAACGCGTATACAGGGAGTATACCCTAAAAATTTTAGCCCATGTCGACTTCGGGTTTAGATTCTAGATGCGAGTGAATTTCCGCTATAAGTTACGAAATTCCATTTCCTTTGATTTTTCTTAAAACATTTCTGGCTCAGCGATTTGGACGAAGGTTGGTAGGTGAAATGACGGGTATACAGGGAGCACACCCTAAAAATTGCAGCTCATGTCGACTTCGGGTTTAGATTCTAACACATTTCTGGTTCAGTGATTTGTTCTCTCGGTTTTTTAGACTTGCCGATTACAAACAACGGCAATTTTTATGATCACTACTAGCGTTACTGCATGTTGCGATAGTAAGCCTGTTCTTAGCCAGTTTATTTGTGCCTGCAACTGTTTCATTTGTAGATGCTAGGGCTCTTTTAGACATCATTTTGTGGTTAAGACCTGTCTCGTCGCCTTTGTAGAGCTGATTGGCTCACAAATCATTTTCTGAAGTTATCTTATCAAACTTTTCAATAAACTCCCTACTCGCATCACCATCAGCAGAAAGTTTGTCGCCAGAAATACAAACTTGTCCAACGCCGTGAAGGTTTTTCCAATAATGGAGCCACCCCTCACTGGTGGTGAAATCACTTTCATCACCACCCAATTTTTTATGGAGCTGAAACGCTTTTTCTTTTATAATTGGGCCAGAGAGAGGAGTCCCCTTACGTCTTTCCTGGCAAAACCAAACCCAGACTGCGTTATCTAAAACCTCAAGTTTAGATTTTTTCAAAGTTCTTCTATTTTTTACAGCTTTTTCTCCTTTCACTGTCAAACAAAAACATTCAAGATCCTTACGAATCTTTCTTCAGTCTTTAATCATCGTTATTATTCCTACACCTAGTTCAGAGGCTAATTTAGCAACTGACTCACCTTTGTCCAGTCTTTGCAAAACGTTTAATTTCTGTTCGATTGTACACACAACTCGTTTCCTCTTCGCATTTGAGGCCATTTTTAGTGTTCAGAATCCTTAAAAGTTTTTAACACAACGTATGAAACAGTACAGCACTACACAGTATTGCAACTTTAAAATTCATTAATGTAGAGATCAAATTGCACAGAGGACATAAAACAATGCGCACTACAGAAAGACAGACAGTCGACAGAGCACGGAGCGTAAGTGACGATATACATGAATGACTCATACGGTAAACAAACGTGTTGTGACTTGAGTGCAGTCGGCCGATAACGCTGGCCGTGGAAAATAACCACGCAGACGGACTGTCAAGCGCATGGTCGGTTAAACCAAGGAGTCGGTTTAAAGGAGGTCGGTTAATTGAGGGTCCACTGTACTGACATTTTTATGTCAATATTCTCAACTTTGCTAAAGTTACCTAGACAAAATAATACAGGTTAAAGAGATACAGGCTGTCGAAAATAAAAGTTAATATTCAAGCTGTTGCCCCGATTTTTGCATTTTTTTAATGTGTGCTTAAGTTGCATTAACTCCGTAAGTTGTATCGCTTGTTTGGCTATGTATTACTGCAACTCTCGCGGTGTAGTTTCTGTATGTGTCTAATTGTGTTCTAATGGCTTTGTGACAGCATCATACCGAATTTTATAATGCCGCGCTGTTAATCACTTTGCTCTCAATAGCGGATGGTAAAAGCGGATCCGGATTTTCAACTCTCCGAAAAAATGTCACCGTCTCTCTGGAGAATTGAAATCCAGCTTCTATCGTTCCACCACAACGATAGTCAGTCGCCTAACCACTGCGGCTATCGATCTGTTATATATATTTAAATGTCCTTTTTGCGTATACTGTTGATGGCTGAAAAATCTCTAATTCACAAAGTATGCCTTTAATGCTGAATAACCTCTCAATATTTTATACATTTTCGTGACATAGATACGTCAAGAATGAGGTTTTGCAATATCTAAGTAAATCCTTTTAATTAAAAATACTCGGTTTTTATGGCAGAATTTTTTCAATTTCGCGAGTATACCTAGTATAGTAGTAAATAGTATTTTAAATTGGTACTCTATGAAAAAGTGCCTATAAGTGAAATGGCACTGAAATTTAGTAACTCTTGGTTAGAGTATCGCTATTGAAACATGTGCTGAATGAAACCTTGGAACTATCGAAAGCAAAGTATTGCAATTTTCTGCGATAGTTAAACAGCCATAATGGCGCTGAGTTCTAACATTATCAGTTCGAAATTAGTCTGGGAGTGCTTTAACAGAGTAAACAACTGCCTAGGCAAGAAAAAACGGAGTTGTATTATGCTGGGTACCAGGACATACTGGAATTAGAGGCAACGAAGAAGCTAATCTATTAGCAAGGAAAACCGCCACTTTGTTTGTAGGGCCGGAACCATATTGCGGTATAGGAATGAGCACCCCCAAGCAGCAATTTTTGGTGTCTATACGGTACTATCACGGTAATACAACCTAGGTTGTGCAGCGGATCCGTTGCAATATGGTGTAAAAGTAATTACATACACCACTTTCACACGTGCCACCAACTGTATTTGCTACAGGATTTTTGTAACCGGTGACAAATATACCTACTTGACACTTTTTTTCTGAATCCGTATTAAAACGTTGCAGACGCGGTACCTACCGTCACATGTTACTGCAACGGAAGTTACAAATGCAACGCGTCTGTAACTAAAATAGCATTGATTATTAGTGATATTTATTTGATAGTTATGTATATTATAGTAACAATCAGGTCTCAGTATGACTTGAGTTACCATATCGACTATAATATTACTGCACAAAAACGTTACAATATGAACTTCGGTCGCATTGTAACCTCGGTTAGAAATTGCTACTTGGCCTTACAAAAAAGAACTCAACGTTAGAGAGGAGAGGTTCAGAGTATTCCAAACAGAACACTGACTGCGGGGCGGAAGATGAAAATATGGAACATCTAACTCCTCCGCTATCACGGAAACCCGAGTCAATTATCTCGCCAAAGACGTCATAGACGAAGAAGAAATATCTTCTTTGATACCCATCACAGTTATTGCAGTTTAGCTTTTCGATTGGATGGAGAGCTCTGAGAGCGGACAAACTCCAGCAGCTTATAGCTCATGTAAGGGGGCACGATAGATCAATAGGTTGTAGTGCAATATTACTTTTAATTAAATCTAAATCTGGAGTACCGACTTAAAATGCTCGCGAAGTTGAAAATTTTTATCTGAGTAATAATAAGCATTTTAGCCATGATTTACGAAATATATGCTCTGCATTTATGTGCACTAGTCATGCTGCACATAGAAAATCTGAAGAATTCTACCCAAACATAGGATCATTTCAGACCGAAAAATATTTCAAAGAATATTCAATCAATTATAAGTGGCGTAGTTTCGTTTTATAACAGGAATCGTGGAAAATCCTGAATTAAAAGCATTAAAGGTTTGGAAGTTTTTGATGATTTTGATGTTTCGGTGACTGTTTCGGCATTATAATTACAGAACGTATGTACTAAAAAAAAGAAGCAAATTTAAATGTCATCTTTATTGTAACTGTTGAATACATTTATGGTGCGTTTGTACAATCTGTAGTTAAAACAATCGTTCCATTTAAACTATCGTCTCTAACAGCAAACGGAAACTCTGCCATTCCATTACATGCAGCTCCATACTCGCCATTTACTGAAACTGCAATTACAGCACCTGAAAATTCTGGGTAGAATTCCACTATTCTGGCAACAGCGATTTTCGCAGCTTCTGCTGGAGATGCTCCATCTCTCATTTTTTCGACAGCTAAGAAACTAAAAAAAAACAGTAAATATTATATAAACAAAAACGTTTAATATAAAGTACCTGGGAAGAAATCGCATCATAATGTCCCCATTACCGGTAGCGCAGGCAGCTCCAGCCGCGTTATCTGCATATGCACCCGCTCCTGGCATGGGGGAATCACCTACTCGCCTAATGCATTGAAATAATTCTATAGAAAAACTCTTTATTTGTTTCAATTTAAAATAGAGACTATATTTAAATGGTTTACTTGAAAGCGCTTATTTCAATTTGCGACTGGCAGTACGTTTTTATTAATTATTCATTTTTTTAATTAGGTAGTCAATTTTTGACAAGTATTTACATAAATCATGTGCTAAAAATGAACCTTGAAAATTGATTTCAATATAATTTTTTGTGAAATCAGGAATAATAGCATAGAGATTTATGTTTAGTTCTAACTAAGTTTTACGCTCTTTTATTATTAGTACTGTAGCTTTTACCCTGGAATTTTATATCTCAGTCCATTGGTTGATGTACCAGCAGCAAAATTACTCTCACCATCCAGAACAATCATGCCAATTGTATCATGATTGATTTTGACGTCTATGTTACCAGTATCTTCGTAATTATAATAAATATTTTCCGAGAAATGGGAAGATACGGACCACAGGAAGTAGTAGGGTCGGGTTCAACATTCTGAAAGTAAACGTTCAATTACCGCCAGAAGGAAAACGTTTTTGGAAGAATAAAAATGTTTTCTCAATTCGGACTTGGTTTAAATTTGGCGCAAGTTCCTTCACCTATACGTGTATTCATTGTGTAAATAATTTACGGTTTCCTCTGTCGTTTTCATAAGTAATCTATTAAGCTAAGCAATAAATCATTTAAATGAAGTTAGGATAAAAATTAAAGCATTTCCGCAAAACTTCATTATTTTTGTTATTGAAACTTGCGCGATAATTAATTATGTTATTGCCCTTGTAAACTATACATAAACTATGATGATTAATATATATGGTCGCAAGACACAAGACATTTCTAAAAATGTCGGAAGATCTTAAGATTTTATTATCTTTATATATACTTATATATACATATTTATTTCAGTTAGAAATATGTATTGGTGCATATATAGTTACTATCTTGCGGTAACCGTTCAAGATTATTTACTTTTTAACATCTTTGAAGTTCAAACGAAATACAGTATGCAGGGTGCTTCATTAATTATGGGAAATATTTTAACTGGTGATAACCACGTGTCAAATAATGACCATTGACCAAAAATAGCCTTATTCAAAATCGCAGCGTTTTCGAGATGAAGGTCTTCAAAGTTCCAGAAAGAAATCGTTTTTACCATCTTTAAGCGAAGGGTGAATATGTTGTTGACATAGAAAGTATTGAAGAATAATCGAAAAATTGCCCTAAAATGACAATTCTGCCAATGACGTAAAATTTGAGTGTTGGCCTACCCGGATTTTTGCCGTTTAAACTAACTTTAGCCACAAATCCTTCCGAACTTTCTCGTTTTTCTCGAAAACCAAGCATAATACGAAGTTTCTACAAGAGGACCTTATTTTTAGCATTTTAACTGGTCTATGGTCCGGTGATGCTAATTTCATGCTTGTAAATTAAAAACAAAAAAGTTCTATTGATGGTAACACAAGAGGGTATTTTTTTCTCTTTGCTGTAATTTTGATAATTTCGGAAAATTCCACCATAAGAAGCAACTAATAATACTAAATCGCCATGCCAAATTTTATTTTTATCGTACAAATAGATTCGCTCAAAGATGGAAAAAAACGATTTGTTTTTTTGGAACTTTGAAGACCATCTCGAAAACGGTGCGATTTTGAATAGGCTATTTTTGGTAAATGGTCATTATTTGACACGTAGTATCTCCAGTTGTATATGTATGCATGTATGTACATGAACTGCTGTGTTACTTGTTATGGTAAAAATATGAAAGTAGCATCAAAACCGAAAGTTAACTTTTTGACCGTTTGAAAAAAATTAAAATATAATTTTTCCAATCAAAGTTTCATTCAAATCTGAGATATACGGACATTAGACGGTATATACGAGAGATTAAAACTAAATATAAAGATTTAAAAGACATGAATACATTTGAAATTGTATAATTTTAAAATATCAATGTATCGAGATTTATAAATACACACTAATGATGAAATCTAGACCCTTCAATTACTTATCTCATATTCTCAAATATATATAAGTGCAAACAATTGTGAAGCTATAATTGTTATTGATCTGCATTTTGATTATATATAAATCAAGGCATGCCGATAAATATTGCGATAAAATTCAAATTATATTATAAATAATATTATATATTAAATAGAATTTTCCGACGAAAATAGCATTAAGTACAAATACAATAGGTATATTTTTAGAAAAAAATTGAATTAGTAAATATTTGGCTTCAGCTGGAAACTATCTATATTTAAACATTTAATTTGAACTCCATTTTATTAGGTAACTACGCCTAAAAAGTTTTACTGAAAACGTCAAAGCCAGCTTAGTTAATAGTCTTTTATGCAACGAAATTGACGAATTTTATTGATATTGGAAAGTTAAACTGAGTGCGCGTGTCTAAAGTTCATAATTTTCTCCTGTTCCAACTCAAAATTAAAAGTAATGTCGTTCAAAAGCGACAAAACTGAAGCGAAAGAAATTTAACATACGTAAAGCATAGCGATTCATCATAAAACAAACGACATACATCGAAATAAAAAATATAGTTGACTAGCAATTTGAAGCATATTTCAAATAAGGCGTCATTCGTACATTCTTCTCATTTCAGTATTTTGCTTAATTTAATTAATTTTGAATTATTTGCAACAAAATGCAATGTTGTAACTGTGATGTTAGTGTCGTTAGAACCCGCACAGCACAAGAACTTCCATTAAATAAACAAAAACACATCCACATTCATTCAAAAAATCATATCTTCGATTTCAGAAGGCGTTTCAAACTTATTCTTCGAATTATTATACTTACTTGCCAAAAGTTTGGTTGACAGTTATTTCTTGTCCAATTCGCCCAAATCTGAGTTGATACATCTGTAATTAAACTTTCCTCCGAAAAACCCATAGCTAACGCAAATGCTGTTGCTTGGTCGCCACTTAATAAAGTATGTTTCGTGTGTTGAAGCACATGTCTAGCCACAGACATGGCGTTTTTTACTCTTCTTAAGTTTGCTATAGCTCCAGCATTCATAGTCTTTCTGTTCAATATTTAAGAAATAACTTCAATTTTAATATTTTTTAAAATAATAATTACCCATAAAATATGAGAGAATCCAATGTGGTTTCCCCGGATTCATCGGGACTTCCACCAAAGCCAACGGTTAAACCACATTGTGCAGCTTCGCAATAAGAACAACCAGCTTCTAATGCGTCAACAGCATCGTTTGTGTTTAGAAGAGTACTCCAAGCTTCAAAATATAATTTAAAAAAAGAATAGGGATTTATAAAATTTAGTTACCTGCATCAGCCGCCTCTGGAAATCTCCAAGTATTGATTACAAGACGTCCAAGACAACTTCTATACAGCAAAATCCACGAAACTGTGAAAAATGTTAAAATTCTCATCTTAGTTCTAGTTTGTTACTTCACGATAATAGTGAAAAGTAATCTATTATAAAATGGATAGGTTTCGTATTTACAAGAGAATTTTAATTAACTGTCGAGGTCGTAACATATAATATTTATAACTTTAGAAAGTTATAGCATTCGTTAAGTAGCAAAAGAATTATCAGATGATTGATAAAAACTCAATTAATGTAAAAGGGAACAAGTACTAAACATACAGATAAGTTTTAATAACATTAAATTGTACAATAAAATATACCTATAGTAATTTTAAAGTCTAGTAAATTTCATACATCAATTTGGCATATATTGATATCATGTCATTTTTTCGCAATATTGATGAAACTTACGTTCAAAAATGGTGTATAAATAAATATAAAAATTTATGTTGGATCATGTTAATTTATTGATTTTCGACATAAATATTTGATCATTCCGCATATGATTTTAAATTATCCTATTCATATTTAGATACATCCGGAATCTTGCAGAAAAACTTTAGAACAAAATATGCAATGTGATTATAATATTACAAATGCTGTAATTATAAGGTTATAAATGTTGTAATTAGATTTTTTGAATTCGTGAGAATTGTAGTAATTAATAAATATTGTTTTATCAAATTTTTGGTCTTGTAATAAGTAATCACTAAAATTTTGTAATATTGTCAGCCCTGTAAAGAGGATGTAACTTCCGCACCTATAGTTTGCTTGTCATATCTGTCAAATGTTAGGTTGACATATAGTAGTAATGGCGAATTTCGGAGATAATTTCGATCAATTTGACGTGGACCCAGCCGCTGAATTTTTAGCCAAAGAACAATCGGATCTTGCTGGGTTAGAGGATGAATTAAAACCTGCTGCTGTATTGATACCCCAAGTAAATGGAGGTAATTTCTAACCTATGTTTGCATTGTATCATTCCTTGCAATAAAACACCTATTTTATATTTTGTTCTTTAACATTAATATATGCATGATGCATTAACAAATTATCTGTTGCATTGCATGAATGATATTTGTTTTTTTCTGTATACTTTATTTTAAGTGTAGCTTTACATGTAGATGGTGCTACAACCAACACCATCAGAGAAAATTCGGGTTCAAGTTTTGAGATGATTGATGGATTGGAACAAGAAAACCTGGAATTTTCCAAACCAAGTAACGGTGGTATGTGATATTTTTCTGATCTAGCACTATTCATGTAGATTTAAGTAGGTCGATAGACTTCAGTAACGTAATTTTCAACGCTTTGTAATATGCTTCACTTATTATAGCAACGGTTAGATCTACTACTATTAACTTATCAGCTTATTAAATCATTTAGTTTTATCAATAGAAAGGTAAAAATAAAGAAACTACTATTTTCTGATTGTATTAGATTAGATTAGTATTTGTTACATTGGAATAAGTTAGTATTGAATGAATAATGTAGTGACTTAGCCTTCGTGTTATCTGCTGTTTCACTGTATTGGTCTCCTGTTGAATCTTTGTAGCTTATTTGGATAAATGAAGGTTGTATCAAAATTAATTATAATTACAATTCATTCTGTACATGTAACTATGTTTAAAGAAATGGTTTTAGGTTCCTATATTTAAATTACAGTGTACAGTGGCAAAGTTAGTGGAATTTTTTATCATGGTCTATAAATAATTCTACCATCAACTTATGTTAACTATATAATATAGTTAACTTTTTTAGAAGTATCAATAGTTATACTAGTCTCGAGAAGAACATTAAAAGTAAAACTTTGTTATTGGTGTTTAAAATATATGATCCTAAGTGCTTCTATAATTATGTTGCCTGTTTTTAGGCATTATTAAAATTTGTATAATAATTAAATAATCATAAATTAATGCTTCTGTAAGTTATTATCAAAGAACAATGTTAATACAAATCTTATGTGAAGTTCTAATTTGTATTTAATTTATTTGACTGTTATTTCATTTACTGTAAATAATTGCTTTGTTTTGCTTTCAAATTTCCTCTATTAGTTTTAGCCATTATCGTTATCTTATTACTTATGCATGTTTTTCTCTTTTTATTAGATGGTTTTTCTTTTGAGCATGACTTTGGATATGGAGGTAAGATATAATTTAGCTTTTTTTTTAGCATTTAAAGGTTAACACAAACCGTTAATCATGTCAAAACGAATGTTATTGTTCTGTTGTCATAAAGAAAAAGTAGCGGTAGTTTTATCCGTATGTTTCTTGTAGTTTCACAAATGCAATTCTTTTCACAATAGTATTTTATATGTGTATTTGATTTATTTTCCTTGATTGTTGTTTTTGACAGAGTTTTTAATAGGGCGATGTAAGTACTGGTGTGTTCCTAAATAAAGCATTGCATTTCTTTCATACATTAGACCGATTTCAATTCTAATTTATAAACTGTAAATATGGAGTTCAGATTTCATTTGGTTGCATTTTTTTTAACAGGGAAATATCAGTTTTTTTATTAGTTTGCAGATGGGATAATGGTGTACTTGAAGCTGGAGAAGCTGCGAGAATTGTAGTTGAAAATTGGGTCGTAATTATTAAAAGGCTGATTCTCTTACCAATAGGTTAAGCTATTATAACATATTGCTGAAGATTAAAAGATTAACTTGATAATTTTTGCGTGTTTCATGGTACTGCAAGAACTAATTATAGGTCATCAAATTAGGCCATGCCCCTAAGTAGGCTAGTCTAGAAGGAAACTATAGAAAATCGACAGATACATTGTGGATTTGTTCTGGAAATTATAACACAATGTATTTGATTAGATTAATGGTGGGTCGATTAGGTACTGACTGTTTCTCTTCACTGCGACCAATAAGATCTATTGTGAATACCCTTAACCTTTTAGTCCCAATTGTCAAATGTATGGTTTATTGTATTAGCATTTGGTTTGATATAACATTTCCAATAAATTTCTATGGTCTGTGTTATTTTTGGTTTTTAAAAACGTTTTGCTTGAAATTTTGAAACTAAGATAAGCAGAGTTACTCTATTTATAATACAATCATGTATTACATTTACTATAATAAACTATGTTTAGGATTTGCCTACAATCTGCAAGGTATGCCTTATTCCAGAAATTATTAATAAACAGGTTGCTGTTGGACTGAGCAAAGCACACCAAGAATGTTCAAAGATATGAATTTTCTTTCACCTATACAGAATAAGGTTTATCAACAAATTTTGAAAAAAGTGAAAGTATTGTTATAATGAAGTTAGGCAAACAAATTATGAAAAAGAACAAATTAAAAATGCTCGTTTGGCTGTTACTTATTGAAAGGGTTTTCGATAGTGACCAGAAGGTCGCGGATGAAAAATTAAGAAATCTGTAACTACATAATTGATAAAAAAAACATGATGTTAGAGACACAATTATCACTGGACGGATTAAGAGAAGGGCACCTCATTTTTACTTTTTGATACCGGCTTTATTTTATTTGTTTTGAAAACTACTGTTTACCTTATGTAAATATTGAAAGTTTGGTACATCAACATAAAAAGGTGTCTATTTTTCTGATAGTATATACATATGTGGATTATGTTAATTATGGTTTTATACATAAAAAGCGTCATACGTAGATTGACTTATGTTGAAATTTGTAAAAAATACTCGTATAAGGGAAAGTATAACTCTGATTATCTATTCGGGCGCTTAGACCTTGCGTATTTTTTATTGTTTACTTACAATTCAAATTGATTGTGAATATTTATTCGTTCGTTGCATAATTTTTGTTTTTTAAAAGTTGGGTAGTCGTAACTATTAATGATATTAAAATGCATACAAAATTAGACCAGTTTTTTTGTCATATTATCGGCATTTTAATGCTTGCGTTAATATTTAGCGATTTTTGTACATTTCTGCATTATTTAATATCTATTCTTATAATTTACCGTATTAATTTTTTAGCGCAATGTAATCAATACTTCTTCATCTTATTCAACTATAGAAACCTTGAGTATATCGCTATATTAAAACTTGTATTCTATACAGTAGTTATACATCGAAATTTGATATATCATGCATTATGAACTCCGTTTCCCCTTTGCATGGATCGTTGTTTTTCTACTCAAATGTCGGTATGATTGTTGGCCATCTAGGTAGTAATACAATGACTCGAAGATGTTTAAAAGCGTTAGAGTACAAGAAAAACAAGGCTTGCATTTGTGGAAATGTAAGGAACGTGAAATTACATTTTAAAGCTTTTTGATCATTTTTTTTTGAATGAAATACATTTGAAATGTTAATTTTGTTGTTGCTTAGTTTCAACGTCTCCGCCCCTGATTAAGACTGAATTGAAAGAGGAACCCGAGAAGATACGAAAATGGCGCGAAGAACAAGTGCAACGTTTAGAAGAAAAAGGTACTATTAGTTCTCATTTATACAGATATATTGGGGGAAAAAAACATTAAAATACGTGATTTAAAATATATATTTAATACGTTATACAAAAACAAAGAAATATGTCAGCAATATCAAATTCCTGTAATAAATGTCCGCATACATTCACCTGAAAGAATAAATAATATAATTATATTTTCAGATAGAGAAGAAGAAGTTAAAAAAGAAGAATGGAGAGAGACGGCTAAAGAAGAACTAGAGGAGTGGTATAGCAATCACGCTGAACAAATTGAGAAAACAAAAGCAGCTAACAGGTAAATAAACATCAAATAAGTTTCTTCTTCTAAATCGTATTTTAACTAGAGATATTCCGTAAAAAAAGCAACAATTATTTTGCCATACAAAATAAACTTTTTGTTTATTCATTTTTAAGATATCTATTAGTATAATTTCATATGCAATCGGAATTGCGAAAGATGAGCTCTACGTCATTATTTATCATGTTTAATGAACTATTATATAAGATTATGTGAAACAATATCGAAGCAGTAGAAAGAAGAACAGTATCGTAATAGAAATTGCATTGACATATAAAAAAAAATTACGAGCACTATATCACAGAAAAAATTCGTATTTTTGAAGATGCCAATTTAAGCTTTTGTTACAGAGCCAGTAAAGAAAACAACTAAATCAAAATAAAGAGCAGCAAACAGTTTTAATTTACTTGACAAGAATAAAATAATACAATTAACAATCATTGTAATAAAGATATAGTAACAATTGAATTGGGGGATAATTATAAAAATATAATCACATCTTTAGTCGCTTCTTCATTCTATCTAATCATATCTAAAGCTTACTACAACATATTAGTCTTAACACATTATATATTACATAGTTATTTGTAATAATAGTAATAAACTTAATTTGTGAACGACGTGGCGTGTGTGATTTATTAGATCAAATATTAATACCAAATTAAATGATCACAGTGGATAAATCTGGTGTCCAATTGAGTCATTAAAAAGTGTCTTGACTTACTGTTTTGAATACTAAATTTAAATTATTATATTGGAAATACGCATGCGCACTTGCGTTTTAGTACTAAAAATTAGAATATTTTCTAATTTTAAATACTTCTAGTTGCGACGATTCATATGAATATTTGATAATATGATAAACAAATAAAGTTTCTATATCACCAAATTGAAATTAATCTGATATTTAGGTGTGAGAATGCGGTGTCCATTTGTATTTGTTCGCAGTAATACATGTTACACATCTACGTTATTATATTGTATACCTGCCGGTTATTAACAAATGAGGCACTTGAAGTTTAACTTTGGAGTGTTAAGTTACTTAATCCTACTTATACATATATCTTACATAAGTGTTAAATTGATTCGCGTTTTCTATTGGTAGAGTAAAGATCAATAATTTAGGTAAATACAGAATAGTAATGTTATTTTAATGGAACTATATATATCGCTAATTAGCATTTCTACCAATAGAAGACGATGTATGAAATATAAATACGTAAAAAATGCTTTTTCAACATACTTATACCGTTTTATTTAATGCAATCAGAGAATCTGCCAAGTAAGTAGAAAAATACACCTACTGTTTATGCATCGTACGCGAAAGATTAGTAAAGTTAACTAAACACCTATTACTTTTATTACAGGAATGCGGAAAAACAGTTTGTAGCTGATGATAACGAAATTGAACCTGGTACCGAATGGGAAAGGATCGCGAAATTATGCGATTTTAATCCAAAAGCGAAGCAAGGAAATAAGGACGTATCGAGATTACGTTCAATAATACTTCAATTGAAGCAATCTCCTATATCTGCCAAGAATGCTTAAACTGTCTTAACATTAAAAGGAAAATTGATTAATTTTTGGCATAGAAGTTATATTTAATTATATATATAATACTATTAATGTATAAGTTTTTTTTGTAGTTACTTTATATTTCTACAATTTAAAATTCCATACTATTATTTAATATAAATAAGCTCCAATTTGTCCATACTTAAGTAATCGAAATGTATTATTTGATATAAAAAAGTAGACACATGAAAAAGTATCCAATTCAATGTTTGTCTGATATGCATCTGTATGTTTCTATATTTGTATGTATTGTGTGTTTGTTGTATTGATTCGTCTCCTTCGAACAATTTTTAAGGTACCTATTACACAGGTTTTTGTTTTTTAATACCAAAAGAACATTGTTAGTATTCATCAGACGATATATTAATAGGTATTAATAATGTTACAAACTATAACTGTGTTAACTAAAATATATATGAATAATAGAGAAATTTACCATTCAATCGTGTACTGGATTTGTTTTAAACCTTTAAAGGGCAGGTCCAATAATTGAGTATCTGAAAAATAAGTATATTTTCAATGATCTTAATCAGTGCATCCTATTGTTTCATAAAAGCTAATGGAGGCAAAGAAATTAGACAAAAAAAGATGACATAAAACTGATACTTTTCTAGAAAGTACTATAACGTAAATAGTATAAAAAGTAGTTTTTTTAATATTAATACACTCGGTATTAGCAATAATATTTTGAGTTTAAGCGTTTTCAGTTACGGTTTCAATAAATTAATGCAAGGTTTATTAATATTGCATTGCTGGGTTAACTGTTTAGTTCAGTAGAATAAGTAGATTATAACTTGTTAAGAGAAGTGAAAGAGATGATCAAGCACCATGATCAAACATTCAAATCTTTGACATAATGTGTTTGTTGTAATGTGAAAAAAACAGCTTTTTTCCCTTAATTATGCGTATTCTATATGTGTGTCTATCTGTTTAATTATAGGTACATACGGTATATTTCCTTTATTTCTCTTAATTTTTAATTATTTGATGCAGTAGCAAAGTGTTTGATAATTTATTCATGCAACGTTGCCATTGGGCCTATATTTGAAAAAAAATTAATAACTTAAAAACGGCTGATTGTTGACATAGGGTGTCTTAAAGTTTTGATGCAGAATTGCATGCCCGATACAAAAAACTCGTAAAAAATATACCATACTATTTAAATTAAGAAAGTAACCGTCAACTTCCGGTAAGCCAGAAGTGGTACAATGGCGTAAATAATTTCGCTGATGAGTCCAGATGATATCAGTTATAACTACAAGTTTTCAGAAATGTTTAATTTCAACATCAAAAGTTCTAACGAACCAGTTTCGTGAATCACCCTGTATATGTAGCTCAGATGGGATTTTTGTGTTCATACGATTTGTAATTGCAATCACCTGACAATCACACTATACACATCAGTGATCGCCTTTAGGCAATGTGATATTAACTGAATCCTGTTCGACAGTGTGTTAAAAATTAAATGACGTAAAATTGATTTTAACAGTAAAACAAAGATTTTCCAGTAGATACAAGCTAATATTGAATAAGTACACAGTAAAATAGTATTTATAATACACATCCTTTGTTTAATATTAGGAAGTGGCATGTTTCAGTTTATTTTTTCGACGTATTTTTCAGTTTATTTTTGTGCGACGTATTTTTGGTAGTAAGCGTATAAAGTTTTTGTAACAAATTTTTATAGATCATAGATTTATAACAGACGGGAATTTCCAGAAGTTATCCATTTCTATTTTTGTTTGTTTTTATTGTTTGTAGTTTTTTTGTCGTATGTGGCAAGGTTATCAAATTCCGTAATTAGTTCGTTTTTCGTTTCTCTGGTTTAATTATTTTGAAATCATTTTAATCTGACACACTTATTATCATATCCAGTTTCATGCGTTTGTGCTCTTAGTTTCTTTGCTGCATCACAAAGTCGTCTTTCTTTTGAGCAATTTCTAACTCATTTCCTGACATTAACTTTTTTCTCTTAAATACCAATGAAACTGCACAGATACACTAACATTTACACTTTAACTAAAAATTAAGCAAATACACAACTAATTTCAAGATTGAATATGCTCGCGATCAAGTGCATGTCCGTTATCCTTATAATGTTTCCTTTTCATCAGATATGCATCCTCAACGCTTTTACCTTCAACTCATTTACATCCTTTTTCTTCGTAACGAATTAAATATACAACAAAGTTGTAAAGGATTTTTAGTAACTACTTTACGTTAGTAATTACACTTCTTAGTATAATAACTGTTAAGTATGCATGATTATATAATAGCAGAAGAAAATTAATGAGGATTGCAGGTGAATTCCCTTTTAATTTCTCCCATCTATTACATGTACCTATGTTAATAAGTGTTTCCCTCGAATTTATAATTTGTTGGAAATTTACAAGGGATCGTTTTTATATTTCCGGACTCGGTTGTTTTGAATTTTGATGCAATTTTCAGTTATGTTGTTTTTTAACCACATATGCCTTGGTAACTTGGATGGCAATTTACAAAACAATTGCAACATTATTAATTTTATTTTCTCTCAATTTATGACGTCGCGCGTTGAAATGAATAAAATCGAATACCGGGCTGTTATAAAATTCCTAACAAAACAAGGAAAACCTCCAAAAATTATTCTTGAAGAGATTTTGGCTGTATACGGGGATGATTGCCTTTCCAAGATAACTATTGGCGAGTGGTCAAAATTATTTGGACATGGTCGAGAATCATTGGATGATGATTCCCGTCCAGGGCACCTGTTGGCATGATCACTTCAGATGTTGAAAATACTAAGTGTTTGGTACTGGAGGATGCAAGACTAAAAAAGCGACAATTAACAGCTTTATTAGAAGAAGAGCCGCGAATACTTTCGCCATTCCAAATGCGTGTCCGGGTTGAGACCTGTGAAAAATTATTGGCGCGCTGTAGAGACGAGCCAGATTTAATTATCAATCGACTTGTCACTGGAGATGAAACCTGGGTTCATTATTATGACCCTAATCGAAACAAGAGTCGATGCAGTGGCATGTTAAGGGCTCCAGCCCTCCTCCCCCCCCCCCCCCCAAGAAGTTTAAAGTTACCTCTTCTGCAGGAAAAATAATGATGACCATTTTTAGGACTGTCAAGGAATTTTGTTAATTGATTATATGAATAAGGGTAGTACGATAACGGGGTATTATGCAAAACTGATGCATCGCCTTAGAGATACTATTAAAGTGAAGAGACGCGGAAAACTGATGCAAGGTGTCTTGTTGCTTCACGACAATGCACCAGTGCACAAGTCCAGACTTTCAAAAGCTGCTGTAGCTGATTGTGGCTTCGAAAAAAATGAACATCCACCTTATAGTTCAGACTTAGTACCTACTATTTTTTGTTCCCGAATCTCAAAAAAAAAAACACTAAGGGGGACAAAATTTAGGGACAATGACGAACTTACAGCAACAGCAGTTGAGGATCATTTTCCGGAAAAATCAAATGAATATTTTTATACTGGATTAAAGATGCTATTGAGACGGTGTTATACCTGTATTCAAAAGCAGGGAAACTATATTGAAAAATAAAATGTTGTTTTTGCTCGTCTTTTGTTTTCATGCCTTGGCCGGGAATATAAAAACGACTCCTCGTAAATGGCCAAAATGCCATTGCAACTGGATTTTGATTGCATTATTCCTGTAGTATAGTATTAAATAAAGCAGTAATTTAAATTCAAAACATTAGTGATATTAAGGATTTTTCATTTCGTTAAATTGTACATCTTTTTTCACATGTACTTAGAAATGTTAATTCTGAAAAGTGGTTGCAAGATGTGATTCTAATTTTTCTTGTGTGATACATTCAATTCTTGATATGGTATCTATTCAGTAGTGATGAAAAACAGTACACTATAAAATATTCTGTATTTGTAGAGGAGATTAGAATCAAAATATTTTAACATTAAATTCTAATACTTTATTTGGTTCTTGGAACAATTCTTCTGAATATTAACTATATAAAATGATCTTACCTTGTATCATTTTACATCCATGGAACACAAATACTTCTAATTTAGGACAATTAGCAATTATTACAGGTAAAATTTGTCCGGTCACATTTGCACAATCTGCTACCCTAAATTCTATAAGATTATGTCCACTTGGTCCTTTAACTAATGCTTCTAGACCATTGTCAGAAACCTTTAAAAATTCTCAAATTCAATGAATAATATATCCTTTTCTTTAAACTAACCTTTGTATTAGATAGTGTAACCCAATTTAAATGCTTTAAATGAGCTAATTTATATAATGCTACATCAGTTATATTAACACAAGAATGTAAGTCGAGAGTTGTCAGCTTGGGGCAATGTTCCGCAATAGATATAATAACATCGTCATTTACAACTGTACATTTAGAAAGTGTTAACATGCGTAACTCCTTCAAATAAGGAATAAGTTCCAATAATCCTATAATTTATTACGATGTACGTTAAGCCCTTTACTTAATTCAACTAACCTTGTGATGTAAATTTATTATCTAATATTTGTGTTAAATATAGTTCCCTTAAATTTTGACATCTTTTCAATATTGATAGAAGTTCATCATCAACTACACAAAACGTCAGATTTACTTGTTTTGTGTAACGGTGAACTAAGCATTCCCAAACTAACTTTGCATCGAGTTCTTTCCAAAAATGCAAGCTTACAGAGATTTTGTGTAATATTCTATCTTTGATATGGTATGGAAGTCTTACTATTGTGGTTGTTTGATTTAATAGGCAAGATAAATTATTTCCAACAAAATCTATACATCTATAAACAAAATATGTATATTTTTAACACTGTTAAAAAACTAATAGTGGTAGTACCTACATATTTCGTAGAGATGGTATTGGGAATATTGTGGCATTCCACGACATTATTACGTTAGATACAATTGAAATTAAGTATAAAAGTAAGTTTCGACTATAAAGTCTAGAATTGTCCAGAGCTATGACAGGTTAGATCGTTAAAATCAGATATTTATACCATGATGTAACAGCTGTTACAGTGACTATGAAGTCACAGTGATATTACTTCTTGCAGGTAATACAGGAATCTAGGTACTAGAATACGTTCACAAAATTTCAACGATTTGAAGTAAATTCATTGTTTATATAAAAAAAAAAGATTGAGGACAGGTGAATTCCAAATTATTTTGTTTGGTTATATCCATTGCGTGGTGGTGTAAATAAAATTATAAGTATTACATAAAATTTAATCAATAGTGTACGTTCTATTGTTCATTATTCAAATTCCAGTAAGTTTTGATATTTGAACGTATCTGCGTTATATGTATTGAATTTTGTATTTAATTATTGTATAAAATCGAAAATGACGGATTTTACGGATTCATTTAATTCAAGTTTAGATACCCCTAAACCTGCTGGAGACAAAGAATTACAAGATTTTTTAATGGTAGAAAAGCAAAAGGCACAGTTTAATGCTCAGGTAAGGTTATGTTAATCTCAATAAGTTTCCACGTTTTTCATATATATATATTTTTTCAGATTCACGAATTTAATGATTTTTGCTGGGAAAAATGTGTAGATAAACCAGGAAGCAAGTTGGATAGTAAAACAGAAACATGTTTAACTAATTGTGTAGATAGGTTTATTGATGTGTCACTTTTGATTACCAATCGATTTGCGCAGCTTTTACAAAAAAGTGTGTCCTAAGTGCATTTATTTTAGGAACTGGCAAGTTGCTTTATTTTTTAGTCAGAATCATCTGTGTTATTATTTAAGATGATCTGAAACGTTTAGACCTGAATATTAGTGTATAATACCTTGTAAATAAAATATTTTCCATCTAAGAATTTATTATTATAATTACAGTGTTTATATACTAAATAGATACATAGTGGTAAAAAGCTGTATTGTGGATTATTTTATGAACAATTGCCATATATATCTCCACAATAAAAAGTGATTATTTAGGGTCTGTGCTACAATATAAACTTATTGTTGCTCTTGAACAGGGTTTTTTGCAACATTCATTTACGATATCTCCGACTATTAAATGCCTTTTATGAAAGTTTCCATTTAGTAGGGAATAGGTGGATATAAAATTATCATCAAACAATAGGGCTGCTAATTCATTGTAGTCGTATTTCTCATTTGGGTAGTCACCATCTAAGTTGCCCATATAATTATCTGAAAAATAAATTCGCTTTATTAATTTAAATTAATGAATAGATGACATGAAGTCCTTATTATCAGTTGCTGGCGCCCACTAAAATTATATGGAATAAGCATAATATGTATAAAAAAATTATGTTATCAATGCATAAATCTCAATAGATAAATAGAAAATATTTGTATAAATGTTAAAGAAAGACTTATTTCAAATTTTCTACCAACTGTTAAGAACCTTTGAATTATGGGGGTTTTCCAATTTTTGGGAGAAAGTAACCAATTCGGGAATTTTTGAAGTGTCAAACATACATTATGTTCTCTTCAATGAAAATATTATTAGGTTTCTAGCGCTTCGGGTTATACCGGAAATCATCATCTACTTCATTATTTTTAATGAAACTCCCTGTATATTTTTACACATTTGGATTCACCTATTTTGAAGCTTTAGAAATATCTTTACTTTTTGCGATTTGATTCGGGCGTTTTGTCGTTATTCCATTTTTTCTAAAAAAAAATTGCTTTATTCAAAAAATCAGAGGACACTCGATTTTTCGTACATCAATTTAAAATTCGTAATATACGTAAACAACATGTTGGAGTATATTTTAACACTGAGAACAGCTGTCTACATTGCGTGGTTACTTTACTATGGCACGTTAACTTCGAAATTTTGAAGCGCTAGAAATCTAATAATATTTTCATTGAAGAGGACATAATCGACTATATATAATTCTAAATTTTCAAATTTATATTTTGACCAGAACGCCATGAACGGTCTCGCTGAGACACCCTGTATATGCAATACTTCTATATTGCGGGTTGTGTTAAAACCTTACGGAACTATTTTTCACCAAGAAAGTGAAATAGAGATTATGATCTTTTATCTTCGTTGGCATAGAACTAATCTGCGCCGGTCCGAGAGTTGCGCGAGATTAAAATATTTAATTGAGTCAGTCACGTACTCGTAAATCTATGTTATGTCTTCTAAATTAGAATTTCTTCCTGTATGGGTATGCGCATGCGTTCGATCTTTACCCAACCAATAGAAAGAAAAGAGAGATTTGCAGCACATGCGTATAAGTAATTTGTTTCAAAAGAGAAGATATCTTCTGTGTCGTTTTGATTTTGGACATTCCGAGACTAAACCCGCAATATAGAAGTATTACATATATGGTGTCAAATGCGGAGATAATTCCGACATATTCACAGCAGGTAGATATTTGTTGAGATAAACTGATACATACATATACACTACCGTCACAAAGTTTGGAAGCAGTAATAAATTTTACAAAAAAACTCCAAATTTCGGTTTTTAACTAATGCTATATTAACAAACACAAAATATATTCAAAAACAGTAACATACACAAAGAATAGGCCTAAAATATTTACATTTGTTGCATTATTTAACTTATATGTCTTTTTGTCTATATGTCCTCCTTTGGCACGTATCACGGCCTCGCAAATTCTGGGCATCCTGCTTAGTAATCGCTCCAAGTAATTCGGATTAATTTGTTGCCAAGCTGATCAATTTGTTGCTAAGCATCCTGTAAGTAGTCCCAAAGCTGCTGAGCATTTTGTGGCTGTCGTGATTTGGCTTCTCTGTCTAACTTATCCCATAACAGCTCAATCGGAGACAAGTCAGGACTTTGAGGAGGCCATTAATGTAATTTCGCCCGCTGCCTGTCTTGCTTCTAGGAAGTTGCTTGGGGTCGTTATACTGCTGGAATGTGAACGGTTGACCGATTATGCGAGTTCCTGATGGCAATGCGTTGTTCTGCAGGATGTCCAAATACTCTTCTTTCCGCATTTTCCCAGTTATTTTCACCAAATCACCCGTTCTTGTCCCGGCAAAACAATCCCAAACCATTACATTTCCACCTCCATGCTTCACCGAAGGCACTAAACAGTTCTCATGAACACGTTCGTCCGGTCAACGACGAACGTAAACTCTCCGGTTAGAACCGAAGATCTCAAATTTCGATTCATCCGTCCACAAGATCGTTTTCCACTCATCCATTGTCCAGTTTAGGTGTTCTGTGGCCCACGACATTCTTTTCTGTTTGTGAACGCGTTTTAATAAAGGTTTTTTACCGCATTTCGTCCCTTCAGTCCTACAGCCGATAATCGCTTCCTTAAAGTCGTAACTGATATCCTTGTTCTTCGTTGGACATTAAGATGTTTAGTAATATCTGGTGCCGTAAGTCGTCGGTTTCGCTTTGCTGTTACAATTATAGATCGATCCTCAGCTGCGGTCGTTGCTTGTGATCGTCCACTTCGCCTCCGATCACTAAGTTGTCCGGTTTTTGTTTTCCTTACCAAAGTATAGTGTACACCCTTCGGTGAAATTCCTAGTCTGTCAGCAATAGCTCGTTCTGAATATCCCTCCTGTTGAAGGGTACATATTGAAGAACGTTGTTCCACACTCAATTGCTTTGTTCTAGGCATGTTTAAGTAAAATTTAACTCAATATCAGCCAAAATGTAAAATTCACGCGCTGACTTAGAGAAAAAATATTAAAACTCTGACACTTTACAAAAAAATACGAATAAAACTGCTCGGCACTGTAATATAACATCTGCATAAATAATACTGAGCTCTCCGATGGGTTGCCGATTGTATTTACTATATTACATCCCCCGCCAGAAATACCCTCATTAGCATAAAATTCCTATTAATGATTTGAAGGTATTTATTTCATTTCGTATTTAGAATTTCAAGGAAATATTGATGGATTAGGCAGTTAGATACTGTAGTTTAAATAAGTACTTAATGGCATTACCATATCTTGGCAATTATTGTACGTTTCCAAGAAATTTATTACTGCTTCCAAACTTTGTGACTGTAGTGTATGTATGTACAGTCTGTTCCAAAATTAATGTCGCTTGATGTGATGGAAGATACATTATAACTTCTGTTGCGAAACGAATGCACCAGGTTTGACCGACATTTATTTTCGAGCGCAATTACAATATTGGTATTCATCAATCAAAAATTGTGTCGAGTTATAGGGAAGATGATTTTTATTGGATCTTTTAATTGCGGGGGTGACATTAATTTTGGAACAGACTGTACATACACGTAGGTTCAGCAAATAGGGTCGAGGCATTAATGCGTCAAAGCTCAATATAGCCGTTAATATTAAACCTTACAACCTACATATTTTAAAATTATTTTCATATACAGGATGGTTGGTTTTTTATTGTCCAGCCTATATCAGCTTTATTATCAAAAATACAAAAAAATGTCAGAGGAAAATGTTTTTTATCTCGAGATGATCTATCATATTGCATCATTAGTAATCTTTCATAGTTTACTGATTTTTAGTAACCATTATCAACTTTAATTTTTTAAATGGAACATCCTGTATTTTTTTAGGGAATATGATTCTAAATAAATTTCTCTTTATAACGATGTATAACAAGTAAGGAACTGCCTTTAAATTATGCCTAATAATAGGAAAAATAAAATTATATAGTAGTCAACTATGATATTCTATTGTTTATATTATTTGACATAAGTTAGTTAGAAGTGTTTGATAGTGATAAATGTATTGTGGATCTTTTTTAACTAAGAAATTGTGCGTGTCTAGCTGTTTTGTATGAAAAATGAACATGAGCTTCACAAACAGTGAAAAAGTTGATCTGCTGTGCTGTTCTCACAGATCAAACAACAATAAACGTCAGGCTGCTATCTTATATCAAAATTTATATCCTGACAGAAGACAACCTCACATAAAAAATTTAGAAAATTCTCTGCGGTTAACTGGCACCTCCCAGCAAACAGAACTGAAACGAGCTCGTGTTATTCACGTTGTATTTTGGTTTATTATAACGAGTTTCTGGGCGATCTAATGAATATATAAAGTATTTGATGTAGAGAACATATTTTCAATAACTTTTGCGCAAAATAAAATTATTGAGGAGAATTAAAGATTTTTAAATCCGAAATTGAGATATATAGAACAACAATTTTACATACAACATATATATATGGCAACTTAGGTACTAAAAGGACGTCTTCTATACGTCAAATTTAACCCAAAAAGCTCCCAAATATAAATACACTTTAAAAATTTTATTATTTGTGTTCTACGATACCTACTATTCTATAACTAGTAATAATCATGCTTCATGATTTTATTTTAATAAATCTGGAACTGTTGATAAATAGTGATGTAATATTGCATAGAATATGAAATTGAATTACGCGCCATCGCTCGAGTCATATACGGGTCAACGGCCATTTCTCTTTTACTGTCAGTGTTTATCTTTAGACGTGATTGCTGTAAATTGGGAGTGCTGTGAATTAAAGAATGTAGATGTTAAATACAGTATTAATATTGTGTGTATATGTAACAAATACATACATATGTATACTATGTATTGGTAGTTTATTAAAGAACGTTCTTGGATTTGTTTGGGATTAGATATATGAGGGTTGGTTTTCATAACCTCTAATAGTAACCCGCTCGTTCTGTGGAAATATCATAAACATAACAAGATGGCCGGACAAACTATTATATATATATACATATGTTTTCCAGGTTTTTTTTTAAAGATATGTACTTCATTAACTTGCATAATTTATTAAAGCAACAGTAGGTATTAGGTCCTAGTAATACGGTATAATAAACATGCTGTTAAGGCTCATTTATACATGCTATGTCAACTCGGCCGAGGTGATTGACTAGCAAGCCACTAGCACTCAAATAATTCATTCACTGGTACTAGCCAGTGCTAGCTTGAACTAGCACCAGTGAATGTTTACACGTATTATATGAGTGCTAATGGCTTGCTAGTCTATCACTCGGCCGAGTTGACTAGCATGTATAAATGAGGCTTTAATATTCGCTTTAATTACGTCTTGAATTACGTATTTATGCCGTCCTGGTATAACGTAATAAGACCGTCTTAAGATACGTTTTATTCACGTCCTCAAAACACGTCCTAAAAGTGTGACATTTCAACGTACAAATCTCGTGATATATACGTGCCAAAAACACGTCTTTTGGTTGCAATATTACCAAAATATTACGTGCTTTTCACGTTTTTCTGTTTGCTGGGCTTTTTAAGGCATATAAATAGTATTCAAAATGGACGAGGAAACAACTACGGTAATGAAGTTGTTATTTTAGCTTACTTTAGAGCCAATCCAAGAACTTATATAAGACAAGCAACGTTTGATTTGAATATTCCAAGACACGAAATTATGAATATTTTAAAATTGCACAAACTAAAGCCTTTTAAATTACATTTAGTCCAAATATTACATGCTAATGATTCCAATAATATAATAATATTTTGTGAATGGCTCCTGAATGACAATATTTAAATAACATCATTTGGACAGATGAATCTAATTTTCATAAAAATGGTATTTTTTTTTATTTCGTTTCCGTAGACAAATGCTACACATATGCCAACTTGTGACGTATCATGATAAACAGAATTTAATGAGGATTCATTTTTACCGAAAATATACAGGATGTTTCGTTAAAAAAATTTAAGTTGATTATCACTGCTAAAAATCAGTAAGCTATGAAAGATTACTAATGATGTAATATGGTAGACCAGTTCATGATAAAAAACAATTTCGTATTAAATCATAAATTGAAATAAACTTGTTAAATACACACAACTAGAAAATATTAAACTGGTGATTAATATGTATATATTTAATTATTTAAGCCAAATCTAATAAAACAGCATAATATAACAGATTTCACAATAAATGTTCAAATACAAAAAAGTTATTTCGGTACAAAAACAATTTTAAGCTCTTTCGTGTGGAATATACAGGACGTTGAACACGCAATGATTTTCAGATAAATTGACCATAACTCCTTAAATAATCTATACTCTATACTCAATGAAACCTTATATCGAAGGAACGAGGAAGATACGCTTAGTCTAAATTTGAAATATGTAATATAATATAATATAGTCTGTCCCATTTAAGAAAATGTATGTTTGGTTCGCCCTCGAAATATGAATGATTTTCATACATAACGGTTTCGGGTATCTTTAATATTAATGGATATATTGAGCCTTGACACACTAATGCCTCACCCTGTATATACATATATGTGTAAACATATAAAGCCCCTTGCACACGAGGCCTGTTTTCCTGCTGGATGGATTCCTGGGTGCTGTGCAGGCTACCGTGCCGGCTGCCGTGCTAAAAAACGACGTCCGCCACAGCAGGATCCAGTGCAGGCTCCGCTGCTGGTTTTCAGTGATCGGATCGGTGCTACTTTTTCTAGCAGGCTTGCACGAAAAAAGCGAATCAGAACGCAGCATTTCAGCACACATGCGCAATGTCAGCAAAAATTCATGAGTGTGCACAGCTGTTTGTTTGGAGCAGGTGTGCAGTAAAGGTATACCATCATATCAATGTCGCAACAGTCACAGTCACAAGATACGTCTCAAAGGTGGTCTAAAGACCAAATTGATTCAAAGGCAAAAGCAGTAACTGCTGCTCGTTTGCGACGAATAATAATAATAAATTACTGTGTCGTCCATCTTTGTTGGTATGACGAGCAGTGCAAGCACGTCACCGCGCAGGAGAGCCAGCGTTGTCTGATGGCGAGCCTGCTGCTTAGCACGCAAGGCAGCCGGCACAGTTGCCTGCAAGTCGAACCAGCAAGGAAACAGGCGTCGTAAAACAAGCCTCGCGTACAAGGAGCATATATAATGGTATCTTGCTATTCAACATATATGTATTTGTGCACTTTCATTAATTGCGTGAAAGAACATTTTGGGAGAAAACACCAAATTGTGTCATATATTATTTGTTGGCGAAAGTTCTTCGAGCATATAGAGGATATGTTCACGAAAGAAAATTTATTGCATTGTAAAATTTTCATTTTAAATTAAGATTAACAGCTTATGAAATTGACTTGCTTTTTTGTATAATTCTTTTTCAATTCCGTAAGATCAGGTGTCGATGTTAAACGCCCTTTTTTTACTAGGTTTTGTAAATCCTTCCCTGAATTGTATGACGGGAAACTGCTGCAAATTCCATAATACTATATTTGGTTGATTCTGTTTTGGAACATTTTCAGAAGCGTTATCTACAACATGTAGCCATATGGTTACTCATATGGGTCTATTGCCCTCCTCGTCATTGCAACTCCTCAGAGAATTGACAAGAACCATAGTATTATCTCTTCACTGCACCTATGTACTATGCATCGCCTTGTTGAGACAGAGAGTTATATTTTCTAGAACCAATTTAAAAAAATTAGCTAGAATTTGATTGGTATAATGAGAAAAGGGTTTGGACTTGGATTTCCTGATAAAAATTATTCAAAATTGACTGATTTTATAACTTGTTCTCTTATTCTTATGCATGTATATTTCCTATAAATTAATTTCAAAATTCAGTTAAAATACTGACGTCAGATATAAGTTTACGCTATTTACTTTAGAGCATACAAAAAAATCTACCTCATCAAACGCAGATTAAAAGTTTTATGAATGGTAAATATTAAGGTTGCGTAAAAATATTGTTGTGTAGAATAGCTTAAGTGTTAGCAGCTTCTGTAAAACAAGTACAATAGAGACTATTAACATATTTTTTTGTGGGAGAGTTCGTACTCACTATATTGTGATACATGTAGTACCTACATTTGTAATATCTCTAAATTTTGTTGTTCTTATAGTCTTATAGTCATCCTTAACTTGACGAAAATAGATTATTTCGTAAACATTTTCATATCTTATCTAAGTGTAACTTCTAAACAACTATTTATTTTGGTAAAATTTGTGAAGCTAACCGTATCTGGAACATTTCAAAGTTATCAGTCTTTTTAATGAGCGAACAAGTTTTTTTTTAATAATGAAAATTTGATCGATTCATGTTTTATGCAAGATTCAAACTGAATTTAACTACCAAATTCACAACCTAGTAAATGACAAAAATGCATTTTAATAAAACAAAGAAATACCATTCCCCTCACATTAAAACTTGGTTTTCTAAAATAAAATTGCCCTTTTTCTATTATTAGGTATTATTAAATTATTAAGATTTTTGAAAGTTATTTAGATAAAATTATAACATTTTATTAGTAGCAATCCATGGAAATGATCTACAACAAACGTTCTTATTGGTAGATAATTGTCTTTTCAAGTCTAGTTTCGTTGTGCCCATCAAAATGAAAAATCAAAGTTATTCAAACATAGGTATTTTCAGTTTGGTGAATGTAACAACAATGTAACAAATTGGACAGACGAGGTAAAATTTAATACAGTGGGGATAATTAACAGACATAATTTACTCTATTGGTCCACAGAAAATGCCTATTTAAAGATTACCATTTTGAAAATCAGTTCAGTTTTAACGCTAGTTTTCTTTACTGATGAGTAATCAATATTAGTACTTTATAATAAATTATATAATGATTATACTTTATTTAACTGGCGAAATATTTTAAGAGAATTTTGGTGTTAGCTGGATGGAGCCCCTTCTCAATCGAGGCGTGAAGTGGACTGAGAGCTCACATGATGTTGGAAGACCGTTGGTTTGGCCGTAACGATCCAAGAATGTAGCCTCCAAGATCTCCCCATTTAACACCACTCGACTTTTTCCTGCGGGGCTACATTAAAAGTGAAGTGTATAGCACCCCCTTGCAAATAAGGGAAGGAATATTGATTGTATTTATAAGAGGATTTTCATCATATATGCACTTTTGTGTTTCTGTTTTTATTAGTACCTCTACATAGTTATTTTACTATATTTTTCTATTGTTTTTAAAACAAATGATTTTATATGTTTAAACTTATGTTTAGAGATTACCATCTCATTCAATACACGGCTAGCTCTTTGAATAATTTTGTTAGATTTTCCAAGAATATAAAATAAATTTAAAATGTCCGTTTGAATAAAATATAAACTACCAAAAACCTTAATAACTCGAAAATTACTACAGATAAATGTAGGGAATGCTAATGCGATCCGAAGCAAAATTTAATTTTACTTGAGAAGAGTGAAAGAAAAGGGTCATTATATTTGAGAGAATCAACTTTTATTGATCTGATATTGTATTAAAAGACAGTTATATAACCTCAGTTTTAGAACTATCGTGGCGTCAGTGTATAATTTTAGCATCATAATGTAAATTCAAAAATTTTTGAAAAAGCTGTAATATCTTTGAAGCGACTACACCGTTCTTTTAAAATAATACTTAGATTATGAATATGTAAAGCAAACTACATCATTCCATTTGAAATAAGAAAGTTCATGTCAATTTCCGGTACTCCTGAATAAGGTGCCACCATCTTGAATATATTTTTGGTGAATAGATTTATAGCGTTTTCTACTGGTTGCACTTTCATGAACTCAGTGCGAATGTTGTGTTCCACTGGCAATATTCAGGCACTGTTTTTTTAAATTTTGCATTCCACTGGCAACTGGCACTGAAAAAGTTTGCACTGAGTTCAAGATTTATTGCACTCATCTTCATAGTCAGTTTCGTCCAGTTCAAATATGGCGTCCAATAATAATGTCTTCTCAACAATCATAAACAAGCAATGAAAATGCTATTAAAAAGAAAGCGATTGAAAAATGAATTATTTAGATGTAATAAATGGTTATTCTAATGAAATAAGTATTATATGTAATATGTAGGTATCAAAATATTGCATTAATTATTAGATATTAAAGAAAACTTTAAAAACATGTCTTTTGCTAGGAATCAAATATAATATGTGCTTATGTTATCATTCTTTGGGTTTTCGATTTCGTATGAACATGAATAAATAAAAATTGTCAAAAGTACAAGTAACATACTAGAACTGACTTAATTGGATGTATTCTACTGGCAACTGCCTTTTTAAGCACTGGGCAGAAACTATAGGCACTAGAAAAGTTTCTAAGGTCAACTCAGTGCACATTCAGTGCTACCAGTAGAAAATGCTATTAATTACCCTATACGCAAAACGTATACGCAACTTTGAAGAAATTTATCATCATAACAGAGTCTGCTGTTTCTAATGGCCAGTCTAAATCAATCATCCTATATACAGGTTATTCAGGTAACTGGTTTGTTAGAACTGTTCGATGTTTCCGAAATCTATAGTACTGAAAACTTGAAATGAATTTGCGCTATTGTCTCAAATTGATCATAGCACCAGATTTCTTGTGTACGTTTCTAGATGGTTGTCAAAAGATTTGCCCGTTTCCATTATACTACTTATAAAACAGCTTACGAATAATACACAAGATAGAATAGTTAAGAGAATCTCTTTTGAAAATGAACTCCTTAAAAAGCTAGTAAACGTTAAAATGTGTGTCAAGTGTTCAATTGTAAAGAGAAAAATGGCCAACTATTGGTTTTTGCAATGAAAAATGTAAGCGACATAAGGTTCTGATTCGAATATATAGGTACTTATATGAGAATAATAAATAAGCGGTACTTATGCCTTCCAGGTTAAATTAGGTAGCGGGAAACAGTGTAATGTGCTAGAATCATAACCGACTTGATCGACAAAGTGCAAAATCTGTGCAGAAATATCAAATACAGAGCAAGATCAAATTTTTATTGCAGAAATAAATTCAATCACCACTGAAACAGACTCAAGCAAGCTACGATATCATATTTTAGAATATTTGCAGTTAAGATGGTTACACCGTAAATATTAAAGCAATTACAATTGGTAATCAGTGAGTGCGGTAGTCTATAACTCTATACTATTACACATAGTTAATGCACATCAATATGGTCTACTGTACCTCAGTTAATTGTGAAAATTATTATTATATAGTTAAGTACTGAAACCAAGTAAGTGACTAACTAATTTTTACAATGCAAAATGAAAAGGATGAAGTATAATTATACCAAGTGGTCGCTATATTCAGACCTCTACAGTTTGGAAGCAGTTTGAAGTATTTTGATCTTTCCCATTTATGAGACATGTCCAACTGTTATCTGTTCACGTTGGAAATGGATTTTAACACCAATAACCTAACACAGATAGTATATAATCTTCTACATACAAATAACATTTTTTGCCTTTTTTGAATTAAAATGCCAGTTTCCAATATCGCTTCTGTATTTTGGAGTCTTTGTTATCATGTGTGAACAAATATTAAGATAAAAAGAAGAAAATAGAGAAAATGTCTATGATTGATCAGCATTAAAAAGGAACACCACAATTGGAAAGGTATACATATAGTATCCAATCAACCAATATTCATTTGCCCTTGGATGAAGTTTTAGGGTCTACTTCTTTCCTAGGACTGAAAAATGTAAATGGTATTATTCATTTCACGTTTTAGTTAGCTTATAAAGCACTTCATTTGTTAAAAATGTACAGTCAGTGGTATACCACTATGAAAGGAGCTGTCATATGTTACTCGTCTTTCATATGATGTGAACTATTCATAGTAATATACTGGTGTTTGATGGTTTAATGAAATGATGATGATAATCATCATTATCTTTAATACAAAAACGTTCTGGGGTTTCTACGGCACTTGAACCATTATTTTGTTGTTTAATGTTATATGCGGGAGTTCCTAGACTTGAATCACCTACAAAAATATTCGCGTTCTATACGATTTTACAACAAATAATAATGCAAAGATGTTTCAGCTTTTCTAGAAACATCTACCTACAATAAAATAACTATTTAAAAAAATAGATCTAAAATAGATCTCTATTTTACAGTAGGTACATACATATGAATCTAATGACAATAAAACTTGTTGACTTATTTTTTGAACAGTGAAGAATTAGAACAATTCTTTAATCTTCCTTTTTAATGTTTTGAGTTTATTGTTCCTTTTTAATGGAGTAAATTTGAAGTGATACATAGTTTAACTCATTTTTTACTATGATACTGCGATTTTTACTAAAGTGTTGAACTTACAAGGAAACACAGGCAAGTGGTGGTGACCGATTTAAATGAAATTTGGTGGGTTTGTAGACTGAAGCAGTGTAAGAATAACAGTAACTTGCATAGATGCTAAATCGCCCGTTTCCGGGGAGGAGGGAGGGGCGCCCTAAAACCAACGCTACCCTTCACTATTTGCTTTAATATCTCCAAAACTATAAGACATATCAAAAAAAGTTAGGACAAATATATAACTGTTTTATGAGTACTAAAAGATAGCGACAATAGTTTTTAAAACATTTAGGGGGTGGGGTTTCTGGAAAACAAGAACTATGACAGGCAAACTATGGTCGCTATCTTTTAGTACTCATAAAGCAGTTATATATTTGTCTTAAATTTTTTTGATATGTCTTATAGTTTTGGAGATATTAAAGCAAATAACGAAGGATAGCGTTGGCTTTAGGGCGCCCCACTAGCCGGGCGATTTAGCATCTATGGAAGTTACCGTTGTTCTTACACTGCATCAGTCTACACACCCACCAAATTTCATTTAAATTGGTCACCACCACTTGTCTGTGCTATGGCAAAGTTGTAGAATATAGTTGTTGAGTAATATACAGAGTGTTCCATTTGAATTAATGGAGATTTTTCATATCTTTCTTCATCAAATTTGACAACATTTTCTGGGTACTCCTTATACTGTAGGTTCGTTTCTGACATAGTGTTTTGAAGAACCATTATTGCCTAACATTTGATCAAAAAATATTTTATCTATTAATTAGCGAAATCAATAAATTTGCGATATTATAATTGACTTATTGAATAGTAAATTTACTAGAAAACCATAGTAAACCAAATATTTCAAAGACCGTCAGTCTTTTCATATGAATACCATGCATAAAGTCCTTTTATTTTTCATTTAGATTCAAAATAAATGATAAAAAATATATGTTTGTATTTAAAAAACAAAGTTGCTTTCTGTGTAGAGGAAATGGAACAGCTTGATGTATAAGGTATTAAATAGATCTTGAGAAAACTAGACACGTGTCATTAAAAATATATGTATTTAGTGAAACTTTCATACTTAATAAATTCTGCCCTAAAGTTTATAACATCAGCAACCAAATAAATATATCTAATAAATATGTATAAATTCTTCCTTTAGTTAAATCGAAACAAAAACATGTGGCTCGTCTACTCGAACGCTCGAGTCTAATTCAGCTTACCATCAGTTCGTTTCTGTGTTGCTGATACGTATTTTACTGATCGGTTTTAGTAGCAATAGGTCGTTTTATCGCAATAAGATAAAAAGTTCACAAATATATTTATACTTTTATATGTGTAAAATTAACACCTTATTGTGTTCAGTGTTACCAAATACATTTTACAAAGATATACACATAAGAATGCGGAATATTTTGCTAAATTTACACATCTGGGTGTTTGATTAACGCAGAAAAAATGACAATTTACACAGAAGCATTTATATGTGGAAATCAACTTGAAATTATTATTCAGAACCACATTATATTACATTAGCTTTGTTTCGGTTCAGAATTCAGAATGGTTCTAGAGTTGTTGCGCACGCGCATTTACAGTTTAGCGTTTTGGTTAATTAAGAACGCGAATCGAATTTTTAGTCCGATGTTTTGGTTACTGACAGAATCGATTCAGAATGATTCTGGAACCGTTCAAACAGTTCTTGCACTTCCATGAGTACCGATTCTGAATTATTAGTTCGAAATTACGTCATCGGTGCATGTGTTCAGAAATTCGAGTTATTTCGATATGTTCGTTATCAATGACATTGATATTTACGTTGTCTTTTAAAGTTTGAGATTTTCTTCCGTTTGTATTTGATTTTTTTTTGTTAATTACTGCCCTGGGAATAAAATTTATGGAAAGTGAGCGGTATCCTAAGACAGAGACAGGATTTGAAAGACTTAGCCCAGAACATTCGCTATTGATATTTCGTTGGTTTGTATTTTAGTCTGTATCTAAAAGATGGCAGTAAGAGGCTCCTAAAATGTGTTTTGGTTATTAAAAGTTCGGAACCATTCTGGAATTATAATGTTGTGCGCTTACGTTCTGCGCAGTTCTATTACTAATCCTGAATTCCGAACCAAAACAAAGCTATTATAGTGCAGAGTAATAAATTAGCGCAAAACCGAAATTCACTAAAATTTATTACAAATCAAAAATTTAGATCTTAAAATTCTAAATACATAATTGGGAAATATACGGTACAGCGGCTATATTAATACGATCTGTGTTTTGACGGTTTCGACTGCTGTAGAATGTTTTGAATTGTTCAGGATCTTTGTGCCAACACGGAAAATTCAAACCATTGACATGTCCCCCGATATAACGACGCATGATGCTATCATTTTTATAGTCATTTAAGTGTACATATGTGTATTAGTAGGTACAATTTTATAACATTTTGAACTATATGACTATATGACACATTTAGAATGATTGGTTCACTTAGCTTAAAGTTAAAGTGTGTGAGTGGGTATATTCTATATAATAATTACAAACTTACCGATATAGGGCGACCTTCTTCCTCGGCCATAATACTGAGATTTGCAAACCGTTTTCAATTCCTTAATTAAGTAGGATCCACAGTATGTGTGAGGAACATCCTTATTGGCTTTTATTGCAAAAATAAGCGATATAAGGATGGCTAATAGTTTGAAGTGATCCATCTATACGTATTGCTAAAATATACAACCGTAAGTAGTTGTAGAATTAAAAATATACTCAAAACTAAAATTAATAGTAAGATTATTAAAATAAATATGTTTACAGAAGCAAAATGTAAGTAAATATATATTTAAAGATAGATAGTTTACAATTATAAACATGTTTGTCTTAACCGATATTCTATTTCACTATAATGAGACGCACAGAATCTTTTAATGTTTTCGAAATTAAATTTGAGTAGATTATTTTTTATTACGCTCACCTTAAAATTTATGTTCGCTAACGCCTGTTTCGATGGACTATCATTATCTACCTCTGTTGCTGGAGATTTGTGTTCGTTATATACCAGTTCACTTCTACTTATAAAATGGACTTGATGAACTCTTGTTTACAACAAACATTACATTCTATTATAACATCGTCAACAAACCGATTTCGATATTCTCTGCGAATACATCGTTTATATGTCCATCTTTCCGATTCAACGAGCAAATTGTTAATGAAAGATGTAAATGCGGCCGGTCGCATAGGAAATTGGACTTCAAAATCTGTAGCATATGTTCTTTTCGATTATCTGGATTTTGATAATATGTTGTGACCGTTGGATGTAATAAATATCGCAATGCTTATTTGTGTAGAATTTGTCATGTTTCTATTATCATAACTGTACGTAGTAATTGCGATGAATAAAAGAAACATTATTTTAAATTACCAACAAAAATAGGTATGTTCGTATTGTGCGCAATGATTTTTAAATTAAGGTCCGATCTTTTTATAAATATATAATACGCCATGTGATATATGTGATCTTTTTAAAATAAGTGTTTATGTTGTGAATAATAGTACTGTTGCTTTTTATTATAATAACATTTTCTGGCCGTAAGTAATATTGATTTCTTAAAAGTTTTAACAGCGATCAGTTATTCGGACGGAGAGTCAATCCTAGCGAGACGCGCCACAACGCCGCGACGTAGATCCGATCCCAGCAAGTCTGATCTGTTACTACCAGAGAACGGCCGCTCTACCACCGTGACCACCGAGCCTTTTAAAACGATGACTATAAAAGAGGCAATAGGTTGTGATAGATACAGCGAAAACTTGTTGCTGTCAAGAAGGTCTACTCAATACACACATAAAAATCTGGAACTACTTAATTAAACACTCTTTCGGCGTTCCATCGTGTGCATCTGTTGGTGATGTTAAAATTAATGGAGTTAAAATCAAATGTTAGTATCGTACTCAGAAGTAATAATATTCATGTCCTGCATCGCGAAAAAGATAATTATCCAACTTCTGTGGTAATAATTGTTATTTCAATAGGACTTGGGCTCTTTCAAAAAAGTCAGATAGTTGCCATGAAAAGTGTATGTACATATAGGTATCATTCCGAAAGAGAGAGATTCTTAACTTGCAATGTGTATCGCTGGTTGAGTTGTTCTATCTTCCCTACGGTTCCTAGATTATGTTCCTTTTATTCGTTCACGTTTCAAGAACGAATATGCTACAATTATCACCACTGACAATGATGTGTCGCTGCTAATTTGCATTATACTGATATTTTTATTGACTCCATTAATCACTTTTCATAATTTAGTTTCATTTTCTTTTATGTACGTTTAGGATCTCAAAAAATATAAACAGGCATTTAGTATGAAATTAAATGTTTTATTTTTAAATGTAAAATACAAACACAGGAGCAATATCCAGAGAATTTTGTTAAAATAAATTGGTGTGTCAAAGGTCAGCATTTTGTTGATATCCTACAACTTCAACTTTTTATACATTATTTATCCTTTGAGTATTTGGAAATTTCTAAAAATAAATATCAGTTGTACTAATGATGAAATGCAATTAGGAAAAATGCGTGAAGAAAAAGTTATTTGATTCTAAATATGTAACTATCTTCGATGCAGAAATAGGCATAGAGATTAAAATTTAAAAAAAGTAGGTACATTTATTCGTTCAATAACGAATTAGTTCTTTTCGTAAAAGAACTAATTATTGCATCTGTAAATATGCAGCAGAATCAGTATGTATTGAAATATACAGTTACCCGCGAAAGTATTCATCCAGATAAAAAATCGCTTGCTTTATTATATTATATTATTATGTAGAAGATGGAAAACGATTTATTTCGCCACAAATTGATCATTAACGACAAGACCAGCTTAAATGTGGAGTATTTCTCTAATAAGTTAATCATGAATAAAGTTACAAGCACTGAAGTACGCATGGAAAAATTTACTTCTCTTTTGTGATGAAAGTTGAATTAAATTTATATCACTAAGAGAAAGATTATGATTTGATCATCCAAAATTTCAATTGATTATCTGCAATGGTTTAGAAGTTATGAATATTTTACTCTACGAAATAGAGGCGAAAATTGCGTGCGAACCCTCTGTAAGGCGAGTCACACGCAATTTTCGTCGAAAAAGTTAAGTCTAGATTTTAAGTCACTTGCTTTTTTCTCAACCCTTTTTCTTTAATGTATGATTACCTAGTGAATTTGTTAAAGGAAGAAAAAATCTATATCATTATCAATACGTGCAATTACTGCAACTAATGCAGAATATGGGTTTCTTCTTTTAAATTACAAGAAAAACAATAGTTTGCTACGTTACGTTTTGGATGTAGTTTAATCCTTCTTCAAACCTATATATAAATATATAATAAATCTGACCTAAATCAAGACATAATAACCTACACAAGGTTAATCGTTTTTCTAAGTACAAGGCTCTAACAATATTTTGAAACAATTTTGTCAATTTTGAAATTTGAAAACATGCAAAATATTTGATAAGCAATTTTGTAAAACAAAAACATACATGTTAGATTTTAAATTTCGACATTTTAAAAACAATATATTGAATGCAATGAAAATATATTATTAAAAAAATATATGTATGTATAAATATAATATAACTGGCCATGCAAGGACGCAAGTTCATAAAAGATTACTAAAGAGATTAATGTAATTCCTTAAATATATTATTAATATATTTAAGAGCAATTAAAATTTAGGTACAATTTAGGTAAATACAGGTTGTGAGATTTATGTAAAACCACTTCATTTTATTACAATTATTAGTTAAATGTTATACAAGTGTAACAGAAAGTTTGGACCAAACCATTTTGATGTATGTATACAGGATGTCCCAAAAGCAGACCGACAAGCGCTTAGACGATGTTCCTCTTGGGTCATTTCATGAAGATGGAGATCAGCAACCCGTGTCCGATATCTTCTCGTTTGTATTAAAACATTCAGCATTAACAACCGAAAGCTTAATGTACTAATGTGTTGAAGGAAAAGGGATGCGATAATTAAAATTTGACAGTGTCACTTATTAAATACAAAGTGGATAATTACACATATCAAGAGCAAGCAGACACCACCTTACTAGTGAAGATATGTGCAGGGTGACATATTTTTTCGAGGGTTTCATATGAAATCTGTGGGAGAGAGAAAAAGCTGATGTATGGTCAATCCTATATCTCGCGATAGACCAGACATAGGAAATGCAAATACTGATTATCGAGTTGAAATTTTGCGTAATTTTGTAATTCCTTGAAACTTTGTGCTATGAGATTTTTCGATTGGAAACGAATTAACGATGGCTGTAATAAGAAGTCAAAAGAAATAACAAAAAAAAATTATCACTGCATAAAAATTTTTGAAAACTAGCCAGTCCATAAAGTAGATCATGTAAATGCGTGTAACTCTTCTTTAGTAAGACTGTAACACAAAATTTGCAAGCCTCTGTTCCGGACTTTTTGGAACCGACTCTATACCTCTACTTTAGGGATGGACAGACAAGATAAAATTAAACAGCTTCAATCACTACACATAGGACAATGAAAATCCTTTCTAATAAGACCAAATTTGCCCGTTCACGGGAAGGAGAATAATTTAAATTTATAGAAGAAATTTTTACCGTCCACACGTTTCTGAAGATATCTTCAGATTGGTAAAAGATAGCGATACCCTGTTTTCGGTGATTTGTTGGTAATTTAGCTTACTTTTTAATTTGTTGTCAAAAATGTATGTTTCCATTTAATATTTTCGAGAAAAAACAAAATTTCCGAAAAAAATTAAACAGAGCCCCCAAGCGTGCACGTCACTTATTAGCACGGTTCCAATTTGTAAGCATTAGATTGGAGGAGTAATGCTGTTTCCAATGAGACTAAGTTTGCAAAATTCAGTTCAACAGAATCCAAGTTATAAGCGTCCCTTCAATACAAAGTTTCCCCTCCTGCCCACCCCTTATTTAGCAAAATAAAAAAAGCTGTCCTATGTAAAATATGCAAAATTTTCAGTAGAATCTGATTTTCATACTTATGATGGACCTTAAGTTGGTAAATTTTGTGTAAAATAAAAATAAAAATTTTTTGTGATCAGTTACGCCCTCCAGCGGTCATCCTACGCTTTTCTAAATAATTTCCAGATGTTTCTTGGGGTCACTTTAGTTATTAGTATTTTTTTCTCAAAGCTGTACTGTAAACCGTTCCGAAATTATGGCCAAACGACATTCTTAGTTGGCCACCCGATACATACATACCTACGTATAGATTGTTTCTAAAGTAATGTCTCCCCAGCGTCGGAAAACACGTTATAATAGCTAGTGCAAAACTGATGCTTCAAGATTAGTCAACATATCTTTTAGGACGCAGTTATGAGCATTTGGCAACCAAAAATATCGTGTTGAGTTATAGGGAACGTGATTTCAATGAGGATTTTTAACTGCGGGAGGAAGGAGAGGCTTTTACGGTGTGCATACATATTTATGTATGTAAGTACATGTTATACAGGGGTGGGCATAAGTCACCTGGCAAATATGCACAAATTTAAGTAATTTAGAAAACCATAACACGAGATTACAAAAACGTTGGTTTTTTTACATTCTACCGCAAAAATATTTACAATAGGTGTTCATCTCGATACACTTCAAACAACGCGAGGTCTTCATTGATGATATCGAACTCGATTGTTATCCAATGTTCGAAATCTTCATTGCATCTTGAACACTACCGGTCTCTTCAAACTTTTTGGCTAATTCAACCATGTAATCGCAGTTTGAGAATTCTGTATTAGGCCACCTTTCTCTAAAACCCTCTTCAATTGTTCCATAATTGCGATGAAGACAATAAAACTGTGTCAACAAGAACATACGCGCTGTTGTAACGAAAACTTGACTCGAACATTTTGTGCCATTTCACTCGACAGAAAACTATCTAACCGCGCAACAATACCGGTATTGACCTGTCTCGAGGTCGACAAGATCGACAATTTTAGCAGTGATAATGTTGGTCTACTAAAGGCAAAGATACTGCAATTGCATTAATGACCAAGAATGTTTTGTTATTTGAAATATTTTATTTTTGCAGACAAAACAAAACTTTCAGTAGGTGTTCCTTCGTCAGGCATATTGTTTAGACCGTTCATAACATATTTTCGATAAAGTATGTAAGCATAAACGCAATTGTGTCTGTGTGTAAATATGCTCGCTCTGATTGCATATAAAGCTATGTCATATGTATGTATGTACATATGTAGATTCAGTAAAATATTTCGTGTATTGAGATCATAATTTTCATAGTGTCCGTTAATTTATATGATTTTTATAATCGTTGATTTTTTTGTAATAGGCAGTTAACTTAGAGTTTATAGTGTTTCCTGCTAGATGGCGTAGCGACCAACTTTTATATACTATACAGGGTGGGGCACATAAAGTGTTACAGAGCAATAGCACTCAAACGATTAATCATATCGAAAAATGTTTCAGACAAAAGTTTCAGTGTTCGGGAAGGCAGTCATACAGGGTTACCCAGTTTTTTGATCGGTGTAGGAGTAAAAGCTACGTCAATGTCAACTCCAATTTTTTAAATGGAACCATGTATTTTCTTTTCAATAATATTATTACTGATTTTAAGACGAATTCAGCGACCTACAACACAAGGTCATGCTAGTCACGCAAAGTATGAAAATAGTCGAAAAATCGAACAATATCAGAATAATCAGCATCAACTGTCAACGCATACGACTGTCAGTGTCACGCATTACCTTCTATTGTGAGTACATTGGATCGCGAAAATGAATGATTATCAAGAATATTTTGATATGTTAATGGTGCTGGGGGAATGCAAACATTACAGAAACGGTGAGCAGTTGTACGCGGCTCGTTATCCCGACAGACAACAAAAATCGCACATGGCATTTAAGCGATTAGCCGACCGTTTCTGTCGCTTCGGTACAATGAAACAAACACGAACTAAACGTCTACCGATTGTTGATGAAACTGCAGCTGCTATCTTAGCTTTTACTGCACAAAATCCCCATGCGGGCACCAGGCAAATGGAAAGAGAGAGTGGAATTAGTCGGCGATCTGTATTAAGAATATTACATCAACACAAATTACATCCGTCACTGCATCAGGATTTGTACAGCGATGATTTCCAAAATCGCGTCAATTTCTGTAACTGGATTCGTCGAAAAATGGACACGGATGTTTCATTTTTGAATCATGTGCTTTTTTCTGACGAAGCTAACTTCACAAATACGGGAAATGTGAATAGACATAACATGCATTACTGGGCAAATGGATGGACGAGAACTGTACGATATCAACATCCGTGGTCCATTAATTGTTGGGCCGGCATTGTCGGCGATCACGTTATTGGTCCACATTTTTTTGAAGGTCACTTAAGTGGGCAAGTTTACGCAAACTTTTTGCAAAATGTACTGCCCGAATTACTGGAAAACGTGCCCTTGCTAGTTCGCAGAAACATGTGGATGCAACACTACGGTGCACCATCCCATTATGCTCTATGTGCAAGACAAGTGATGAATGAGATTTTTGGTGAAAAATGGATAGGTCGAGGAGCTACTGTTGCTTGGCCAGCTCGTTCGCCAGATCTAGCACTAATGGATTACTTTTTCTGGGGTTTTGTCAAAGGACACGTAATGGCGGAAGCACCGCGACATGAGAGAAAGAATATGCCGAGCATGTACCGAAATTACACCACAAATGTTGGCTAACGTTAGACGGTCGTTTCCTCAGAGAATTAACCACTGTTTACAAGCGGAGGGTGGTCACTTCGAGCATCTTCTGTAGGTAGACCCAAACCTAAGTTAGTGGATCCTTTGATGCTGATTATTACGATATTTTTCGATTTTTCGACTATTTTCATACTTTGCGTGACTAGAATGACCTTGTGTTGTAGGTCGCTGAATTCGTCTTAAAATCTATAAGAATGTTATTGAAAAGAAAATCCATGGTTCCATTTAAAAAATTGGAGTTGACATTGACGTAGCTTCTACGCCTACACCGATCAAAAAACTGGGTGGCCCAGTATGACCGCCTTCCCGAACACTGAAACTTTTGTCTGAAACATTTTTCAATATGATTAATAGTTTGAGTGCTATTGCTCTGTAACACTTTATGTGCCCCACCCTGTATAATGGTCTGTATAAACCCTTATGTAAAGAGCTTCAAAGATATGGTGACGCGAATATAATTTTTGCTATGGTGGGAAATTACACTTTTTTTACTCCAGGTATATAGTACATATACAGGGTGTTAAAAAATTAGACCGACAAACTTTGAAGCAAAATGGATGACGTTCTCTACGACGTTTTGTTTTAATACGCAAAAATACGGAAAAAATCACTGTTAATGTATGGGCAGGTATCATCAATAGAGCCTTACATTTTACCTTTACAATTAAATGGCAATGTTTATCGTATTTTCCTTGAAGAAGTTTTACCAGAACTTCTAGAAAATGTGCCACTGATCACAAGAAGACAAATGTGGTTCCAACACGATGGGGCAACTCCTCATTTCACAGCCACCGTGCGTTATTACTTGAACCAAACGTTTAATGAACGCTGGATAGGCCGAAGTACTCCTATTGTTAGATACTTTCTTGTGGGGGCATATGAAAACTCTTATTTATGAGACTCCCATTAACACGGACGAAGAATTATGTAGTAGCTCGGATAATTGCTGCGGCTGATCACATTCAAAATATTCCTGAGGTATTCGAACAAGTGAGACAATCAATGCTTCGGCGATGTCGTCTATGTGTCGAAGTTAATGGAAGACGATTTGAACATTTATTGTATACAACAGTGCATTATTGTCATGTAACTATTCCGTATTTTGTGTTTAGGATTGCACTAATAATTTCATTTTTCCACTTACATTCTTTGTTTTCCGTTTTGAAGTCATCAATCTCCTCTTTTGCCATATAGTATTAAAACATATGTCGTAGAAAAAAAAAATGTTAATAAAAACTGCCTCTCTTAATGTAATCTATTTTTATTCAAAGTTTATCGGTCTCATTATTTTACACCCTGTATACTCAAAGTTCTAGACATAAGTAAGACGTTAATTCTTTATATAGTTTGGTAAGTAATATTTTTATGTAGATTTCTCAATAGAAAATTTAGTTTTCTCATAACTAGTTTTGTAAATTTATAGTAATTTAAATTTATAAAATAAATATTTCTATTTCCTGCTTTTTTTAATTTAACTACTTTCCTCGAAAACATTAGCATCGGTTCCATGGTGTAATGGTTAGCACTCTGGACTTTGAATCCAGCGATCCGAGTTCAAATCTCGGTGGAACCTTCTATTTTTTTTTAATTTATTTTGCATTTTTATTAAATAACGTACGGTAGAAATATGTATAGAACATGATTTCACATTATAAATTTTAGGAACATAAAATAAATTATTAATACAGAATTAATTGAATTGGTACATATGTAGTATGTGTCATGTGTAAGTGATTGTTTAATTACAGTGTAAATTATTGATATCAGCAACAACAGCTACACGAGGAAGAAAAATGCATGTACAAAACACAAGTCACATAAATCAAAATCAATTTTATCTGGTCTATTAATTAGTATTAATTGACGATGTACTCGAAATCGAAATCGAAGTCAACAAGAAAAGAATTTTTCCTAGTGCAGCGATTGAATAAGGCGCCTTCCGGAAATCGGAATCGAGTCTACAAACAAGTATAAAGTGAGAAACATTATGTAAATGAGTACTATTTGCCGAGCTATTGTTAGAAATTGGAAAATTGGGATAATTTGTTTATTTATAGTGATCTAGAGTCACGTGTATTTTTATCATTCCTTAGGCATCATTGTAGCAACTATTACAGTATTTTATATTATTTGAGAATATAGTAAGTACTGTTTAATACTCATATATTAAAATGTTAAGAGGTTATTTTTTCATTAACTCATTACGCATGTTGCTTTTGCTATTCTTTTAGCTTTTTTAGCAGACTTCTAAGATTAAAAAATTGATACTACAATTCGTCTTCATTCTTTCTAAATTCTTTGTACTTCATTAGTACTCAATTGCAAGTTGTCCTCTTTGAGTTAATGATTACCATTTAAAGTAATCCTAAGATTTATCGTTGAATTCATCAACTATATTTTCAGAATTTTTATTTTAATCCTAAGCAGAACCGCAGCCACGGATACTGACAGCATTACTTTGCCTTATGTTAGTGATTTTTACCTAATTATCACTAAATTTAACTTTATTTAATATTTACATATAGTTGTAATCACCTGAGACATGGGTACTAAAGTATATCACCTTAGATAATTTCGAACTTCGAAGTAGGAGAAAGTAATAGCTGCTGTTAAATTCGCTAGATCGTGATTTATGGTTGCTGGTTTCCACCTGCTCGCAATGCCTAATGCGATTCCCAAGTTTTGCATAAAGCCTTCCCGAAGGGATGTGCAAAATAATGGGCCAATTTTTTAAGTTTAAGAAATCCTTAAGTTTTAAATGATCCATTCAAATAATGCACATTTGCAGAATTCCTTAATAATATGACCAAGATATTTGAATAATCTTCTTGCTTTATAAATTCCTGTTTCTTTACGATAATTTACTAATCAAACACTACGGCTGGACCTCAGCAGGATTAAACCTAATATATACACAGTACGTAGTTGTATTTTGTATTATTTATATTATGTGGACCCCTATGACAAAATTGTTTTTGTTAAATTATATCTTACTCAGCTATTGTTATTTAATTTTATATATTACGTACATGTTGCTTCCACGAAGATTTGTAACTGATATTTGCTAAATTTGTATTTTTCTACAACCGTCAATGCAAGCAAATATTTTATTTTAAAAATATAAGCGTCTCGGCAAGGATTCGAACCATGAACCTTCCGTGCACCGGACGGATGTGCTCATCTCACATATACAGGATCATTCACGGAACTGGTTCGTTAGAACTGTTTGACGTTCTTGAAATTCAACATTTCCGAAAACTTGTAATTATAACTGATATCATCCGGACTCATCAGCAAAATTTCTTGCGCCATTGTACCACTTCCGGTTCACCGGAAGTTGACGTCAACTTTCTTAATTTAAATAGCACGGTATCTTTTTTATGAGTTTTTTGTATCGGGCATACAATTCTGCATCAAAACTTACTAAGATACCCTATGTCAAAAATCAGTCGTTTTTGAGTTATTCATTTTTTTTTCAAATATAGGACCAATTGCGATGTTATGTTCAAAATTCTGTATTTCTGAAAGCATTGCAGCTAAAGACCTTATATTTGGCATGTTATTAGCCAAAATCGCAAACATCAAACTTACGTTCTAAAATTTATCATAATTTATACAGGGCCGTCCAAAATTAACGTTCATTTCAACCAACTTTACGTTGATAAAAGTCACTTTTTGTAAATGGAACACCCTATATATTATTGCATTTTCGAATACACTTAATAATTCTCTATAATTGATTGTTAGACATATTAGCTTCTATCTTTTGCGGTTTTCGAGTTATTAGAGATTTCCTGCTGAAAATCCGAAAAATACTCCTTTTAATGCATTTAAAATCTCAGTAATCCTTGAATGTCAAAATAATTGATTTGTACTATAAATACACATAGTTGATATTTGTCAATCAAAATGGCAAATGAAATACATTACGGAAGAGAAACGATATTTTAAATTTATTTTCCATTCATGAAGACTGTAGTAGAATTGTGAGTAGCATATGTCGAATATATGACGACAGATATCCACATTTACGCAAAATGACCTAAAGAATATCAATATAAGAAGCTAAAACAGAATCTTAAATAAAAAAAGGTTTGGAACGGTATGAGTTAAGTGTGTTTTATGTCATCGTGATCTGATCATATTGAATTTTGTATTTTGCAACGCTATTTTGTTTAATTTTCTTGTTAGAGTTTTTTTAAGCAAGCGGAAGTGGTACAATGGCGCAAATAATTTTGCTGATGAGTCCAGATGATAACTGTTATAATTACAAGTTTTCAGAAATATTGAATTTCAAGAAAATCAAAAAGTTCTAACGAACCAGTTACATGAATGACCCTGTATTTGTCATGGTATTACAGGTATTCTAACTATGTCTCCGGTGGTGCAATTGGTTAGCACATCCGTCCGGTGAACGAAAGGTTCATGGTTCGAATAATTTCTGCAAAAGTTCCTACACACTTTACCGTAATTATGGTTATAACCAGTTAAATTTTTAATATACAAATTATGGAGAAATCAACTCGATTCTGTAAAGAAGTGCAGTTTTAAACCTTTTGGAGATTCTTTCTCCGGCAGCCCTCCAGTTTTTCTAAAATAATTTGTCAGACATATTGTTTTATTTTAAATTATTAAATACATTATTTCATAAGACTGTCTCATTTGACATTTCATATAACATTTTGATATTAACACACACTACAATTATGCTAATTTTTATTAAAAATTCCAGAATAATCTTAGAAGCTACACGAAGTTTAGTTTAGTTTAGTTTAGTTTGAAGAAAAATATCAGCACATATAGTATAGTTTCTTTTAAATTGGCATGAAATTCTTCTAACTTTCTAGAAAGTTTTGGCGTATTCTTAGCACTGGATTTCAATGACGGAATAGTAATAGTTTATCGATGAAAGCTTATGAGCACATCAAAGAATAACATAGAAATTAGTAGAAGGACTTGGCCTTGAACAGGGTAAACAAATTAACAGGGATAAATTTCACTCACAGAGGTTTGGTAAATCAAATAAAATAAATTTTTTGATCTATTTAAATAAGTTATTATAAGTTAAATTGCGACGAGAAATCACAATCGTACATACAATTTAAAACATGTTTTTTTGTTTTTGATAAAGAAAGGTTTGTCATTAAACGCCATTGTTGTAGTTGACAATGCACCTTTTTTTCCACGAGATGATGTGACAGGCTGTTTCTACCGATCAATATAATATTACATCGTTGATACAATGCGTGAATGAAGCAGCAATTCAGATGTTTAAGGGACGATCTAGGAAGCAGCTTCTGACTACAATCATTGATGAAGAAGAATCAAGTTATCACATTAAAACGAGTGACACTAAATATGTCATTTATTTGACAGATACAACATGGGATACTGACTCTTATGATTAAAATACGGAAAAAAATTGGCCCAACGCTTCTGTTTTTTAACAAGACAAACGAGATAACTGAGGAATTTGAATCAAGAAATAATGAAAACACACAGTTACAACATTTTTTCATAATCTGTGGTGGGTGCTAGTTACCTTACTTGAAAAATCAGTGATTCAGCTTTGAAGATGAGGCTGAACTAAAAACGCTTTTTTTCCTGTATTTTTTCTAACTAATTTGTAGAGTTTGTTTGCATAATTTTTGAATAATGCAGAATAATCAGTGACCTCAAAAACCAATACATTAGAATTTCGATCGCAATTCATGGACGTATTAATACTTTGACTATGGTTTTGGAATTTCGGACTTCTATACGGCGCACTTATAGAATGTCCAAAATATTTTTGAATAATTCAACGTGCTATTTTGCTTTTATTATTGTTCTTCAAGTTCATGAGTTCGATGCAGAATTATCTACGTATTTATACTTGTTAATTGTTATAATAATTAAAGCAGTTGTGGATTTTATTGTAAATTACGTTTAATATCCCAAACAAAATATGTATTTGTAAACAAATAAAAATTCGAAAATACGCGGGTTATCTAAGTTCATGGAACACTAAGCCATATTATAGTGAATGGGAAGATCCCGCGCAGTGTAAATATTTTCTTTGCGGCTTGATGAGGACATTTCTAAAGACGAACATTCACGTTGTCACTTTGATAAGTATCTGTTTCAAAATATCAGAATGGTGTGTGCATTTTAATAGTTTGTTATATTTATACAATGGATACGATCGAAGTTGGATATGTGTTGGAATATGCATTAATATCTGTGGAGGATCGAAAGTTACTGGAATATGTTTGAAAAGCACTGAAGGCATTTGAGAAAGCATGACATGCTTTAGTGATTATAACGTTTGAGTTCGGATTTGGTGATAAACAGTTGATCTCTACTATACTAACTATGTATGTGTAAAATACAGAAAGGTACTACATAACTTCTATTCAAATTAAAGTACTTTTGTCTACGTATTCCTCAAAAATTATCTACATAAGGGCCATAAGCGTTTGAATTATGTTATATGTCACGATGCTGGCTATAATATGTCCTTTGGAGTGCAATATTTTGTCACGTTTTTAATGTAAACATTTGATATAATAATAATAAAGTATGTTATAAACAGAAAAAATCTTTGAATACAATCTAAACCAAATTACAGCTTACTTGATCATGCAACCTTTACTGAAATAAAGCTTTCTGTTTTCTATTTTTGAAAAGGTTTGCAAGTATGCCGTAGTGCTATAGTTTAAATTGGGTTACTGTTACGTAAAATAAACGAAAATGCTTTGGTCCACTTTCCTTTCAAGATATAAACTTTTCTTTATTACTATTTGTACCTCCGAGCATATTTAATAAAACTAAAAAGAATGAGACGTAGGCGAACTCAATGTATGTGTACTGTTTCTATTATTTTCTCGATTGTTCTTGTTTCACGTTATATAACCTGTGGCCAAAATATCTGTGTTTCTGAATTTGCCAGGACTTTCTTGTCGCTTGCTGACATTTGTACCACACAGTAAATTCTCCTATTCCTGCAATCACGTACAGTTAACACAGCAACTTCTAAATACTACTACCAAGAAATCAATTTACTCATATATGTATCAACGACGGCTATGCTAGAGCTGGCCTCCTTTTTTTTGGCGTACGACGTTCAAAACTTGACTCTCTGACCGTGTATATTACTCATCTATCCAAATGTATGCCAATGATACTCAAATGTGCTACAGCTTTCCGATAGCCCAACTGCAATATTCGATTGATAGAATCAGTTACGATTTGATGAAAATAAGTGATGATGCGCTGCAGGTAAATCTGAACGAAAACGGTGGAAGCCAGCCCTATTAAGAACAGTTACATAATCATGCCTACAATTTCAGCAATTGAACGGCTCCTATACCCTATATTTCTTGTGTTAAAAGAAAAAGCGGGTCAGTTTTGGTCGCAATGCAAAGAAATACTTTTGAGTCCTATGAATGTATGCACATCCTTTTCAACATTCGCAAAATTACCTTCTCAGCATTTTAAAGATGTGTATCTTCCAAATACTGGAGCTACTTATATACATACAGCGTTAGTAAAAAGTCCCGGAACCGTCGAATAACTTTGTTATTTGAAAATTATGATTTCTGAAATTTGGTATGGGGGTATAGTTAATATAAATGCATTTTATGCAATACAGTTTATATTTTTTTCAGTTCTGGTGTAATCGGCAATACGTCCAACTTTTTTTTTAAACGAAACGCCCAGATTTTTTTAACACTTTTGAATGCAAAATAAAAAACTACGTTCAGGACGTATTAAAATGTTTATTTTTATTCACAAGAAAACAGTTAACAGTTAACAGTTAACATTGACACATTTCAAAATGCCAGTAAAACTTACTGAATCAGAACGAATTGAGATATTAATGATGCGTGGGTACGGTGATCGTCAACGTTCTTTTGAAGAAGTTCGTATTTTGTTTAATACTGTTTATCCGGATCGTCACATTAGTAAAAGTACGGTATGCCGAACAATTCAAAAGTTTGAAGTCTTTCGTCAGGTGAAGGATTTACCTAGAAGGGGACGTCCATTAATAGCAACAGATGAAGAAACTCGTTTGAATGTGTTACTTACAGTGGAAGAAAATCATCACGTGTCCACAACAGAATTAGGTCAAATTCATGAGATCTCTCAAAAATCTGCTCATAAGATTCTTAAATCAGCAAGAATGAAAGCCTATAAAATGTATCCCGTCCATGAGTTAACTGAAGATGATCCAGATCGTAGACTACATTTTTGCGAAACAATGACGGAATTGATCGAGCAGCAGCATAATGTTTTAGGTCACATCATTTTTTCAGATGAGGCAACGTTTTGTCTCAACGGCACTGTGAACAGACATAATTGTCGCTACTGGTCAATTGAAAATCCGCATTGGATTGAAGAAGTCCATTCACAGCGTCCTCAAAAGGTGAATGTCTGGACTGGTCTTGTTGGAAACAACATCATAGGACCATTTTTTATAAGAGGAAATTTAACTGGCAACGTCTACTTAAATTTATTGCGAAATGAGGTTGTTCCAGCACTTGCGACCCTCTTTCCAAATGCAAACATACGTGATCACCCTAATGCACATTTTTGGTTTCAGCAAGATGGACCTCCCCCCCATTTTGCCCATAATGTCCGCGATTATTTGAATGAAATTTTTCCGGAACGTTCGATCGGACGTAGAGGAGCAATCGAATGGCCAGCACGTTAGCCAGATCTCTCGCCATTAGATTTTTTCTTTTGGGGTCACTAGAAATGTCAAGTGTATAAAAATCGTCCCCATAATCTTGAACAATTGGAAGAGAGAATTGTTCAAGAAGCCAATCGCATCACTCCAGAACAAATACAAAATTCAATAAGAAATTTTACTGACCGTTTATATTTTTGTCAAATTGTAAATGGAGAGCATTTTGAACAATTATTGTAATCGCAACCTGAATAGACAGGTATCTTGATTTTTCTGTATTAGGACACTTTTTTAATTTTTTAACTGTTTTCTTGTGAATAAAAATAAACATCTTAATACTTCCTTTGCATTCAAAAGTGTTAAAAAAATCTGGGCGTTCCGTTTAAAAAAAAAAGTTGGACGTATTGCCGATTAAACCGGAAGTGAAAAAAATATAAACTGTATTGCATAAAATGCATTTATATTAACTATACCCCCATACTAAATTTCAGAAATCATAATTTTCAAATAACAAAGTTATTCGACCATTCCGGGACTTTTTACTAACGCTGTATAATAATATAGGAATCATCCAATCGACACACGAAAATCTGTACAGATAAGCTTTGATTGCAAAGCCTCTTAACATGACGGATATTGATTACGTACAGAACACCTGCTCATCTTTATTTAATGTTCTAACAGCTATTAAAAAGCGCAGAATTATGATTATTTTTATGGCACAAATAAGAAAATTTTGTGTTACATATATGTTATGTACATGTTCTACGTAGCGTCTATAATATATAGAAATTCTGAAATTTACAGAAAAATTAGTGGGCATGGGTTTCTTTCCTTAAGTAAGTACAGGGTGGTCAGATAAGAATGCAAATTGTTGTATCTCCGAAACTATTGGTCGTAGAGACTTGCGGTAAAAAATTTTATCATGAAAGTGGGCAAAAGAAAACCGCGGAAAATATTTTCAGATTTCCAAGATGGCCGCCAGGGGGCGCAACCGCCATCTTAAAGAGGTTACGCCTCCCGCCGATCATCTTAGAGATCTGAAAATATTTTCCACGGTCTTCTTTTGACCACTTTAATCTTAAAATTTTTTACCGCAAGCCTCTACGACGAATAGTTTCAGAGATACAGCACTTTGCATTCTTATCTCTTCACCTTGTACAGTGGCCCAAAAAATGAATGCCTCTCCTTTCAATACGCGTATATCAATATTATCTTCCATTTGCCGGCGTAGGTAGTTCGGTGATTCTTGGACATATCCTACCGCCTAAGCCCTGAATATAAAACAGCAGAACAATTGTAGTAGGTACAAATATTTCTACGGGAAAAAGTTTTCAATGCAGTAGTATCAACTGCCGCTGAATGTGTGTGCACGATAGGTATTCAGTATTTTAAAATATAAAGGATCTGCATATTCGTATCACTAATAGTAATTATATCTAATACGAACAATAAAATGAGTTGTAATGGATCTGTATAATAGTTTCCAATCATTTTAATATACACTTTGTATTTACTTAATTACTTTTAAATTTTATTTTCAATAAATGAATCTCGAGATAAATATGTAAATACCTTTCTTGCTCTTTGTTCTAAACACACATTACACAACTATTAATGATATTTATACCAACAAGTTTATAATTTATAATGTAAAAGCAGAATTAAGTGACACCTACACAATATGCATAGTATGAACTATGAAATTATTTATTATCCACATACATATCATTTCTTATATACAGCTAAAATATATTGAAAGTTACAAGTCAAATCGTACTAAATTATTTAATTAATAGCATTATTTTACAAATTAAAAAAAATTACTGGGATATTAATGTTTAATGAAATACTATACAGAGTTTCTCAATTAGTTAGTAGTAAGTCTCTGCAATTACAGTTTATGAGAGAAAACTAAATAAATGTAGTAATTCTCTTTATATAAAATTCATTAGGATTAATGAAAACATAAACTATTTACAAAACAAACGCATTCACAAAGTACTCAAACTCTCTACTTACTATTACACATGTAAGTTTGTTTTCCGTAAATGAAAACAAATTACCGAACCTTAATTTTAAATTAGGCTAAATTTAAATAAATATTAAGAAGCGTTCAATGAAAGATTTTGCGATAAAGGTCTCCAACATAATAGAAACTGATCGGAATTATATAGAGATATAGTTGTATTCATTTATATATACCTATGATACATTATTACACATAATTACGTAATGTTAATAAATGAATAGTACGCAATACAAGCATAAAAACTAATTAAACGTTACACACATATTAAAAGCATTATTCAAGAAAAAGGTAAAAGTACGAACAAAATATTACAAGATGTGAATTTCTAGCCAATTGAAAAATGCAAATTGAAATTGAGAATTTTAATATAGACACAATTATTAAAGGATATCGAGGGAGAAGACCGATATAATGAATCAAAAGAAACGGGAGACAAGTCGTACATATTAACGTCGTACATACAGGGTGTTAGTAAATAAGTGCGACAAACTTCAGGGGGTGATTCTGCATGCAACAATAATGACAGTTTGCTATATAAATGTCCGTCCGCAAATGCTTAGTTTCAGAGTTATAGGGTGTTAAAGTTTTTCTTAAAAACTGACGATTTATTTATTGCTCTGAAACCGGTCGAGATAGGCAAATGAAATTTGGTGGGTTTTGAGAGATGGTTACTGCGCATTTCTTGACATCCAACTAAGAATTTTATATTCATCATTGGCGTGCATACTGGTAATGATCTTAATCTTTTAAAGAAAAAAATGGTACGCCACTGAGATATTTCAAATTAAAAATCATTTTTGTATTTGCTATTCAATTTGTGATAAAAAACCTCTCTTGCCTTTTTTTCGTGTGAGCCGCCGTTTTTATGCAAAAAAATAAAACATCTTAACGTGAATTTTTCATTTCTTTAATACATTATCTAGTAGGCTACTGTCGACATTCAATATCAATGCATTGTTAAATACAAATATTTTAACGAAGTGTCAAAATAGCAACTCATCATTATTAAGCTTAGTTAGCTATAAAATTATTGTTAATAAGTAATTAATTTTTCTGTTATTGAAAATAATGGAAAGTTTTTCAAATGCAGAATTAACAGACATGCATTTTGTCTATGGTCGAAATAATGGAAATGGTCGGCAAGTTGGACGATTGTATGCTGAGTTGTATCCAGGACGTAAGGGCCCTCATCACACAATATTTGCTTGTCTTCACCAACGCTTGCGCGAAAAATGGTACATTTAAGAAACAATCGGCTGACTGCGGGCGCCCTCGAGAAGTACGAACTGTGCAACTAGAAGAAGAAGTTCTTGAGTTAATAGCGGAGTCACCTGAAACAAGTACTCGAAAAATCGCCAACATATTGAATGTAAGCCACTTCACTGTATTCAAAATTCTTAAAGAACAGCAATTGTATCCGTTTCATATTCAACGTGTGCAAGCTCTACTACCTAGAGACTTTTTTCCCCGCCTATTTTTTCCCAATGGATCCTTCATCAAATCGCTCAAATTTCTAATGTTTTAGATGGCGTTTTGTTTACTGACGAGGCTAATTTAGTACGACAGTGTATATGAAATTTCCATAATAATTACTTATGGACTGAGGAAAATCCACATGGAATTTTTGAAGCTCATTTTCAGCATCACTTTTCAGTCAATGTATGGCTTGGGGTAATTGATGCTCATTTAATCGGTCCATATTTCCTCCCACTACGACTAACAAGCGAATCTTACCTTAATTTCCTACAGCAAGAGTTACCTGGTCTTCTTGAAGATATTCCTCTACAGCTGAGACAACACTTATGGTTCATGCATGATGGCGCACCAGTTCATTTTAGCATTAATGTACGTAATCACTTAGATACAGTGTATTCAAATCGTTGGATGGGTAGGGGTGGTACGGAACATTGGCCTGCTCGATCACCGGAGTTAAATCCTTTAGATTTTTGCATTTGGGGTTTTCTTAAATCATTAGTTTATACCACTCCCGTTGAAAATGTTGATGACTTTAGGAATCGAATTATAGCCGACTGTGAGACAATAAGAAATACACCAGGAATTTTTGCGCGAATACAACAATCAATGAGTCGAAGAGTTGAAAATTGTGTCATGTCTGAGGGAGGTCATTTTCAACATTTGTTGTAGCTTTGCGCTTACTTAACATTTTTGTGTGTGTTATTTTCTTAGTTATTGTTCTAGTTTAATGTTATTGTATTAAAAAGTTCAGTAGTTCAGTAGCCTACTAGATAATGTATTAAAGAAATGAAAAATACACGTTAAGATGTTTTATTTTTTTGCATAAAAACGGCGCCTCACACGAAAAAAAGGCAAGAGAGGCTTTTTATCACAAATTGAATGGCAAATTCAAACATGATTTTTAATTTGAAATATCTCAGTAGCGTACCATTTTTTTTTCTTTAAAAAATTAAGATCATAACCTGTATGCACGCCAATGATGAATATAAAATTCTTGATTGGATGTCAAGAAATGCGCAATAACCATCTCTTAAAACCCACCAAATTTCATTTGCCTATCTCGACCGGTTTCAGAGCAATAAATAAATCGGCGGTTTTTAAGAAAAACTTTAACACCCTATAACTCTGAAACTAAGCATTTGCGGACGGTCGTTTATATAGCAAACTGTCATTATTTTTTTATTTTTTTATATTTTTTATTTTTATTTTATTTTATTATTTATATATTGCAGAATCACCCCCTGAAGTTTGTCGCGCTTATTTAGTAACACCCTGTATATACGAATATTATTATAACTCTACCTGAGCTTACCTGCTACACCGAGAGCGCCCGACTCGAATAGCCTTGGCAGGGGAAGATAATATTGATATATATTCGTCTAAAGGGAGACATTAATTTGTTGGGTCACTGTACATGTTATAAGGAACATATTTACATATGTCATCGTTAAGGAATGTAAAACAGTTAAAAAAATTTTTGAGTTGTTTTCAATATCTTTTATAGTTTCTGAGTTATTAAATGAAACAAAGAAGGGTAGTGTAGAGCTTAGGGCAGTTGACACCCGCTAGCGGGGAATTGGACCGCTGAGATATTTATCTTTTCCTTACACTATATCCGTCTATAAATTTCCGTTTTATTTAAATCGGTGAGACATACTTCATGTATTCACTTGTTATCCGGCCGTGCTAATTAACAATAAAATTAACATATTGAGGGAAGTATCAACCGTACTACGTTAGGGAGGAATTGTACCGGGTATGCGGTGTACAGAACGTAAGTAAACTCTTTGTTTAAATTCTCAAGCTTTCGTTTCTTTATTGAGAACATCTTCAGGAGAAACTGTGTACAATAAACAAAAGGGAAAAATTAAACAGTAAGTATAATAATTATAGGAAAATAACACAAAAGATGGATAGCCTGAATCCGGAGACACATCTCAAGTAGGATGTAAAGTTAACATCAAATTAATATCCACATAATATTAGAAAAATTCTTAAAACTTAAAAATTGTTAAAATGTGTATTGAAATCACAAACGTTCAAACCAATAGTAAACTATGTGGATTTGTTAAAATATTTACAACAGATAAAAATCAATTCATAAAAACACCTGTCCGTATACATACATAGGTGTTTGAAAGTAAATTAAGCGTGCAGGTAAACAGGGTTATCATGAAAATTGCATGATGATCAAGGCGGAGAATGTAACATGTTACAATAAATGTCACCGAGATGGTGTGACAGTTTTCTTCTTGTTTGCACCAATATACAGTTTCGCCTGAAGATGTTCTCAATAAAGAACGAAAGCTTGAGAATTTAAACAAAAGGTTTAACACGTTTTGTACGATTTTACCCCGGTGTCTTTCGACTACAATTCCTCCCTAATAAAATTAACAATAAAAATATCTCTAATTAAACTTTTTTCAAGCCAAGTATGACAGTATTGAACCAGTTCGTAATATTTTCTAAATCAAGATTTACCGTTAACGAGCTTATTTCCTTTATCGATTAGGACTTAAAGCTTTATTAATACTGATTACTGTTTATTAATTCTAACGGTGATTTTGCTTTTAAAATAAATTCTTGAGATATAGTCTATAGATATAATTTTGCAATCTTTACCAGTCATTACTTATTTCAATAGATAATAAACAACAAACCAACGAATCATATATATGTGCATCAATACATTTATATTCTATTAATGTATATACAACGCATACATCATTAACCTAATTTTAAATGTCAACGCGTGTCTTTACAATACGTAATTCTAGGAACTCAACACTCGGTTATTATTTAATAGACGATCTCGTCTGTCTGGTGTAGTGCCGGGTTCATATGCACTATGTGAATACATATATACATATGTAAGTAGTTATACTTACTACTACGTCCTCATACGTAAATGTACAATACTGATTGCTCAATCTGAACACGCAGAAAGAAGGACGGTATGTAGGTTAAAAACTATTCCTTAAGCATATGCATTTGTTACCGTAATACGTATGTTGCGGGAGGGAAGACACATGTGCCTGTTAAGGCGCCTATACATGTTGGCCGAGCGTTGCTGAGCGATGGCCACCGCTAACGTGTTGATAGGCTATTTGCCTTGCCTTGTCATCGCTCGGTGTCGCTCGCCTAGTTAGCCGAATGAAGCCAAGCGCCAACAAGTGTAGAGCTCATTTGTCGCCACTTGTCTTTGCTTGCCGTTGCTCGTGATCACTTGCCTCACTTCGGACGGGTGTCGGTTTTTATGCACAAATCAAAGGCACTCGTCTGCGTTCGGCCAATAGTGTCCACACGTTTGTCTGCCCGCCATTACACGGTTGACATAATTGCTGTCAGATGTGTATAATTTCATAATGTCGCTCACAACAAATGAAGATATTTTTAATTTTTTGGAGTAGTCTCAGTGCACAATGAACACTGACAGTGGCCAACGTGTGGACAACTCTACGAACACTTGTTAACATTGGCCGGTTGCATTGGCGTTCGACGAACTTGCCGAACGTGTGGACATTCGCACTTGCCGTGTACCTATTTGCCGACGCTCGCGTTGGCCTACGCTCAGCCAACATTTATAGGAGACTTTACACATGTTTGTTAGTTCTAGACGGTATTCATTGGTGCTTTGCTTCATTTTATATTAACAGGAAGATATTCAAATATCTAGAATTATCAACTTTTAAAAAGTCAACTTAATAAAGTAGAAAACTAGATAAAAAATTATAATTTGTAGTATCATAAAGATACCAAATTCTAGTTTTTTTTTGAGTAGAAGATGAATA